>CM037780.1:58575888-58625888 GCA_021229015.1 Solen grandis
GTTGTTGTTGTTGTTGTTGTTGTTGTTGTTGTTGTTGTTGTTGTTGTTGTTGTTGTTGTTGTTGAGGAAAAACCAGTAAGCAGTAAAGTATGGTACGATGGCCGATCTTGAACCTTTTAAGTGCATATGTAGAAATAGAGTTGATGGAACAGTCGCGCGGTCAGCCCGCGACATATGAATGTAAAAACGGACATGGTAGCGGAAAACAATGTTACGTATTGTTGTTGTTGTTGTTGTTGTTGTTTTTATTTTTATTTTCGAAGATGAGCATGGTCTTAATCATGTTCGTTCAATATAAGTCCCCTTACTTCGTCTTCCAAATTGTTCTATGTTGTTTAAGATAATCCATCCATTATTAAATCATAATCATGGTCCTTCAAATGCGTAAAAAAATACAGTGCAGATGCAAGCATCCATTGACTTAGAGTTATATGCTTTTTTGCTCTTTGTCAATAAATGCTTGCATTTTTATAAAATTCCCACAGTCACTTGATGGACCATGATCACAGTTTAATGATTGATGGATTACCTTAAACATTTAAATACTTTATTTCGAAATTACGAGAAGTTGAACATAATAAAAAAAGGCAAGAACTTATTATTCTGATTCAAAAAAAGGATATTTGTATTTTGAACTTAACGAAAGCGCTTATTTTACAATGATTAATGCTGACATGTGCGTTTTTACCAACACTATTGAAACGCAATATTTTTCCCAAACTCAATAACTTTACTCTTCTCCAGTATATCATTTGTACAAAGTAACAACATAAGACTGTCATATATACCAGCATTATCTGTTGTGTTATTGGAATAATTCAAAGAGGTAGACATAAATAATCTAGACAAACATACAAAGAACTAAAAAAAGTATCTTTTAATTATTTAAACCCACCGACGTTATTGTTCTTTGGTGCTATTCACACAAACAATACACCCCATTTTGGCTCAATTAAAGGTGTAATAAAACACAAAAAAGCAATAAAAATTAGAATGTAAGTAAAACGAATAAAACAACGTAATTTTTGTTAATATAATTAATTAATGTTGTTGTTTGCGTTCGCGCTCAGGCGTATTGTGCATGGTGTTGCGGTTTTTGACAGAGAACGCCTTTAAGGCCCAGCACCTCCGACTTCGGTTCTGTCAGGCTTACCCTCCCTCAGGTGCATCAACACACAGAGACAGATACGGATACCTGTACAAGAGATCATGGTGCACTACCCAAGCTCGTTTGCAATAGACCTCCTGGTTCTTTAACATGATTCCCGGTGTATAGCACCGATACACGCGAAGCCCCTTAACCACTGTCTGGATGAACCAGCGCTAGGCTTCTAGTTGGGCAGGGAATACTGAAAAGTGTCCCAGAAATTCTCCAAGGTTCCAAGGATTTGAACCCCGGACCCCTGGATTAGCAGTCCAACGCGTTACCACAGAGCCACCACACCGCCATCAAACGCCGCCGCAGTAGTTACCTCTCCTTACAGTGCCACTACTAGTAGATTCGGCTGATATAGGCCGGATTTACTTTTATCACTTTTGACTTTAGTTTTGAATATAATCAATTTCGTTATATTTCACGAAAATAAAATTCATTATTATTTGAAAAGTAAAAAATAAAATCAAATAACTTTAAAATTATGAGTGTTGGTCACATGTTTTTTCAACTATCATCACGTGACTTGTGTGGTGGCAGTGGTTAAAGTAGCGTAGCGTAACGTAACCGGTGAGCGGTGTTTGCTCCGCCATTAATTAATTAGTACCTAGATTCGAAAAGGGGCCTCCCTATAAAACTTAAATAATACATTATTTGAAACAATCTTTTGAAAACATCGTTATTTGCAATATATATACCAAAAACGTGTCTACGCGTGTAAATAAAACATACGAAAGGTTTATTTGTTAGCATATATTAAACATAAAAATGTGTCATTACGCGTATATATCGAGGGCTCAGCGCAAAACTATTCGAACTACATTTTCAGAAATTTTACAGGAGAAATAAAAAACTGAATGATATTCTATAAAAACTACATGTATTTCTAATTTACATTTTCGTATGTGTATTAGTCAGGGCTATGCACCATTAATGTACATATTGTTGTTTTAAGAAAAAAATATTCCTTTACTTTATATAATACTTTTATTGACTTGGAACACTATTGCACAACAGTGTAATGATTAGAGTTTTAAATTTAGTGCATAACTATTGTAAGTCTAGTTTTGCAATTTTAGCTATAAGAAATATCTGGAAATGCAGTCAGCAAAATATTCTCATTGTTCATCATGTTTTCTTAAAGCACATTATTTTAAAGAGAATAATAAAATGTGTTTAGAAAGTTAAAATATATGTGTTAAGTAGTATTTCTAATAGCTAATCTTTTAATCTTTTATTAAAGAGTTATTTATTGAGATAAAAAAGGCCAATGCAGACAGATAAAATTATTTAATCTATAGGACGGTTTCCTTAAACTTAGGTGGCTTTACATGTTCCAACTTGTAATCTCAATCTCAATATTGTGAACATTATATGTTCCAACTTGTAATTTCAATCTCAATATTGTGAACATTATATGTTTCAACTTTTAATCTCAATCTCAATATTGTGAACATTATATGTTCCAACTTGTAATCTCAATCTCAATATTGTGAACATTATGATTATCATTTAAAAATGTTAAAACCAAGAGATATAAATTAACAATAATATAAGGTATTTAAGGGAGAATATAAGTCTATTTAAGATTAAAACTTACTTTAGATGAAGTCACTGAATTATATTATCTGAATGTTACTATTGTGATGATACTTATTATTACATCACACAAACAACCAAAATTATGGGACTATTTCAAAGATTTATTAACTGTAAAATATGGCGATATATTTGTCATGGCTGGTGATGTTTGTAAACAAAAGCATTAAATGTTTGAATATTGAATAGTACATGAAACGTTTGTCCCGTCATCGGCCACATACCGTTATGATAGTATACGCCTGAGATTGATCAATAACGCAATGTAAAATAATTCGCTGAGAAAAACAAATCAATTTCGAAAACAGATCTGAGAAAATCTTTGTCATAACACGAAAAGTAGTAGTAAATATCTCTGATAACGGTAGATGGAAATGTCCTTCTAAACGGACAACCAGCTGTAGTTCAATGTACGATCCGCCATTATACCGGCGTTCTCCAGCCACGACGATAACTATTTTGGATTCACTTCCTGCAATAAATAAAATATTTGGCAACAAAAGCATGAAACCGGGAGGGTGGGAGTATATTTAAGAGTCTTTAAACAAATAGTGGAAGCAACATAATACCTTCTGTGACAATGATATTTTGAAAAAAAGGCCTTTTATATAGCGTTCTAAAAAATAGCTTGCATATTTCAACCAATTGGATGGAATAAAAAGTTCAATCTTTAGCGATTAAACTGTATATTATTAAATCACAAAAACAACCAAAAACATGGGTCTATTTCAAAGATTTATTAACTGTAAAGTTTGGCGATATATTTGTCATGGCTGCTGATGTTTGTAAACAAAAGCATTAAATGTTAAAATATAGTATAGTACATAAAATGTATGTCCAATCATCGGCCACATACCGTATACGCCAAAGAGGTCCATAAGCGATGCAAAGCAAAGAAATGGAACTATCATAACGTAACACCAAGCATATATCAACATATATCCTCCACAATAGATGAATCGGTCGGACGATTGAATCTGAAACTAGTCTTGAATTAGTGACTGAAAACCAGCGGAACATATCAAACATTCACCTAACAACATTTAAATTCGGTTCAAAAATATTTCAGAGCTTACGTTTATTTGAATATGTTTGTATATATACAATTTAGATAACAAAGTACGAAGATGATTTTCAGTCGTCAGGACCCGTACCACACAACAATATTCAACACATTCTGGTCATGTTAACACTACATCCCGTACCACACCACAATACTCAACCTGCTGGTCATGTTAACACTACATCCCGTACCACACCACAATACTCAACCTGCTGGTCATGTTAACACTACATCCCGTACCACACCACAATACTCAACCTGCTGGTCATGTTAATACTACATCCCGTACCACACCACAATACTCAACCCACAACTCAACCTGCTGGTCATGTTAACACTACATCCCGTACCACACCACAATACTCAACCTGCTAGTCATGTTAACACTACATCCCGTACCACACCACAATACTCAACACCTGCTGGTCATGTTAACACTACATCACGTACCACACCACAATACTCAACCTGCTTGTCATGTTAACACTACATCACGTACCACACCACAATACTCAACCTGCTGGTCATGTTAACACTACATCCCGTACCACACCACAATACTCAACCTGCTAGTCATGTTAACACTACATCCCGTACCACACCACAATACTCAACCTGTTGTCATGTTAACACTACATCCCGTACCACACCACAATACTCAACCTGCTGGTCATGTTAACACTACATCCCATACCACACCACATTACTCAACCTGCTGGTCATCTTACACTACTACCGTACAACACACACCAATACTCAACTGCTGGTCATTTAAACTATATCCCGTACAAACCACAATACTCAACCTGCTGGTCATCTTAACACTACAATCCCGTACAACACCACAATACTCAACCTGTTAGTCATGTTAACACTACATCCCGTACCACACCACAATACTCAACCTGCTGGTCATGTTAACACTACATCCCGTACAACACCACAATACTCAACCTGCTGGTCATCTTAACACTACATCCCGTACAACACCACAATACTCAACCTGCTGGTCATCTTAACACTACATCCCGTACCACACCACAATACTCAACCTGCTGGTCATGTTAACACTACATCCGTACCACACCACAATACTCAACCTGCTGGTCATGTTAACACTACATCCCGTACCACACCACAATACTCAACCTGCTGGTCATGTTAACACTACATCCCGTACCACACCACAATACTCAACCTGCTGGTCATGTTAACACTACAATATAAGCTTCATTCATTTAACACTACATCCCTACACACCACATATATCTAGCATTTAACATAGCTCCTCAGTCACACACATATACCAAAGCTTGTCATGTAATCACATCTACACAACTTACTCAACCGTGCAGTAATACATACTTCATCAGTACAACACAATTACTAACCGTAGTATTTAACATAATCTACAAACCAATACTCAACTCTGTCATGTAACACTACATAGTCACACACAATATCACTGTGTCATTAACATAACTCATCACGTACATCACAATACTCACCATAAGCTTCTTCATGTAATCAGCATTATACATAAGCTTCATTCAGTATATCAGCATTATACCATAAGCTTCATTCAGTATATCACATTATACCATAAGCTTCATTCAGTATATCAGCATATACTCAAACTTCATTCAGTTATACAGCATTATACATAAGCTTCATTCAGTATCCAGCATTATACCATAAGCTTCGTTCAGTATATCAGCATATACCAAGCTTTATTCAGTAATCAGCTTATAACCATAAGCTTTATTCAGTATATCAGCATTATAACCATAGCTTATTCAGTATATCACATTACCATAGCTTATTCAGTATATCAGCATTATACCATAGCTTTATTCAGTATATCAGCATTATACCTAAGCTTATTCATATATCACATATACATAGCTTATAGTATATCAGCATTATACATACTTCATTCAGTATATCACATTATACATAAGCTTCTTCAGTATATCAGCATTATACCATTAGCTGTTCAGTATATCAGCATTATACCATAAGCTTCATTCAGTATACAGCATTATACCATAAGCTTTATTCAGTTACAACATTTACCAAAGCTTCATCAGTATATCGCATTATACCATAAGCTTCATTCAGTATATCAGCATTATACATTAAGCTTCATTCAGTATATCAACATTATACCATAGCTTCATTCAGTATATCAGCATTATACCCATAAGCTTCATTCAGTTTATCAGCATAATACTATAAGCTACATTAAGTATATCAGCATTATACCACAAGCTTCATTCAGTATATCAGCATTATACCATAAGCTTCATTCAGTATATCAGCATTATACCATAAGCTTTATTCAGTATATCAGCATTATACCATAAGCTTTATTCAGTATATCAGCATTATACCATTAGCTTTATTCAGTATACAGCATAATTCCATAGCTTCATTCAGTATATCAGCATTATACCATAAGCTTAATTCAGTATATCAGCATTATACCATTAGCTTCATTCCGTATATCAGCATTATATCATAATTTTTATTCAGTATATCAGCATTATACCAAAGCTTTATTCAGTATATCAGCATTATACCATAAGCTTTATTCAGTATATCAGCATTATACCATAAGCTTCATTCAGTATATCAGCATTATACCATAGCTTCATTCAGTATATCAGCATTATACCATAAGCTTTATTCAGTATATCAGCATTATACCATAGCTTCATTCAGTATTAGCTATACAGCTTATTATACATATACATAGCTTCATTCAGTATATCAGCATTATAATAAAACACAACCAACTTTATTCAGTATATCAGCATTATACCATAGCTTCATTCAGTATATCAGCATAATACCATAGCTTCATTCAGTATATTAGCATTATATCATAAGCTTCATTCAGTACATCAGCATTATATCATTAGCTTCATTCAGTATATCAGCATTATACCATTAGCTTTATTCAGTCTATCAGCATTATACCATAAGCTTTATTCAGTATATCAACATTATACAATAAGCTTTATTCAGTATATCATCATTATACCATAAGCTTTTTTCAGTATATCAGCATTATACCATAAGCTTCATTCAGTATATCAGCATTATACCACAAGCTTTATTCAGTATATAAGCATTATACCATAAGCTTCATTCAGTATATCAGCATTATACCATAAGCTTTATTCAGTATATCAGCATTATACCATTAGCTTCATTCCGTATATCAGCATTATATCATAATTTTTATTCAGTATATCAGCATTATACCATTAGCTTTATTCAGTATATCAGCATTATACCATAAGCTTTATTCAGTATATCAGCATTATACCATTAGCTTCATTCAGTATATCAGCATAATACCATAGCTTCATTCAGTATATTAGCATTATATCATAAGCTTCATTCAGTACATCAGCATTATATCATTAGCTTCATTCAGTATATCAGCATTATACATTAGCTTTATTCAGTCTATCAGCATTATACCATAAGCTTTATTCAGTATATCAACATTATACAATAAGCTTTATTCAGTATATCATCATTATACCATAAGCTTCATTCAGTATATCAGCATTATACCATAAGCTTCATTCAGTATATCAGCATTATACCATTAGCTTTATTTAGTATATCAGCATAATACCATAGCTTCATTCAGTATATCAGCATTATACCATAAGCTTTATTCAGTATATCAGCATTATACCATAAGCTTCATTCAGTATATCAGCATAATACCATAGCTTTATAGAGTATATCAGCATTATACCATAAGCTTTATTCAGTATATCAGCATTATACCGTTAGCTTTATTCAATATATCAGCATAATATCATAGCTTCATTCAGTATATCAGCATTATATCATAAGCTTCATTCAGTATATCAGCATTATACCATTAGCTTTATTCAGTATATCAGCATTATACCGTAAGCTTTATTCAGTATATCAGCAGTATACCATAAGCTTCATTTAGTATATCAGCAGTATACAATAAGCTTCGTTCAGGATATACATCAGCAGTATACAATAAGCTTCGTTCAGGATATACATCAGCAGTATACAATAAGCTTCGTTCAGGATATATATCAGCAGTATACAATAAGCTTCGTTCAGGATATATATCAGCAGTATACCATAAGCTTCATTCAGTATATCAGCATTATATCATAAGCTTCATTCAGGATATATCAGCAGTATACAATAAGCTTCGTTCAGGATATATATCAGCAGTATACAATAAGCTTCGTTCAGGATATACATCAGCAGTATACAATAAGCTTCGTTCAGGATATACATCAGCAGTATACAATAAGCTTCGTTCAGGATATACATCAGCAGTATACAATAAGCTTCGTTCAGGATATTTATCAGCAGTATACCATAAGCCTCATTCAGAAAATATATTAGCATTATACCGTAGACTTCATTCAGTAAAATTTGGCATATTGCCATATGCTTCAATCAGTAGATCATCATAATACCGTATGCTTCATTCAGTTTGTCAGCATAATATCGTATGCTTCTCTCAGTAAAATTAAGCAAAATGCCATATGCTTCAATCAGTATATTAGCATACTAACGTATGCTTCATTCAGTACACCAGCATAATACCGTATGCTTCACTTAGTAAGATTTAGCATACAACCATACCTCTTTTTTGTCAATTTTTTCCAATGATTTAAACATGGATCTTTACACCATTTGGATGGAACCAAACAGAACAAAAGTAGAGATAAATTAAAGCTTGTACGATGTTTATAAACTGTTTTAGTACAGACATAATAATAATATTAGCACCAAGATACACTCTAGTTATCAAAATACAATCTAAACGAATCTCCTATTGGGGTCAGAAATTCCCGTTGAAAAGGGGTATCTAGAATTACACACACATCGTGATCATCATATAGATTTCACCACAAAATTGTATTATTATTATACAACCATGTGGTGAATTCAATTTATTATTTTGCAAATCAAATTGTAATTGATATCGGTACAAATGCTTATAGTTGAAACAGTTGCCGTTTGAAAGACAAAACATTGAGATTCTCAAAACTGAACTAATTATGCTGGCGAACTCTTAACTGCAAAAAGAAAATTCATTTCTCAGCCGTATTTCTGTGCACAAAAACTACAATATATCATAAAAAGGTAACACATCTTAACAATTTGATGTGTTACCATGTTTTCTTAGCTCTTGCCCCATCCAAATGATTCTGACTGCTTTGGTTGAATAGACTAGTTCAATACTGAAAGTAACTTATAACATCCGCTGTATATAAATCTTCGAACCACATACATGTACATCATTACATTCGAGGTCTACCACAACGACCATGCTATTTTTTTGCCATGTGTTCCTATTTGAACATACTGGCATACTCCGAATCATCAACTGTTTTATTATTGAACCTCAACTACCCTTGTTCTTCGACCCCATTCCAATTAAATTAGTTGGATTTCAGGAAGTAACTTCAATCATCAAATACCAGTAATACTACCCAAGAACTGTTTTACTTTACTTAGAGTATAGACTGAGCTTTCCTAACTTGGTTGATATTTTACTGTTTAGTACTATTGCAAGTATCAATAAAACGTAGAACATAATCAGTAAACCAAGTTTTAAAGAAAACTTTACAAACAGTATATTTTGTATGCTCTTTGTAAGTAAGATGCATGACTATTGACTAACAACTTTTTCTCGTGGTTTATGACCCAGGATGCATTACTATAAGGTATTTCAGGGAGGATAAAAGTCCGTTTAACATTAAAACAAGTTACTTCAGAGGAAGTCACTGAATTATATTATCTGGATATCACTACGATGATGATAATAGCTTGTGTGTATAGAGGTACAGTCATTTATTTGCTTTTTTAATTCTAGATTTCTTTTTCATTGAAAAAAACCCAGACAAGTTTCTTGCAAAATGACTTTTTTTCAACTTTTGGGTTGTTTTCTCTTCAGATGTTTTGTTTTCCAGGATCATTCTCAATACAAAAATGTATTATCATACCCCTCCTTTACTTAGTGGAATATGCCAATACTGAAATTATCATAATGTGTCATATCCTAGTACAACATATATCATGAGCGGCTGAAGACATCTCTATCTTTCCTATTGCAAAGTTACTGTCATTATTTGTTTGTTTGTTTGTTTGTTTGTTTGTTTGTTTTTGATTTAACGTCCCTCCGACAATATTTCAGACATTTGGAGACGATGTCTACTTGAGACAGATATAGTGCTACCACACTGCAGTATTCTTTAGATGTTGACATATTTGGTGAATTTAAATGATTACTGAAAGCTGCAATACATAAGACTATGGCAACGAGTTTTGGAATTTGAGCATGTCTATTATGTTTAATTTTATCATTGGCAGAAAAAAAAGTCTTATGAAAATTGATAAACCCCATTTGTGAAACATTTTCACAGAATGTTTGCCCAAAATATTACAATGTATGAGATAAAAATGAAAGTCACAAGTATTCAATTTAGCTCTTACTTAAAATACGAAAAATTATGTGAGTACAAGCTGTAGTTGTTTGTTACCAAACCAATGTTAATGTGGTCAATGTTTTTGTTAACTCATCTATCATACTGTGGATATCTCTGATGCACAAATATACTGTATACAGTCAAACCTGTCTTAAGCGGTCAGTCAAGGAAACCTCTTTATCAGAGGTGACGGCTAAATGAAGGTTAAACATAACAAAATGCTAGTTTAGTAATATTAAATCTGATCGCTAAATACAAGTTGATTGCTAAATACAGGTGACCGTTAATGTCAGGTTCAACTGAACATTATCACCAAAATGTATGTTTAACATTTCGAGGGGTGAGAGCGAAACTAGGCTAAGTGCATATATATGATTTGTAAGCATTAATCTGATAGCTATAAGTGAAGCATTTGATTACCTTACATAGGATGTTGTAGTTTTTACATACTATAGCTATTTGTCAAGTTTGAAAAAGAGGGTGGTCGAAAAAATAATCATACTTAATATTGGGCAATTAGAAAAAGATGGAGTTTAAGTGTTCTTTTGTTTGTATATACTTTACTTCTGTCAAATCATTCTTAAAAGTGTAACTTGGTAATGAGAGGTGAGTTTTTATCATTTCAATGTTTATAATGAGTGGAATTCTAAGTAACAGTCTGTTTTTCTATGACTCTGTCAGTTATGTGATATTAACCTTATTTTAACATGTTTATTTTGTAAAAGTTACCCATTTTTACAAATAAAAAGATAACTTTTATAATGCACAATATTCAGTTGGAATAGTTTTGCGCTAAGATATTATCATTTTCTACATAATAAATAAGCGCAAAAGTATTCTAACTCAGGTTTGAATAGTTTTGCACCGACAATTATAAGCCTTTGAAATATAATTTTTTTAAATATTTAAATATCTTGCTAAAAATGCAGAATTTAAGTCTAATGTTTTTATATATGATGTATATGTTTAAAACAAATGCATGTAAATATATCCGGAAAAAAAAACACACATTTCGGGAAAAAATGTAGTTAGAATAGTTTTGCGCTCAGCCCTCGATATGTAAGACTCAAATCGTGACTCGGACCCTAATCGTGGGCCGATTTCCAAATCATGGATCAAAATTACGGGTTTGCTACATTACAGGTATATCAGCATTGCTGTGTAATAACCATTGCTTTCGTCATCAAACAAATAAAAAGTCAAGTCAAGTCAAACAAATAGCTCTCAATAATGTTCCTACACTGTTATTGCGAATAACATTTTTTGGTCCCCATTTAGGATTACAGGATTTCAAACGCGCAATGTTTTTATACACCTCATCCTTGGCCAACTCGAGGTTAAGCGGGTTTTTGACATAGACGTTTACAGTCATTTCCATTTTCTTTTGAATGATAATCGTCATCTACGCATCTATATACGGTAACATAGAAGTGACTTGCACTTTCTTCTTTTATGTCGATGGAACGAGATATTAATTCGAGGGAACGACTTTACTATCTCGAACGAACGACATTGTTAACACAAGGCTAAAGCGGATTTATAATATTGGGTTTATTGGCATCGATTTAAAATTTGATCTCCGTTTATTAAATTTACTTTGATAAACAAAAAAAGGCGATAATCCTGTTCTCTCAGCGTTATCAGCGCTTTGATTTGTACTCAGTATGTGACGGTACAGTTTCTATTTATAGACTGAAATTTCGGATAATAGATATACAGGTTTCGGTCATTTTATAGTGTAACAAATAACCCCAGCGGGTATTTGATGTGTCAGAAAATAGCTATACAGCTATTGTTTACAGTTTGTATGTACCCGACTAAAAATAAAACTTCTCGTATCTTGTATCTTGATGTGATTATTAATACGTTACACGGATTTGTATCGGACTTCCAGTTTTCTACAATGGTTATTGATACACCATAAAATGACCGAAACAAGCATATTTACTACCCAAAATAACTAACAAGCCACCTTTGCATCATAACAAACTATATTCCTCCGCATGGTCAATTCATAGTTATGCAACATCATAGAGAAATTAGTTCTTATGTGTTTTTATGCCACGGACAATTATTGTGTCTCGTAAATATTTATTTTTGACACAAAACTGATTGTTCAACACCTTTGCTTAATCTCATCATACCAATATTGGAGAGTTATATACAAGTGTTCGATCATATTTACAGTATTGAAAGGTTATTCGATTTTTCAAAGTAGAGAAACGGATGCTTATAACGCAGGTTCTTCGATTGGTGTGACTGACGTCACACACAACTAAAAAACCTCTATGCCACCGTACATATAGCATTAAGTGCTTTGCCGTTAAATGGCTTTTTGGCGTCGTATCATTTCGCACAAGTAACATGTTAACGCTTTCCTTTTATTTCTCAATCTTGTATATCCACAATATATTTAGTTGAATAAGTTGATATCAAGTATGCAAAGTATGATTCTATTAGGTTTGGAAGCATATGGTGATGAAATTTAGCATGTTCTATCGATTTAAACCAGCCTACGATGTTGAAAGGAACGCACCGAATTCTAATTTATAATGCGTTTTAACATCAATGTTGCGTATTAAAGCAATTTTGAAATAAATTAATGACAATCGCTTGCATTATTAAAAAGATAATCATGTTATCACCAAAGTAGATACTCAAGCAGTGAGTTTCAAATGCTCTGTAATGCAACGATATATTTTGAATCAAAAATAACCACCACGGACCTTCTGATGTCAAAGCTGCGTTTTTTAGGCGTTATTCCATTCGATGTCCTCTTCACAGTCTCGTGTCTGATTATTGATCAAGTTCTTCCTTCCCCTTCCTCAATTACTTAATTGAACATTTCATTTATTGTACATATATACAGAAATATACTTTACAAAGAATTGATTGGCTTAGTGGACCAAATGCGATTTTATATGGGCCGATCCTGTGTAGAAAAACATTTTTAGTTTGATTTGTATATAACAACATGCTGTGAACGAGGGTATGAAAGAAATATTGGCCCTGTTGGAACAATAATGATCTTTCACTTGATTATTTTTTATAAGAGGAGGGTGAAATGATAATGACACCGTAATGGATGAGTACATGATACTTGTATGGTGTTTGTTTGGTCTTTGATTTTAGCGTTCAACTGACATATTCCCCCATAATTTGGAGACATTTACATACAATATGAGGCCTCACTGCGATATCACGACGTTGACAAGTGGTGTGGTACTATACCCAGTCGCATTTTCCTGACAATGGGAAAATTTATATAACGTTGGCTATCGCTGGAAATTCCAGCCAGTCATGGTTCGACATATCTCCGCATGAGGTGCGAATTTGTCTCCTACGTTTTATCTTTTTTCGTTACAGTTCATTAAACACGGTATCTCCAGCATCGATTTTCAACACATTTTTATTCAGTTTCGACTGCCATAACGCAATCGTACTGAAATAAACATGAAAATTGTCACCATTTGGTGTTAAGAGAGAAAACAAATTTTGCATTTTTTTCTCTGCGTAGTAAAAAAAGAGGGAAATCTATATACACAAACTTCTAAATATAGCCTCGAATTGTTGTCCGATTCAAAACGAGTACTAACGTTGCAAGCAACTCCCGCAAAGCGCCAGGTACAAATGAGTTTACCAACATCACATCTTACGACTGTAGAATGTCGCATTTATGGATCGAACCATTGACCTTATTATCAGGCGGGCGTTTAAATAATTCGGTCACCGGTAGCGGTAATGATTTAAAATATATTAGACATGTTCTTTTGTTGAATTTTGTTAAGAATAAGGTGGATGAAGCAGCCAAACTGTCAATATGTTCGTTCGGACGTGTCATCGTCATACGCCAATGGCTTTCTCTTTCATATTACTCGTTCAGCTATCACGTTTCAGTACAAAGAATGGCCGGGCTCTGTGTCTCATGTCCCTGTGACCTTGGTGTAGTATTAATCCCTTGATATGCATAGATTTAAATCACAGCATTCCGGTACGAACTAGTCTTTCTCATGGCAGTTGGTCGATTCTGTACTGCCGTTCTCAGAGTGCTCCTATCGTATTACATATTGAACAGAACCACATACATCGCGATAAATAAAGTTGCTATGGAACTCAGAATCGAGGAATAAACAATCGCACGCCATGCTCTAAAAATAAACATATAATTCAAGCAGCTTTCATAAAATCTTCAGACGTCAGCATAAACTACAAAATCTTAGGACCTGCTCAGATCTGATGTATCGAATATGAAAATAGGCATGTCAGTTGTAGGCGGTCTAAATGGAGTTATTTATAAGATTTCTACTGTTGCCTGCAGACTAAAACAACTTTGTTCCTTCGATAAACTTCAAGGGTTTCATTGTTAATCGACTTGAGTCTCATTTATAGTCATAAAAACAAGACGTTTCACTATGCAAATGATCCTGCAAGTGTAACGCTCGCGGTATCTTGACAACTTGCAGAAATGTCCTTCTATACTTTTTTAAGTTTAAAATGACTGATTACTTTTATTCCCCGGTTTAGTCACTACCTGCTTTATTGATGATTTGACTTATTAAATCCAAATCAAGAAGATTTTGTGATTCAGGGGTTCCTGACAGTTCTAGATATCGTGATGTACAAGACTGGTGCTAATTTCGACAATTTCGACCTTGGTACTGTGGAGGAATCCAAACCAAGGACATGGGTGCGGAGCGGTGTTTGATTGTATCGACACGGCGGATGATACATTCAATATATCGACTACAGCCTGTTGTAAAGATAGGGGGCCAACTGAGCTTGGCAGGACGACGCAGCTTCTTAAGGAATGGTCGGTTTATTGCGCAAGATGAGAGTCTGTGTATGAACAGGGACTGTTTCCAATTCATTTGCATCAAAGTGATACCGCAATAATCTTGATTTCTAGAGCCTTGGATATATGATGGATTATCTCAGATTGCTTTCTGAGAAAGGTCAATAAGTCAGCCTTTCTATTAAAATAATGTTGAACATCCCGCTGTTTTGCGTAGTTAATTTGATATATGTGTACTTCTTACGTCTTTCAGTAATTATGTTAGAAACAGAAAACGAAAAAGAAAGGTCAACGCCACATGCCTTTGAAATGTACCTTTGTAAGGTCGGGTCATTTGCGTTGACGCCCCTCCTCCATCATTGCAAAGCTACCTAAATGAGGCGGATTGGGTTTCTAGATAACTATTCTTGATCTTTATGGCTGACCTCGTTATATAATCTCATACAAACTGCTGAGCCAGATTGGAAACAAAAGTTCTATTCTAAGAAAGATGTTTCGATTAGGAACCAAACGGTCAATAAGTAATCTACAAACAACGATTTTCTAAAGTAGGTTAATCAATAAAACAAATATGTAGTTCATTTGGTTCTCGCGGTAATACGTACCAACTATATAAAATACCATCCCAACCGTCCCATCGGCCAGACTGTCAGCCGTTCAAAGAAATGTCATCGGCAGTTCCTAAGTAATTAACCATTACCATGTAAAGTTTCTTAATTGAACTTATCCTTTCTTTATGTTGGACTGCATCAGTTGTTTATGGAGATCATTGCTAAAATTTATTGACCGAATAGCGAACTGTGAAGACCATTATCAGACTGCACGGATGTGCAGGCTGATCTTGGTCTGCACCGGTCGGAAAGGCACAGCATTGTTGAGGTGAAAGACATATATTTTCTACTACAGTTTATTAGATATTAAAAATGTTTTTCTCACGTATGTCTTGGAGCTTTTATTGATACGATTATTGCCGAAATACAGACAGAACAGCACGTGGAACATATTGGAAGACATGGATCACTAATTGGACATTACATCATCTTAAAGCAAAATTGGACTGTTTTGCTGCGCAAAATAAGGACAATTATTAACCAACTGCCATAATTATGTTGGATTACATGGATTCTGTATTTTCGATAATATCAAATGAAATACATGTATTATCAAATATCACTGATAATTCTTGATGCTACGTAATACTTAAAGTTGGTAGAAAAGCACTCCATCAAATTCCAGCGGTAAAATAAGACAACATATTGTACTTTAGATCTTCCATTGTTTACAAAAAGTACTAATTTACATATTCGTCAATTTTCAATAAACATTCCGTATGTCTCCGTTAACGAATCACGAGTGCATCAATTGATGACGTAAAGAATAAACAAATTGTGATTTAGCGACGTTTTTTCAAATTCAAATTATTTCCGATTACAAACTGTCTTCGGAAAAGCTCGCCAATTCAAAGTGTAAACAATGAGAGAATTTTGACATCCATCCAAAATACTAAATTGCGTAAATTAATCAACATTATCAATGCGTTTAACTGTTATTTTGCAGCAGATATTTGCACATTATGTACATTTGTGTTAGTCTTAGTTGGGCAGCCCAAGACAGCCCAGTCAAAATATATAATATTTTACGATCAATCTAGGCCAATCTTGTATTAAGATGAATCTGACTAAAGTACACCTCCTCAATGACGCAATGCTATGAGGATCTGAAGACGACCAATTGACTCTCTCGTCGCCAGCCAATCAGATTTTAGCTTTCATGATCTTGAAAGTGATTTCAGTTTCTATTTTTAGCGAAATTTTATGTATAGGATAGAGTATATTAAGACATTTCTACAGAAAATAGAAGACCGAAGCGGACGTAGGCTTCTACTGTCTGGCAAATGTCTTAATATATTCTTTGCTACTTAGAAGTTTCCCGGCTTTACTAAAATCCAATGCACTGAAGCCGGGACACAATATTCATGTTACCCTATTCTCTGTCAATTAAATATTTCTCGACTGGGCGGCAGGCGGGAAAATAAGCTGCTAGACATCGAAATGGAAGTTTACATTCTGTGTAGACAATAAGTGGGTTTCATGTCACATCATCTGTGAGAAACATCTCCCCTTGTCGATGTAATGGGCCAATGTTGAATGTAGGTTTAACAATGATATAACTAAGCATTTATTACTTGGACATCAACAGGTGACGAAGGATGGCTGCAAAGTTCAATTAATGTTTAATGTCGATTTGATCAAGATATTTCAACGGTGGTCAAACGCAGGGTTACTGAACCAGGGGGTATTGGTTCGAATCCCGTTGGAGGCGAGATTCGTGCCCGTATCTTTCACAGCGTCTGGTAGCTAAATTATGATGGGAGCAAACAAAAAAAACGAAATATATTAAACGGATGCATATTTGTGCAAAAGCATGATAGAAAACATGAGAATTACTTGAAAGGTGAAAGAGAGGGGGCGGGGAGAAAGACACGATAAAAGAAAGCCTGGAATTTACAGTCTATGTATGATCATTCTGACCGAAAAAGAAAAATGCAGTTCAGACGAACGGTTGAACCAGGGATTCTATATTACATGTACACACGTATTTATAGAATCCCTGGTTGAATAGAACCGAGTTAGTTTTTACGTCGCCCTGAAGGCGGGGCTTGTTGCACATGCGCACTTGAAACATCATTTTAGTTTGCACTTTAAGAAAGAAAATAGAAAGGTGTTCTGTTGAAATAAATCGTGGATAAATTTGAATTTTCAGAGCTTCTGATTGGCCACATATTTAGAGCAACTTCTAAAGTAACTTTCACGTTTTCCTATTCTGATGACGACCGGAATCATGTATACATCGAGCCTGTAAACATGGCATACAAAACACATTCATGAAATATCTTGTAAAACGCATTATCTGATTGGCTGATATGTAAATAGCGAATCGAGAATAAGAACGCCAATGGGTCGTCCTCAGATCCTCTTAACATTGCGTCATTGAGGAAGTGTACTTTAGTCAGATTAGTTTCGAGTTAAACTTTCATTTTCTTTTGGTACTGTGATAAGACTCAATACCCATCATAATATGGTGTAACTGTGTCACAAGACAAATTATGACAGTATTTTATATTTAAAATGTTTAATAATTAATAACTTACAGATATTAGTAATTAAGTGTGTGTTGTAGTTTGATATATAATTTCTTCATTTAAAACTTAGGTTTGACGATTGGTTAAGACACATTCTATAGACGTTATAACATAGCTTGATGTTTATTTGTTTAATTCACCTTTCGTAACACTGTACTTTCTTTCTCCATTAGACATCCGTAATCTTGTTTTGATAACAGTTTTCTATGTTTGATTATATGATTGTTTTGTGAAACGTTATTATAAGAACCAGCCGTTTATATACTAATTATCTGCTCAGTTATCCGTGTCACCTTGAGCATGATTTGGTTGCATGAGAGAGAGATTTAGTGAAATAAAGAAAATAATATTAAGCTGTCTACAGTCTTCGCTAATTCAACAGTGCGAAGGAGAAGAGTGAAAGAAGAGAAACAAAGGAAGAAAGCGTAAAGTAACCGCGGGTGAATGTTGCACCCTGTTACAACTGTTCCCCTTTTTAAAGAGTTGTAACCTTTGACACTTCTGCCTAGCGACTGGGTTGCGATCTCTTACGATTGGCGATCGCAGCTGATCTCAACATTAGTATGGATGTCGTGCGACAGTTGCAATGGTTGTAGAGCAATCACAAGTGCCAAAGAATCGCAAGGCGGTTGCACTTACAACTTGCAGCAAGTGATTCCTCAATGATTTCTTTTGCTCGTAGAGAGGTTGCCGGTGGTATGCGACCTATCCTATGTGCCTATCGGTCGCAGTCATTCGTAAGCAGTTGCCGACCATTTTTAGTCGAAGTCTGTTGCAATCAAGCACGCTCTTTCGCCTCTACGATATTTGCGAACAGGCAATGATCACGTGATTCAGAATAACATTTCGAGTGCGATAGACATTCATAATCACCAAAATCCCGTCTTTAGGCAATCCATGCTCGCACCTTGTACTGCCCCGGACTTCTGTTCTCTGTCTATTGTGGATGACAGCAGCCATTGCAGCATCAGCTTCTTCTTTTTGTTGCTGTTGCATCTGTAAGTGTCCTGAGACGAGAGGAAGAACCATGTTGACAGCTTTCGAAATACTACAGGATTCTCCCGAAGCCTATATCTATACCCCTTCACAGATGCGATCGTTCTGCGGTTATCGGTAACCGATCGCAAACCATTCAAAGATCGATTGGCACCCAGTCAAAGAAATCATCACACAGTCACGAATAGGTCGCAGACTGGTCACTGACCTGTCAACGACTGTTCGCATAGAATATTTGTAGAAAGTTGCATGCATTTTCAGAGTCAAAAAAAAAGTGTGAAACGAAGGGAGAGAGAGAGAGAGAGAGAGAGTTGTAAATTCACTGACGAAACAAATACCTCTAAAATCAAAGACATTGACATCACAAGAAAACTGGTTGGGATAGAGGCCATCACAGACAAACATGGTAAACTAAGATAGTGTTGCCGAACATCTGATAATCTCGCCCATTTACAAAAACACTCGTTAATTGACAAATAAATTTTCTCACCATCAATTGATACATCCTAACACAATGTATTGACATAACGAATTCATTGTTGTTATTTTGTTTTAAATCATCGATAAACATATATTCACCTTTTATTACCAGCTGGAGGTTAAAGACGAATCTTCATTTGGTTATACAGAACGTATATTTGCAAAATTATTCATCGAATCATTGATTGAGTGGTTCCTTCGGCAAACACATAGATAACAACCAAATAGCTGAGAGGGAATGTGAATATGCTTCGATATCATGGCGGTTTGATAGACTTATTAAATGTTCATTTCACCTTAGGGGTATGGATATTCAAATTCCCGGTCTACTGTCTTTGGCAAGTATCCCAAATATCCAAATGACGTAGTCATTCCCCTTGCGAAGACGTTACTTTGATTTGCATTATCGAGGACTGACAGTGAAACTAGCTCATGTTCCTCTCATTTTTGATGCACTTGGAAGACTATTTTTGCGGTCAGCCCTCGATACGGTACCTTCTTATCATATCTGAACTAGTTTGATTGATTTATTTCGTCGAAACCTAAATCTTTGCCTTTGTAAAGCAAGATAAAACTTGAAGCAAACACAAATACAACTCATGGATTCTGTTCTCTATTCTAATTCTGGTCCATCAGGATACCTCAGAACCAATAAAACAAATCATTGATTACTGCGTAGGTTTTATATTTTGAACGAATTGGCTATTAATGCTTCTGTGGAGCTTAAAACAGGAGCACGTATTTCGAAATTTCCTGTTTTCACATTACTGTTAATTGAAGTCATAAACGATGCTTATTGCAATGCGTGTTATTTTAAGACCATTAGGTCAACATATGACCTTTTTATGACTCCTTCAATAGTTCAGGCCTAAATTTCACGGAATTGATATTTCCCTCAAGTTTTTTGTTTCAAGTTTGGCTCTCCTTGTTGGTTAACATGGAGAATAAAACCCTTTTGCATAAATGCATTTACAGAATATTCAAAATTTACTAGGTTTTGTCGATACAGCGATATCTCAACTTGAAACAAGAAATACTAGGTTCATTTCGAATAATGATGTTAATTTGCTATTACTAAAGTGTATGTTGTCAGGATGGGTTATTTTTATATTAATGTGATTTGTTGTACAACATGTCCATACTGTCAGAAAAAAAAAGTGAACCTCAGTGATTTAAATGCAAACATTACTGTTAAAACCTATCAATCTCCTTATTTTGTTAAAATTGCCAATTACAAAAAGTGAGGTTATGTCCATGTTGTATAATTCATATCCTTATATTTTTACTGAATAATTATTCAGTATTTTCAAGTATATTCACAAACTGTTAAATAAATACCTTAATCAACATGTTTAAAAATAATGTAAAAGTTAAATATAAACATAAACATGTCAAATAAATGACCTGTATTTAGAGTAATCACGTCATTTCTTTGACATACACGTTATTGTTATAGCATACGGATACAAGTCAGTGAACATACATACGAGTATCAGAAAACAATGATGTACATGACAGATGATTTAAACGGGAATAACCTGGCCGCCATTTACTCTCAAGTCAATCTACTCCGTCAATCGACTATTCTCATGAGCGATACAGAAACACCTTTGTGATACATGAGCAGATTGGTACATTAATCTTTAATTCATCTTCATCGAATTGTACTGCTGCTTTAAGAATCGCTTAACATTGTTGATATGGCGCACTTCTTGACAAAGATATAAATTCAGAGTAACCATATGTTTCAATGAATGCGTTCCATAAAGCAAGCCTTTTGCAAATCAGTCGCTCATAAAAACAAAGCACATATGATACGAATGACCTCACAAAATACAACATTGTCTATAAAGTGCAGGCGTTATCATAACGCCAAAAACTGACATAATCCCTCTACATAGACCGGTTAGATCTGGAGCTGTCCTTGCTAGTAACCATAGCCGCGCCTCATTGCATACACGCTATACCAAGACCCTCATTCGACCGTTCACATTACTTGTTTTACTAGAGTTGTAAGCTAGACAGAATGACATGCGTTCTCTGTAGTCTTTACCAGAGATTAGTTCGCGGAAAATGACCACTTTGAGTGTATATATACAGTGTGTGTGCCAAACCATAGTTGATCAAAATTCCAAAGCAATAGGGAATATATCCTTTTGTTTGTTTGTCAAAGTTTAGAAAACTTAAGGTTTATGCCCTGTAATTCACTTCCGGTGAAGGTATATGCCCCATTATTACCATAGAAGCCATGCATATAACTTTACAATATAAGCTTTTAAAATGTTAAACCATGGAAATCTTAAGGGCAAAGTGACATGTTATGACATATGACAGAAATCTTTTATTACATCCCGTTTATAATTTTGTTGTCATGAGTTATGTCACCTGAAAACTACAACAAGTAAATTTCTCCATTTTCCTACGGTAAAGTTTAGATGTGTTCATGAAATTTGAATCAGAATCATATAATGCATCTTTCTATTGTGAGATTTCCTCGAAAATTAGATTCAGTTTTTCATATTCCAAAAAAATGTATATTTCCCATAGACTTCAATGTTAACTTAAATACAGATTATCTCCCCTACATCTAATAAAACCTCGAAAAACTCTCGATGAAACATTTTTACTTTTGAATGTCTTCAAAGTGACAAAGTTTCATAGAAATATTTCCATCCAATGGAAAAATATGGAATATGGGTATTAGGAGGCTTATACCTTAAGTCCCTTAATAAATTGAGGTTCTGTTTCCTTTAAGCGGATTTAAACTTTTTTTTTCACTGAAATCTGAAAAAATGTAGCTGCAATGATTCTTTCCTGGCTAGTCAAATTCACATTTGCCCTAACAGACCCAGAATGTAGACTCTCCAAATAAATTTTACAAATGGCTTTCTGTAAAAATATGTTACATCTTGATGCAGGTCGATAACGTTCAGCATGGTGGTCGACAGTGATCGGTGGTTTCTTGAGAATGGGAAGTCACCAAAGCAAGCGTACATAACGTCTATCCTGCACAATGTCATACCGCCTGTAATACATGATATCGATTGAAATCTGGTATTGGCCAATTGCATACATCAACTTCAGTAACTGCTTCTTGGAATCCCCGATCTTGGCGAGGCCTGGAGGCTTACAAAGCCGTGGTCATTAGCTGCACGTCCACTATCTGGCCATCAGCTGACACGAGTCTGTTAGACAGATATTGTATGGCACTTCCCTTCAGCACACACATGTATATCGGACAGCTCGTTGATCAGGAAGCTGTTGATTGCTGTGTATATCAATGTGGTGTAAATAAAACACATCCGTAGTGATTTATCATCGACAGACAATGCCGATTTCGTCAAAATAGCTTGAGAAATCATCCTCTACGGTCGTTTGTGTGGATACAAGGCTTTGGCTTGGAAAGGACTGAGAATATTCATCATATATGAGAAAGTTCAATACCTTATAATGAACTTCAGCAGACTTTTCTCATCCCAAACATTTACCGACACAAACGATCATAGGGGGATATTTCTTAATGTGGCCATATAGTACTTATTTCACGATTTATTATAACATGTATGTATGTATGTATGTATGTATGTAACAGTTAAGACCTTTTGCAATGACCATGTTAATCAGGCCCCATGTTCTCGAAAATAAAAATGGTACTTAAGTATGATTTTCATACTTATACTCAAACAATGCCCATTAGTTTCAACAATTAGAAATTGTTAGACAATTAATAGAAAATAACACTTTTTTCTTTCTAAATATAATCTGATTGATAAACAAAAACGGTCCAAAAGAAAAACATGACTCGACTGTGATTGAACCACAACCCGAAGTTAATAGATGCTCTTCAAATGGACGTAATACATTAAAGTCCCTGATTCTTATAACCATTAAGTACTACATGCAATATCCTTATCTTTTATTAGTATACTTCAAGTCATAAAACCAATGTATTTTATATACATGTATACTATTTTAGGCCAGAAAGTTTTGTTTGGTGTGAGAGGGTTTGTCGTTCCTTCAGTATTTTATGTCCATAACTGTAGAACAGAGATACCATTTAATTCACAGAGATTACGACGTGTAATACAATTAAGTAATGCACAATAAATAACATACTATTCAGTAATACGATGAAGTACACACTCACATTGTTTCAGTCAATTAGAACAACAAGATAGAAAGAAGGAAAAATAGGATAACAACATACTAGTATCTACTATTTAGTTACTTAGTACCTTAATCTAACATAAACATTTTGGATAGAAGTATATCATGTCTATGTACACTTTATCTAATGAAAAACAGACAAATAATCCCTTTAGAAATACGGATGGATAGATGAAGAAAGAAGAAAAATGTCAATCATAAATCTCTCTCTCTCTCTCTCTCTCTCTCTCTCTCTCGGCGAAATAATAGGACACCCGCTTATGCTATGTGAGAACTTGAATACCTAAATAATAAAAATGCTGAACCACGATACTTCAACTTAGCTTCAAACGATTAACCAATGATTAACCAAATACTTCTAACAGTAAGATAATAAGTTTCTAAACTTAACATACCTGTACAACAGAGATCCGTTGACGGTTTAAACGGCTTGACCCTCTGTTGCAACTTAGAGTATATATACTAATATTGTGTTGACGTTCACTCTTCGATGGATGAAAGCCAATGTTGATTAACTCAAACTTAACTAATGTGACTCGTTTGACCAGGTGTCACAGAGAAGGAAGTTGATTACTGAAAGAACAGCGTATCCTTTAGTATCCGTTTGGATACTGATTACATATTGTATGTCCGGCCTAAAACTGATAAGCCTGATTCAAAGTAAATAAAAAAAATAAAAAGAAACACATAACAACCGACCTAACGCTCGCATGCTCTCTATTGTCTCATCAATACACAATAACATAATAGCAAATATTTAAGTATGACCTTGTAACATTGACAGTGTGTTTTACACGAAAACGTAGTGGTAAAAGTTACATTTGTCCAGTGTCAGTGTACATGACTACGACTCTGAAGGTTAGGGATGTGAACCCCGTTATGCGCAACGTTCCAGCCCATGAAACACATGTGTTGGTGGCTCAGAGTAGGTCATGCGTGAAAAAATAGAAAAAGGAAGAAATGTGATTTTATTATCTGGCAGCAAGCCAATGCCTTGAAAGATATTTCTTTGAATAGATAAATTGATTTCCTTGTCTGGTGCAAATTGCTTTTATGGTGAATTTTATCATATAAATTATCTTGTTTACCATGTAATATCATCCGCGCGAATTTCTTTACAGTGCATAGCACAAATATAGTAAAAAATACCTAATTTTGTATCCCTCCGCCTCTTATACGTTTGATAACTATAAATGTAAGTACATGTATTACATTGTACTTCTTTTTTTTTAATTAAGAGAATGTTTGATAATCTGATATTCTTAATATATCAAGTATTGATGATTTGTTATTTTGTGTTTGTTGACTATATATATAAACTACGAATAAGTATTTACATGTATTGTATTTTGACTGATGGAATGCTGTGTTCTATCACTGAGATAAAATCCATATCCCACTGTGTGACTGATATGCCGGAACTACTTTTTTAACTTGAAAAGGAGTATGTATATGGGTATGTAACAACAGTTGGCATAAAAAAAGAAAATTTGTTTGTTTTGAACATTTCTCATCTTAAAGTGATGCTATTTTCATTCTTTAATTTTCGCGACGCGCTCATGAAAATATTGAAATGTATCACCTCTCGGTGAAATATATTCCATATATCAAATAGTCCCTATATATTTAGAGAAATGGCGTTTGTCTTCGCTTATCCTTACCCTGCATCGCACGTGAGTATTTATTCAAAATTCAGGTTAATTGTTGACAAGTTTAATTTATATTTAGAAAGCCAAATACTCGATAGGAGCAATTTTATTTGTAATAAGTAATAAAATAAAACGTCTTCTCTGTTAGTTAAAAATATGTGCATTAATGAATTAATATTGCACCTAATATACGGCCTAGCATTAGTTGGTTCCAAAGAGATTTTGTTCTATAAATATAAATGGCATCGGTTCTCCTATGATATATTCATATTGAATTGTACTGATACATATTTGAAATGGATCTTAATATAGCATAATGGAATAATTGATGCCATAATCAAACAAGACGGAAGTTTCCATGCAGATATAGAATCAAAAGTTAACTCTTTTAAAAATCGCAATTTATTTTTGTTGCGTCTTTTGAAATATTCTGCAATGATTTCACCACACAGAGAACTCCCCTGTTAACAACGTGAACTTGTTCCATCTACCTCAATTTCCTTTTATTGTAACACAGAAGCAGTAACCTCTAATCAAGTAAATTATTACAAGAAAATCAATGTCTATCTCTGACGAGAATTGAAAATGACTGCAAATATAAATTATGAAGTCGGTGCGGATGTCATAAGCGTTGTAAATGAACACGAGGACGTGATATATGGGTGCATCGGAGATCAGTGGCGTGGCTGGAAATGTTTGGACTACCGTGTGATGTGACAATAGTTCCGTCATATAGCGACGTTCAACCAATTACAAGTAGGCATCGACCACACAATGTGCAACTAGGTAGTAAGTCAGTTAGTACCTAAAGTCTGAAGAGGAATATTTGGTAAAAAAAAGAAAACAATCATCTATTATTGTCCTACCATAAGCAAGCTGGAAGGCTTCTTCAAATAAATATTCTGAGCGGTTACGAGGTTTTGTGGCATGTAATGCAGTAATATCGAACTCCCATCTTTCTGAAACTTGGTCGGTTGGAATGGCTGATGGATCACTGAGACGGTGCTATAGCTGTGTAGTCGAATGCATGACCTCTAATTCTAATTAATTAATTAACTTCAATTTGAAAGGTGTTTTTGTTGTTTTTGTTGTTGTTGTTGTTGTTGTTGTTGTTGTTTTGGCGTTGATTTTTTGTGTGTTGTTGTTGTTCCTGCGTATTTGTTTGTTGTTTTTGTTTATTAGATGGATTTTTTAAACCATGATCATTGTACGAAACATCGTAATATGCACGACGGAAATCGCGATTTGATATCGTGGGACTAAATACCGTTACATCATCGATATCACATATCATTACCAATATCCGAATATTTTCTGTCCAGAATCCTGACAATAAAGCGGATATTGACTGACTATCATGTTCTGCTGATAAACAAAGACGTTTCAAAGTCAATACACAACAATTAAGAAGTTCCTCCCAAGTATAATTACCACTGCCTCCCAACTTAATCTACGGAGTACCATTTGAGTCAAATGTAGCAACAAGCCACCGATAGCAATGTTAAAGATAAAAGCATATAGTAGTTATAAGAAAATGTGCGCATTGGATATTTAAATTTACGTTTGTTGCTGCACGTAAATACAATTACATGTGTACTATTTACAGCCTTTAAACTATTTTGAGAAACGATTGAAATAAACACCTGCAACTTGTAATGATTTGTAGGGTTAGACAAGGTCTAATCTAATTAAAGAGTCACCGATAAAGTTGTTACTGTATCTAAACATAGAAATTATGCTTTACGACACAAATGGCCACAGTGACTTTGACCGCGATTTAGATGCAAGGTTACAACAACAGTAGATCTACTTGCCATTGAAATTTAACTGTTATACTTTTTCAGTGCCATAACTTTTCCAACAGTGACATTTCTATCAATAAAGGTAGTTTCCAATTAGGCCTTGGCGTCTATATGTGTACGCTTGTTCGGGAAATTGCATTGTCAATGTTGTAACGACTCGTAACAGTAATGGCCGCCCTCAATATGCCATTGTATATCTGGTGAGGGCGGCTGATTTTCTGCTGACAGAGAATTCATTATACAGCCTACGTGGGAGTAAAACTTCTCAATGTAAATACGTATCAGCACATCGTAAAAAAGATAAAATTGTCATTTGTTAAAACTGAGGTTTCGCTAGAAAATATCAAAATGGCAATGGTGTGAAGTTTATATTGATTTATATAAATCTTTTTAGCAGAAGACAATTTTTAGTTGGCCTGATATAAACACTCTCTTCTACCACCGGACATTCAAATTGTGTTTAGATCTTACCCCAGACATTCCTATGTTCCAGTCAGTAAACTACTTGTCTGTGATTTTTTAATTTTTTTTTTTTTCAAAATTTCAAAACTTGATCTTTGGAATATTGTTAGATATGGACCATATGAATCTGATGGTTCCGAGTTCGATCCTCGTAAATGTCAAATCTCCCTTTAAATAGCACAAATACCAAATTTCCGTTAGTGTGAAGCACTGTTCCGTATAATTCAAAACTGTCTTGGTGAATCCGTGACTGATTAGTCGACCAAGAGACGTAATCAGCGTCGTTTCTTTATAAGACATGCTATCGTAAGCGGTGGCCAATCGTATCTTCTCGGCAATTTCCGACCAAACACGATGGTTATTTCATAGTGATTTGTTCCAAGAACGACACGGTATGATATGGTATGGTGTTGTATGGATCTCGTTTATTCAACAACAGTTGAATCACTCTTATACCGGCCACGTTCAAATCGTGCGGTGTCGGGGTTTTCCGTACAACAGTCTGCTGTATACGGAAAACACCGATTTCGCAGATATTCTATATATATTCATATATATTTTTTTATTCTATTTCCACGTACAAGTGAATCTCGATATATCTATTAAACCCGTAAATGACAGACAAAATTGAAAAACAGTACTAAATACCATTTCCGGTCTAATATGTCAAAAATTGACTCTGGTCGTCTAGAAAAGTCATAAATCGAAAAACTACAGGATCTAATGCCTGGTTCTTTTTCTTATGGTGCATATCTGTTCTAGTTAGTAAGATAACGTGAACTTAAGAAAAAAAAGTGTTAAAAAAAAGTGACAAATTATCATCTTTTGCGTATCATAGTCACGAGTGAAATTTGCTAGTGAGTCATTTAAAATTCGAAATGCTTTATACATGTATGTTTTAAAATGTGTTGATAATTTGTATATATGTTGCTTAGAGGTAAAAGATATTTTTTATAAAACAACGAAAAGAAGAGGTAAGGAGAACGCATACTTGAGTGGAAAATTTAAATAAAAGATACTCATGTCGTGCACTTACCCATACTGTATGACTTTCTTGGCAATCATTTAATCCACGTTGTTTGATTTAAACATATTATTAGTAAACACACATATTTTCATGCTTATTTTGGTAACCAATGTGACAAGATATTGGCATTATATTGAATATGTAAACATATTGGCTAAAATGTAAGACATTTGGTGGACTATCCAAAAGAAGTGTTTAAATACATGTACATCAAAAAGTGTATTGGTATCTAAAATTAAACACACAAGAAAACATAAACGTAACTGTGTTAAAGTATTGATTATATATCAGGCAAAGGACAGACAATATATTTGATACTGTTCGGAGTTATATAGATGTTATGTATCGGCGGTATAGTCTGCATACGTTGAATATCGCGATGAAAGTCTTGAATCGATATTTTTGATACCGCGATATCTATCGCATTCCAGGCCGACATATAATTACCTCACCACATAGCGTTTTAATCGCGATGACATTCTAACCTTATTTTTTTATCAGGTCACACAATTAGTGCCGATTTACAGGGAAATAAACATCATTTCGGACAATAAAAACAACGTGAATATCAGCGAAATCGTAAGATTGACTGGAGTTATTTCCTTCAGTTTTGTAACTAGGTAACAGCACCTGTATACCTTATATATAGTATATAGTGAGGCAAGCCAAGAGTTTGCGATATGTTTATCGCACGTGCTATTGTTATGACCGAATCCTCGCTTGCGTTAATGCCCCTTATGTCATACCGCACGAGATAAAAGTTGATAACTCGATCAACTCTGTCGTCATGCCACCACTATAAATAAAACCAAGAGCAAAAACAGGAGAGAGGAATTTCTTTCATTTATAAAATGAAATATTTCGTGATATATTTTAGTATGTGTATATGGCTACATTCTAACCTAACTTTTGACCTTTTTACGGATAATGATGCAAAAAATCGGTGAGACCAGATGAACATTCGAAAGATTCGTATTTGTAGAAAATGCTTAAACTTATGAACAAAAGTCATCCACAATCTTTTGTTTAGATGACAACTAGCAAAAATATATGCTTCGTGTTCACGAAACCCCTATAAAGTATTCGTATTGAATGACAGTTTACTTGATAATTTTAAGTTATTTTATCAAAATGCATCTCTTAGACGCACATTTAGACCTGTTTCGGGCCGAACGTTATGAGACGTTATGAAAATGTGCAGTTTATCAGTCTTTTTCAGCGTCTCCGTCAGACGGTTATAGTGCGATACATTCATGTTCAGTGGAGAGGGTGCTTTACATTGTATAACCGTCCTACAACCTCTATTATTTCAATTTCATCAACAATGAATTGTTGTTGTTGTGGTTGTTGTTAGCTCGTCGTCACTGAAATACTGTTCCGGTAAATTTTAACATAACAACAACTGCAACGTACGTACGTATGTATGTATGTATGTATGTATACGTCCTCGACAAAAGTGTGTTTTATGAAGGAATCGTCAATTAACTCACAACGCCTTTCGTTTTGAGATTGTAATCAAAACCTCTTGGCATTAGTTGGTTTCCCAGCAGCAGATTCCGTGCTTCTATTTTCAGAACTTCGTCACCAGTGTCAGCTCACAATTGTAAATCAGCAAATAACGTGCCGCTTCCAGGGGGATTTTTACGCAAATAAACGTAAAAATAGCGGTGGCATCATCAAAGAAAAATGTCAGGGCCCTCCGAGTCAACAAGGTTTGATAATTAAGGATTTAAATTGCTGTTTCCTCATTAATTCCTTTCATCGATTAACCCTTTACCTCATATAGACTCGTTTTGACGTCTTGGAAAACATTAGAGTCAGATTTGACCATTCCTTCCAGGAGCAGTCTGAACATGTCCATTTGTATAACCCAGAATCTCCATAATTTGAAAAAAAGTATAGTCCGTTACCTCATCTGCCAATTAAGTTCAGCAAATTAAAAAAAAAAACGGCAAAGACAATATATTGATAAATCAATTGTAAATGTACACGTTATATAGTATTGAATTAAGTGATAAAATAACTGACAGAAATAAGGGGTCTTGCACAGCTGACATTGTGTCAGTTTGACTGTGGAATATATTTGATTTAAATCAAAACATCGAAGACGTTCAACAGTTCAATATACCTACAGGAATGATCTTATATCTTGTGGACATATATTAATATATTTTTGTAAGTTAGTTTGCCATATATAACGCATAATTTATGTTTTTCGCGTTATTGCCAGTGTAACAGCTTTATTCGATGAGTTCAGTGGGAAAAAAATTATGTGCAAATGTTAAAAGATAATTTGTTGTTATTGTTGTGCAATTATTATATTAAATATTTATACTGCAAGTGTATTTAAAAGTAATGTCGCATTGACTGGTTAGAACGTTACTTAAATAAGACTTCCGATGGGGAATTTCATATACGAATAGGTACTATGAAAAAATAAAAAAAATCTGACAAAAGTGTTAGAATTAGAACTATCCCTAAAATTAATGGAATATTTGCTGAATTTTCTGTTGCGTAATAGATACTCGTGACGTGGTGAAACAATTGCTCTCTATAACCATGTGTCAATGAAAATAGGCAATACTTTTAATTGATTAACAACAATGCACTTTTTCTTTAACAACAAGGTCGATCGGATATTTGTTTATTTTCCTGCGGCTCCGTAATTTTTAGAACTACATTGAACAATATTATTTGATCTTTTTGCTTAATAAAATACATGAGTCCTATCATACCTTTGAAACAAGAGAAATGAATTTAGTATTAAAATGTTTAAATACGGTTAATTATAAACAATAGTTCTAATCAATTATAGCATTACTTTACTTATTTTACTAAACATTTTGATTAAAAGTGTTTACACGGGGATTCCATAAATATACGAACCTGAGAACGTTCTCACAGAAAATTCGTTAGATCTTTATTAAACTTTTTTTTCAAATGTTGCTGGCATAAAGGCATGCAGCAGAAAAATTGGCGGTGTTCTATTATATCCGTAGAGGAAATATAAATTCAGAAGTTCGAATATGTTTGCCATAATAAACATGTTACAGAATAACGGAGACAGGTTCTTCACAACTGGTTTCTTTCATATACGCATTTTGGGAATCGGTTATGAATGGAAATTTGAAGCGCTGCAGAATTTAAATTTCCGTTTACGAAATCTAGAATGACGTGTCTCTCTCGAGGGTATCTATCGCAGACTTCTGTGTCCGAAGCCAAGCAGAATTTTAGCATGTGACATGAAACAGTCGCATATTGTGTCTCATCAGGTCCATCTTCTCTGAGCGATGCAACCATGGTTCTAAAGTAGCTCAAACTTTGTGTACAAATAAAAACTTACGCGGTTTCATTCGTAGAACATGACGAAACATGTTTGTACTGTATATAAAGGGATATTGACTTGCCATTGGAAAAATGAAAGTGAAATAAACAAACTTTAGGTAAATCGATAGAAAATATAGAACGCAGTGTTAAAATGTATTTTGTTCAGAGGCGAACGTTGTTAGCCTGATTCAAGATTTCAAGACAGTAGACTTAATTATTTTTACATCGATACAAGTTCTTACAACCTTTATTAGTTTCGGGGCTCAAACAGTACTTTGCGCCGGGAAAGATCATGAAAAATCCTTGCCTTCAACAGGGTTCGAAGCCACAACCTTCGGATCAGCAATCTGGTACATTACCACGGAACCATGGTGCCATAACCATCTGAAAACCACTCGGAAACCTCATTTTGTGTTATTATACAACGCAATCGTACGCCCCGCGTTAACCCTTCCGAGAACTTCATTAGTCCTTTAGCACTTTAATATGCTAAATTTTCGAGAAAAGATCAAATGGATGTAATAAATTGAGTTCATTGCGCCCCATTAATTTAGTCAGATAAAACGTAAGACGATATTTCAAGATTTTGAGGATTATTAAATCATCACCGTGTATAAATGCATCTTACATGTACACATGAACACAGAGTTATATTAACGGCTTCTGAATAATTGATAAGTTACGATTCCATTATATTAAGTGTTTTTAATGTATCGATAAGTGTTTTCGAGATTGAAAAAATAAATCAATCTAAAAATTAAATCTATCTTCCTCCAATATCCTTTAACAGTTCTTTTTTTAGAGCCGAAACATGAAATCAAACTACATATACTTAATATGATATTTTTTGTTTCTAATAGTCATTGCCGTTGTTTTATGTTTTCCTCTTTATATTTCCCTCATATTGTTTGTATATGTATGTCGTTTAGCTGAAACCGTCCCTGGTGGCCGAGTGTTTAGAATGCCCGCCTCGGGAGCGGAGGTCGTGGGTTCGATCCCGGTCGCGACATACCAAATTCGTAAAAAAAATGTCTCAAGTAGACATTGTCTCCAAATGACTGAAATACTATCGGTGAGACATTAAACCCAACAAACAAATAATCACAAGGCTCCAAGTTTCATTTTTTACTTCTGATGTATATGCGCTCGTTTCTCATTTTATATTGAAAAATACTACCGAATCCCTTTCTTGTATTCATATTTTATTAATATCATTCAACTTAACTATATTACACAAAGACATAATGAACACAATCTCATGTATTTGGGAATAATATTTCACTCATTTTAAATCACTTTTCAAAAAGCATGCCTTAGAATGACTCCGTTTCTCTTTGGAATCCTGTTTTCATAATCAAACTCACTACCTGTATAAGTACAACATCTGGTAACATATCTCCTACGTGACTGATTTAATCTGCGATGGTTTCAGCAAAGACACTACTTGGCACTGTGTTGTCTTGTGTAATTTCATTAGTGTTATCTTCGTCTTCATCAAAACTTGTTTCGGTTCCATCAAGAGTGGCGGCAATTACGTCATGTTGGACCTGACCGCTATTCCTCGCTTCTATGCCGTTAAGTGCAACAGGTCTGTCAGGGATGCGATGGTTATCAATAACTGGACTAGAAGGTGGCGATAACTTGAAAGGTTTCTTAACACGGATGGGCTGTCTTGTTTGTCGGATTCCTGTAATCTTGGCGTTGGGAATCAGTGATACAGCCTTCCGTTCGGGCGTTACACCTTGGGTATGCATTAGATCTGAGATGCTAGGTCTGATTACGATGTTGTTCGATGCGAAGGGTGCGCTGGTCATTTTGTGTTCAACTGTAATATCGTTTCTAAGTTTTTCCTTTGAATGTACTACATTTCCTGTTTTCAAATTTTTTGCTGTCCTGCCCCTTTCAATTTCATTAGAACGAGTAGACCTGAAATTTCTCTTGGTTTTGTCAGGTAAAGCAGTTTCTGAAAGTTTTCTTTTCTTTATCTTCAGTGAATGATGTTCCGTTGGCAATATTTTGGTGATTGTATTTTCATTTACTTCTAAATTGTCGACAATATCTAACATGCCGATCATAAATTCAACCATGCTTCTTATGGAAGTCGACAATGCGTGTGTCATATTGCGTTGTGATGAGGCAAGACTATCTATACCGAAACGAATGTCACTTATCATATTGTGAGTATCATCATTCATCTTTGCTAATTTATCACCTATCGTTTTGATATCATCAGACAACATTTGATATTGATCCTTATCCAAACCCTTAACAGCTTTAAAACCTTTATCTAATTTTGCAAACAACTCCGGTAGTTTTTGATGGAGCAAAATCACGCCAGTCAGAATGTCGATATTAAGATTTGAGACTGGGTCTCTAGGGTTACCTTTAGACATGGCTTCGATTAATTTCTTAACACTAACTTTGGGACCACCGTGTGAATGACGCTTAGACCTAAGATGAACCCTGTCAGTATTGTATCTGGAATGCGCAGATTGGTAATAACGGTCTTGCTGATTCCTGTATGGCCCATCAAAGTATTCTTCTGGAAGATGGTGATACTCACGTTCATTTGCGATCCGACGTGATTGGCGTTGAGACTCATTCTGTTGGGGCATCCGAGGAACTGGAGGCATTAAGGGCTGAGGCGATGGAGTTTGTATCTGCGTTAACAACTGGTTCAACCGAGACTGACTGTTTCCAGTGGAAACTACATCATTATCTCCTCGGTCTGTCTGACTTGCCGGAATACTGCTCGGATAATTCTACGAAGAAATTTACACCCTGACATTAAAAGATGTAATTAATCTTTAAAAAAACGGTTTTATTAGTATTTCATGTCGGTTAATGGTCTCGCTTATCATAATTATCCAAGTGAGCGTTAATATCAATATTAGTATAATTCTTTTTTTAGATTTTTATTAATTCGATTCGATCATTTAACATTTGCAGTAACTCATGTTGAAGATTGTCAATAATTTATACGGCCTTTGAAAGCGAACAAATTTTTAAGTAAATGATACTGGAATCACCACTAATAAGAATGGCAAACATAACTCGTGACCATTTAAATGAATGGCGACATTAAAATTCACATCTGAACGAACCTGTGTCGTCAGTGACCCGGATGGTGTTTGAGGCATAATGTCGTTACCAGCTGGTGCGGGTGGGAAGTCTGGGCCAGGCTGTCCAGCCCTGTGTGCGACATCAAACAGATCCATCTGGGCCTTTATCGTCTCTACCGCGGCCTTGATTCTCAACAGCGCCACCCTGTCTGCCATTGTCAGCGAGTGTTTTGGACCAGTGTTTATGTTTGACATCGGATCGTCAATGTTCTCTCGGGAAGCACCACCAATGTCATCCTTATAAACATTGCGCTTCTGTCTCTTGGTCTGCCGGGAATCCTTTAATGAATATTTAAAGTTTTGGAACACAATATATAGCCTTATTAAGATGCATTCTCACTTGGTATTACACTGATTGTAGTTATCAAGAATCTGGTGTGTTTAACATGGGGTATTGAGACAGCTTACATCTTTAGATATATTCATCAAATATGGTTATAGATTTATGACCATAAAATATATTCATTTGAAAATAAAACTTAAAAAGGCATACGTATCAGATTTAAACAGCATTATCAAGAATTAATTATAGAGATTATTGACTACAGGTACAGGGTTGGAGTTCGATTTATCTCTGCTTTAAACTGATCTTTCGGGTACAAGTATTAAACCAATCCAGATATTGTCGAAAGAGTAAAAAGAAATAATTATGTAAAATGTTTCCTTGGCGAAGTAAATGGCATCAGTGTAATATTAGTTAAATTAATTTCCAGAACAATTTATTTTTTCAATAAGTCCACGCTATTGTTTTGCAGGACACTGTATGTACTATGCAATCTGTGTGGAAATGAAATTACACTGGGATGGAACGTCATGTTAAATTAGTCGAACAACAATCTACCCTACGACATCTGCACAATTCATAGTAATTACTTTCGAATTTACTTTGTGTTTTGACTGATTGATATGCAGCTTCAAGATCAAATTACTGTCATCCAACATTATTTTCAACTAGTTCATTGTCGTTTCTTATTACATAAAAACAATCATTTTATTTATTGTCTTCATCACAATTTTCTTACTCAGTCTCATTGCATTGAAAAGCAAAATAAAAAATAATAATAAAAATATAAAATAACCGTCATCGGGATGTCCAAGTTCCTTATAAAAATGCTTCCTCTTTAGCAATATTTCGGCAAAATTTGCCTCTGTGAATGAAAATTTGCCTATTTCTTAATGTTCGTAAAATATACATTGTAATGATCCTTTCAACATTGAGATCAAGTCAAGACATTTTAAATGTGTTCATGTGAGGAAGCCCTTCAGATGGCCTGTGGTAGCGGGGTAACCCGGAAGCCCCTGTACCCTCAGGACCTTCCCCGATCCGTAATTAGCTGAATATCCGTACATGACTGAAATATGATACACTGCGAAACAACAACGACGACAGTTCTATAGCGAATGTCAAAAGTAATATAAAATAGTTGTTGGATATGTTATCAATTAGCAACCCTCTTAAACAAATTCTGGCAATGTATTCATAAACTTCGAAAATGCACGATGCAAATCTCAAATTCATTTTTGCATGTTTGTCCGTTCGTGTTTATAGCTTAGATGTAATTTAAGTAACAACATTCAGTGGTTTGCTTTATGTCGATCAACAGATGAAATCTGACTGAATCTAATAAACTCCCAAGTTGTACAGTGACCATTAACTCATGCTGCATCTGCAGTACGGTATTATCCTAGACAAGACACAATCAAAAAGTCTTATTTGACACTTTTAATTTCCGTCTCGGCGAAAATTCAATCGCGCTGAAGTCGCGGCGACATTAGAAATAAACTACAGCTTCCATCTAATCCATCCGAGATCTGTCAGCCGCATACCTCTGAAGTTCTTATACAATATTGATCTCATCTTTTCGTGTAGAGCTATTTCATCATTCTAGACAGTTAGAGCTCTTCATAATGGATTGGATTCGATAAATTGGCCAACACACACAAATTCACTGACAAATGAGTTAAGAAAATTTGAGTATTTTATTTTATTAAACTGATGATTGTAACGAAGGGGTAAGACGCATACTTTCTGTTTGGCAACCGATACCAATAACTTACACATGCTATGTTAACAACACTGTCATTTCTTGACTGAATTTAATCTTCCTCGTCCTTCAAGACCTGCGTTTTTTCTTTTTTCTTTTTTTTCTTTTTTTACTAATCTCAATGATAGATACAATCGTGTTTTTCTTTCTGGTTTTAGACTGGCAAAGTAAAATATATCATAATAACATAGAGCGTTCATTAGCGGATGTCCCCGGGGGTTTCTCGCCGTTTTTTACAGTTGTATGTGTCTTTGTTTTGACAACTTTATGTCGCATTCATTAGGAATGGAGAAAATATGTTTGAACGAATCTTCCCCTAACGTGTCTGTTTCATTAATAATTTCTTCAGAACTAAAAACGGATGAAACCAAACTGTTGCTAAAATGTATAATTCGATAAACAATGACATATATAATATGCTCCGTCGTAAAAAGAACAACCACCTCTTCCTAGGCTAAGGTCCGACAGTTCTACGATTGCTCTTTCAAGTAATATCACATAAATTATCCAATTAAATCACTCGGTCTCAATACAGATAGGTGCAAATACTTTAAGATGTAAATCTTTTGACATTTCAGATTATATTTGCGTAAAATATACATTTTGGTATAATTCGCAATAGCACGTGCTATATAAATGACCAGAATGTGCACAGACGTTAAAGGTAGCATATCTTTGTACATTGTTACAAACCATTTTCTATTACTTACAGTGTTTCAATAATAGGAGAACAAGACAAGAATGGCTCAAAACACGATTCACATTTCCTAAGATGTGTTTAACCCTTTCCCTCATATAGACTCATTTTGACGCACTCAATAGGTACCACATAAAGCCTGATCTGCAGAAAACCATAGTTAAACACATACCTAATTACTGCGAGTTACTCGCAGGCTGATCTGGTTTTATGTTGTTCGCAAAGGTCTTTTCATGGTTTCCTCTATGAGGGAAAGGTTTAAGAACTAGTTGGTTAGGCTCATTCCATGAAAATCTAGCCTCATGTAGATAGATTATGCAGTTTTTTGTGTCAGTGGTCAAAACATAATATACTCCGAAAACTAGGATGCACACGTTTTCTTGCAACTGAGTATATTTTAAGTCTCTCATTTTCTTCAAATTTAATTCAAAATTGATTTAATTTTCATATCTGTCTGGTTGATAAACAGACAGGTTTAGCAACATTCCTCGTTTATATAGACGTGGTTCATCTCCATCAATGTTAAGGAGAAATATTTTATCAAAAATGTTTTATGTGTGATTGCATCTAAATTATGTTTCAAAAAAAATGACATTCGCCAGAGAGATGAGCTATGAAGAAAAGGAATCGCTCGATCTATATAATTATAAAGACATTCTTGATTCGCTTACAAGTGGAAACCATTTAAGTTTTATCAGCATTGCCTCAAACTGGCATGTGATATTACTCAGAGAATCGTGTCAAACAAATGGTATTAAGCAGCTTAGGGTTGCTTTAAAGAACTCGGCATCTGTGCAAATGAATCACAAGTTTAAATGTTACTAAGCCGACAGAATTCCACTTGAACTAAAAGTTTTACCATGCCATAGGAGTTGGTAAACTTTGACAAACCATCGTATCTACTCGGCAATATCCGGCCTGGTCCGGTAAATATACTCGAAGCTCTTCGGCAATCCTCAGTCACAATTGATAGATACACTCGCATCTTTTCGGAAATCCCGGCCTGATCTCGTTAAAAAAATGCACCCGCATGCATTCGTATATATTCGGCAATCCACGGCTTGGCATTGTAACTATAATACTCGTAGTCACTCGTATATTTTCAGCAATTTCCGATACGATCTTGATTATCGCCGGCCCAGCGGGGGACGATATTATACAATCGAGCAAGAAAGCAACTTTTTACTCCCGCACCGCTTACGTAATAGTCAAGTAGGTTCCTTCTCAGTCGGTCGCAGAAAAATGAACAGACGAGGTTACTGGGAGCAAGCTCTGGGAAACTGCTTTGAATGCTTGGTAATCTGGACTGTGTTAATATGCTACCGGTAGTACATGTGTCCAGACGGTGCTAGACGGTTGGCGCATTATTGGACAGATTCGATTGGAGTACTCCACTTTATTGTAGCCAATCTTATTTCGTTGTTGATGCTGAACCAAACTACGAGATCTGTCATTATATCAGTAAAAGTATCATGCATTTTAACTATAAAAACTTGGTTGTTTATGTCATTGTCTGTACAAGTCTTCAGCACTTTCGATAATTTCCAGAGTGTTCGGTATGGAGTTACGGTATGGGATTATTAGCTTTTCTGGTACGGTATAATACATTAACAAATCAACAAGGCTTTGTTGTAGCCAAATTTCTTTTTGTCGTTGATTGATGCTGAACCAAACATGATAACATTTCCCAGCTATGAACCTCTCCTTCAACTGCAAGTACTTCGACATATAATTTCCCATTACGCCACAATGTAACTTTCTGTTCACTTGGCTAACGGCGATTTTCACTTGTATTATATAAGCTTAGGCAACAGTATCTACTTTCAGAAGTATGTGGCCTATTCCGATAAATATATGCGTATCTACTCGGCAATGCCCGGTACGCCACTCGTGAAAATGGTGTTTTCTATGACAACAGGTGAGAGATTATACTACGTTTTACAATAAAACCTATACGAGTCACAAACTACAAGTATTAATATGCAGATACGCCAATATGTAAGCCAAACACAATTTCAAAATACTTAAAAAAAAACCATTAAATTTTGAACAAAAAAAAATCAGTTATGAGTGAATCACATAAACATTTTGTAGCAAATGTTTTCAATAGTTGAAGCGATATACATCTGGGAAAGCCATAAATATCAGCTGATAGTGTATTTAACTTCAGCTGCCTCCAAAAAGCATAGCACACCTGCATTAAATTCGATAAATGTTGAACTAATTTTATTTCAAGACGTTTGCTTTGAAAATAACCATGCAACATTTTTACTTTCATTTCCGTCGCTTGGCTGCAAATCTGAACATAATAGTAAATGCTTGATGTACAACCATAGAACATATTCAGAAACAGTCAAGGGATTTGTGAATGATTCTTTATTTTTTAAATGCGGTCAATGGTTTACCTTTGAATTGATATATTGTATATCGCTTACAAGAGTAATGAAGAAAATATTCGTGAAGATTTGCGAAATATCCAGATTTCTTGTAAACAGAAATAGAGTCTGACCTCACCATTTATGTATACGGGTAGGTCTACAATCGACGACCTGTTAATGTGCCTTTCAATAGTAAAACCATCAAAGCGAGTACATAGCGACGTATATATCCTAAATCAGTGTTTTACTAAGGCATCATGTCTCGATGTGCAATGGTTAGAGCGTCAGGGTCGGGGGCGTGGGTCTGACCCTGGACAAGAGGATAAACCAACATCATTAACCTTTTCCCTCATAGAGGACCATGAAAAGACTTCTGCGAACAACATAAAACCAGATCAGCCTGCGAGTGACTCGCATGCTGATCAGGTTTTATGTTGTTCGCTGCTCCTCAGTGGTCTGGAAATGAGGACTTTATAATTAAGTTTGGTAAGGATTAACTGTGGTTTTCTGCAGATCAGGCTTTATGTGGTACCTACTGAGTGCGTCAAAATGAGTCTATATGAGGGAAAGGTTAAAACCATAATAGAAAAAGTGATACATGTTCATAGATATCACCTCAAGACTGGTTGGTCCCATAATGTGTCATGTGATGACGTCACTTGCACTTGTCCACTACAGACGTGTCTCATAAAGACGGGGGCCTCCGTGGCCGAGAGGGTAAAGTCGCTTACTCTAGCTCTCACTCAGTCCCTCACCGCGTGGGTTCGAATCCCGGCAGGGCCATTCGGATTTTCATGTGAGGAAGCCTTCTAGCTGGCTTGCGGTAGGTCGGTGGTTCTACCGGGATGCCTCCGTGCATTCGGGGTCTTCCTCCACCTGGAATTAGCTGGACGTCGCTATATGACTGAAATACTGTCGAAGCGACGGTAAACTCAAATAGTCAAGTCAAGTTAGTCCTAAAGACGAAGTCCCCGAAATGCCTGCGAACTTGTGAAGATTAAGTTCAAAACAAAGCCTCAATCAGGCTATTTGTTGCAAATACTACCTCGGATTCGTCATTGGAAATAAAAGACGGATGACCATCCTGAGACAAAACCCTGACATCAATCACGGTTAAAGGTCGTGACCGGATGAAATGCATGAACGTTTGACCTGGGAATTAGTGCCTCACCTCGCAAACCCTGCAGCAATTGTAATACAGAACGCTTTTCACCATGAGCATGCAGCCGACCAGAGGGGTTGTTATTTTCAATCGATTCCATTACTGCCGTTTCAGATGGTAGTTTTCTTCATCAAAATTTAATAAAGTTTCTGCCTAAAATTAATTCGAATAAAAGATGAAAAAGGTGGATTTTTTCGAATCATTGCAATCCAAGTAATCTTTTCTCATCAAATTCATGGATACTTATTTTAAAGATTACTAAAGCATTTTCTTACCTTTGATTAATGTGAGGAAAAAGGACGTTTTCACAAAGTGTGACTATGGTATCTTAGTAGGTTATATATGTAGCAGCCAAAGATTCGAACAAAATAGTAGTTCGTTTCAAAAAGTTGAAACTTTCAGATAATATCGAAAAATTGAGAAATGGCTCTAGTTCCGAATATGTTCATTCAATGTAGTTTAATTTCGAACGACGTGTACGAATGAACAATGTGCTTACGATCAAAATTAATTTTTTCAGATTTTATGTCTTTTTATTCTGTAGAAAATGGGAAACTCTGTTAAACTGTGATATTTCGAGAAACGATGGAGGTGGGGGGGGGTAATTTTTTTCCTTCCGCACACTGGGAATATATCTCAAAGTATGCACGACGTTTGTACCGCTCCTCGGTATAACGCTGTTTTACTGTAAGTTAAAACTAGCAAAGAGCACTTTGTGTATTGTATTGCGTGGTTGCTTCTCCTCCGAGGCCTCATTTCCCAAAAATGTTGTTTTATGATTTAACCAAAATTTAAGTGGAAGACCCCAGGACTGTTTAACGAGACTTAAGCACATGAACACAGTGACAATAAGATTCACATAATTCGATTCTCAGACGTTTCTTCTCTTAAAACAGAACCATTGCCATCTGTCTGTCTGTCTGTCTGTCTGTCTGTCTGTCTATCTATCTATCTATCTATCTATCTATCTATCTATCTATATTTATTTATTTATTTATTTATTTATTTATTTTTGTAACTTAATTCATCAGTTTTGTATCAATTCAAAGTCGTAACATTCAATTAAAACGAGTAACCTAGGAGACTATTTCTAAATTTACCCTAAAACTGGCTATCCGGTCCAGAAATTTCTGCCAATCGCTATGACTGGTAATGACGTCATGTTCTCTGTTCTTGGCGTGTCTCTTTAAGTGTTCCCTAACTCTGCAAAATAAAAATATATATGGGCCACAATACATTCTCTTTTACTGATATCTATCCATTGTGATATAAACGTCTTCAAAATCATATATAGGGCTGGTATTAAAGCCAATCTTCTGGAGGCTTTCCATATGAGGCAGATTGGGCGCTGACTCACTGCGTTCAATGTCGTATGCAACTGACCGATAGCGGAAACGACTCCTGATAAATAATGTATAGTATACTGCATAATTTTTCTCTAATGAAATACTTAATTAGTCCAATAACTTTCACAGACAGTTTAATTCCAATAGCTGCCTCGGGAGCGGGTGTCGTGGGTTCAATCCGCGACTAAGACATCCCGAGGTGGTTAAAATGGTGAGGGCACGTCCCTGCTCAACACACATAGAGGGCAGTTCTAGGACCGGTTGCCCCGGTTTCAATCTAACCTAACAAACATGATTCAAATAGTATACTCTTGGTGATGGTGAAAACATTTGAGACGGTAGACGTTGGCCTTTATACGTTATACCGTTATCGGTACCATTATGTGTTCATGATATTTTGTGAACCTTGTTTTATCATCAACTTAAAAATATATACTACTCTGAAAAATCAACAAAACTTTATCACGTGTATATTCCGTAAAGAAACATGCATTTGGATCACCTCGGTCTTTTACACATCTTTATCACCAAGTTGTATAGACTTACTCATAATGCCATTATTGAAATGGTTACAAAAATAATGAATTTAGTCAAGTTTCACTTTCGTAAAAGTTATTTTAAAACTGAATTTATGGCTTTTGTTATACCCTCTTAACAAAATTTCGGCTAAAATTAATAATACATGCTTTTTATTCGTGATGAATTATATAAATATTTGTAAACAAGCGCTACAAGAATTTACAGTATTTACTGCTTATTTCATTATTCATTCTCCTTTTCTATTTAAACCTTAAAAAGTCTTTACTACTGATATATTTCTACTAAATTTACTTAAAAGAGTGAACGAAGGCAGACGAAGCCTCACATCTGTCTTGACTTGTCCTATATGCCTTAACAACACTGCCTATACGGGGCGCATAATACTCCCGGCGGATCAAATGTCAAAGTAATATAATTTTCTCTCTTCAGTTGAAGACAAAGTCGTAAAGTTTACTGAATAATATATTTCACTCCTTCAACTACGAATAACTGCCGAATCGAAGAGGAGAGAAAATTTAGGTCAAATGAAATCTGAACATGGATGGCGCCATAAACTTCTTGGCATACTGTCGGGGCGTTAGTAATTTGTTCAGGCACTTATAGCATTGAGCTTAATTTTCTTTTCAATTTCCCGGATCACGATTTATAAGCATGTCGTCGTATTTACAGAAGATTCACATTAATTTTTTTCTGGGATATCATGTATATACTCAGTTGGAAAATAAAGCGTGCCCAACCAGGTGTCCGTTAAATTCAAATGTACATATATATCATTACATGCACTTTCAAAATATCATTTCGGTCTTAAAATCGCTTTATGACTTTCGAAATACAAACACGCATGCCACGACCTTCGAAAATCAAAGACCTGAGAGTCTTAATGTTGCGTTAAGCTGTACTTCATGTATAGGGAACCGTTGACTACCGAAACTTCATTGATATTTTCCCCACTTACGCATCGTTAATTATGTGCCGTGACTTCTATATTCTGTGATAAAATGATAAATTAATCATATAAAGAAGATTGTTGTGTATTTTACCCATGTAAGATATGTAAAAACATTGTTATACAGGAGCTCATCTCGGAAGCATGTTTATCTATTGTAATACAGTAGTATGAGCATACGTGCAGGTATAGCTTTCCCGCCAGAGGGCAATGAATTTTAAATTCCCACGGCCAGTCGTAATATGTTGCGTTATAAACAACGCGAGATATATATATATAAACAAGAAAAGATTAAAACGATTTTTTTTATAATGGACGGCTTATAACAAGCATGCTGTCCCCCTCTCTTTCCCTTTTCTACTGCTTTGACTTTATAATCTTACCTTTCTATGCACAGGACCTTCATATTTAAAAGAAATGACCTCTCTTTATATAAGGCCTATTTATATAGAGAGAGGCAGTTATTATTTTATTTTATTTCTCTGCACGAGTCCCGGGTCTCACTATGCTTAAGAAATATGACTCCCAATTCAGTAGCATTTTCCATTTACTTTATGCATCTTGTGGATGCATTGAAATTTAAACTTTAAATCCTGACCAGAGAAAACATTACATCTAAGATAAAGAATGCATAGATAAAAAAAAATCAATAGAGTGGTCGATTTTTTTAAACTAAGAATTTGATTTAAAAGAAATCGACCTCTCCATATATCATTTATACACAGAAAGGACGATTTTTTAAAGTTTTTATTTATTTATTTTATGTTTAAGTCAAAAAGAAGCAAATACAAAATAACAAAAGCAAAATAAGAATTTAAAAAAGGTCCCAGCTGGGATGGTCTACGCTCTTACCGATTGAGCTAATTCCACAAGCGTGTAACGAAGGTACAAATAAGGCTATTTATAGGTAATTATTGTATCAAAACCGCAGCATTACACAGGCAATTTTACTGTATTAACTACACCAATCGATTATACAGAAGACATGAAATGTGCAATGTCCAGACTGACGAGCGAAACGATAAGTAGGTCATGGCCTATATGTATAAAAACATCATTAAAATACAAACATCTACTGACTATATAAATTATTAAATATGATCAATTGCTCTGGAAACTATTTACAACAAACACAAATCACATATTTGATACCCCCAAACAATCAAAATACCAGTAACTGAAAATTATTACATTCGACTGCAATACCAATTTGCACATGCGCAAACGGATGTGAAAACCCATTTAATTGGACATATTAATATATACACAGTACTTAATATCAGTAATGTATATACAGTACTGAATACCGTCCAGAAAAAAAAAACTTTAAAAAAAATCATCAATGACATGTTTTACGCCAGGGAGTCTCTGTTGCAATAGAGAAGGATCCCCATGTGTTTTATCGAAGACTGAAAACACTTTAAATTTTTAACACAGGGTGTGTTTCCATGCTTTGAAAAAATACTTTTCAATGTCACTATCCTGGACGTGAACACGACCCTTGATGTTATCTCTTTCTCCTCAGTCGCAACATGTCACTTTTTATTGTTCCATTTGTTTTCAATTTTCATCTCGGGAAGGTTTTGTTTTTCTGTAGTTCATTTTCTCACGATTTCCTTTCGAGCACCATACTTCACTGAATATTTGATTGACTTTTTCTAGTTCTAAAGCGGGTTTTTAAATTAACTATAGTCCAGCAGACAAAATTATTAGGTCCAAACAGCCTCCATTTCCTTTTCCCAATCTTCATTAAAATGGACATGTAAAGCTCTAGCTGTTAGCTTTCCAAGCTCAAATTTCATAAACTTTTCTATGCGCTTAATTAAACTTTAATTCACAGGAAAGCATCCCATCGTTTTTGTTCCCCTGATAAAACAACATATGAATATAAGTTTTACCTTAAGTTGTATTGATATAATTAGAACCAGAGCTGGCTGATATAAAGTATTACTTATTTCTCACCATTTATTTCAGATAGTAAATAAATAAAAACGGAAAAAAAAATACAGTCAAAAAGGACATGGTTCTAACGTTGTTAAATAAAATAAATTTACCTTGTGTTGGGTGACGTCTTATATGTACAGTTTACTGGAAGCATGCAAATTATCAGAAAAAGAATGAAAGGTTTCATTTTCTCTTTTCCTATCAAGTATTATTCGCCATGTTTGTTGTCGACATAACGTTAATGACGTCAGACGTTGTTCAGACGTTGTTCTAATCATTGACATGTCAAAGAACGTGGTATTTCGCTCTTAAATGTATTACATACAAATGATACAATACAAATTAATTATGTAAAAAACAATAACAAACAAGAAAACGTTATATTGTCTGATATCAAAATGTTTACATTAAGCCTGCATCAGGGTGAAGAACTTTCCAGAACATGACTTAACATGCATTTTTGTCGTTATGGCGCCAACTGGCGTTATACACAAAAGCGGATATACATGTCCAACGAAATAGAAAAAATAACGGGTATGTGGTATGATAAACAGTTAAAATGAAACAATGATAATAATCAATACTCAGATTATCAGAAGTTAAGACCTCGATAAATATGTAATAAGTGTAGAAGTTGTCAATGAATCACATTTAAATGTTTTGCTGTTAAGGTCTTCATTGTTTAAAGTCAATATCAAACTAACGTCTATGTTTGAAAAAACTATATCAAGGAAAACTATTATTCCAAAAACTTATTAATCAATGATGATCAACTTGACAGTAGAATCCCGAATAGTATCGAAATGTCCCGAACAACGCCATTTGACGTCAGATACCGGAATAAGCCAGAAGGTGCTTATCAAAGTTACAAGGTGCAGATCAAAGTTAAGAAAATACCGGAATGTGCTTGTCGACGTGAATGCCGTACCAATTATTTCGACTGTACTGTTCCGAAATATTTCGGAATTTACCGATCGATATATCGGAACGACACAGAGGTCACCGGCCGTCTCTTCGTTCCAGATCGTGGGTCGATCCGCCAGACTGGAAAGGTCGAGGTGTTCAATAATAAAATCCTTGGAGTAAATAGCACGGGGATAAATTCTTAATTAAAGCTCTCTGTGAATAACGAAGTCAATAAACCCATTATCGATGTAGAAGTGAGACAGAACAAAAGTAACGGTAAATAATAAAGGAACTAATTGACATATCTATATATCGACATGAGTGCATAGATATGTTCTGTGAGTACGCCATAGAAATGACAGAAAACGGAATAATATGATATTCTGAGGACATCAATATCTGTAGGCATAGAAAAAGAATATTCACAATGAATTATCAACCGTAGAAATCGGTCAATGATAGGTATCAGAGAGAGAGAGAAGGAGAGAGAAGGAGAGAGAGAAATCTTTTAAACAATGAACTTGATTGATTGATTGATTGATTGATTGATTGATTGATTGATTGATTGATTGATTGATTGATTGATTGATTGATTGATTGATTGACGGGACTCGCGCAATACCAAGATGATATCATCAAATGTTAGTATTGTTACAGAAAAATGATGTTAAGTAAGCCATTTGGACAACAACATAAAACGTATATCAATCAAACTTTTTCTAGACGAAACTTTGAAATAAGAATAGGTGGTCATACTGCTAGATAAAGCTAAGCTATGTAGTACAGGGAGAGAATATACCGAATGATTAATTATTTCATACGATGGGGTTCTTTAAATCTAGACTAAGTTTTTCAAAAGAAATTGCCTCGTTGCACTATCAGCCATAGATCGAGACATTCTTTAAACCGCAGTGTCATTTTGTACAGGGTTGCTGGCAGTGCTGTTCTTTGTTAACACAGACTTTGAACCGGACAAAAATTGGGGGTTATATTCAGACGTTTATATTTAAAGATTTCCTTTTCTTTTTACTACGCAGAGAAATACTTCCTAATTTTGTTTTCTATCTTATCACTAAATGGTGATAATTTTCGAGTTTATTTTCAGTACGATTGCGTTATGGAAGTCGAAACTAAATTAAAATGTGTTGAAAATCGATGCTTGGTGATAACGTGTTTAATAAACTGAAATGAAAAAAGAAACTACGCAGAGATATATTGAAGCAACAGGCAACACTATATCAATAAAATTTCGTCTCCATGCAACAGATGGCCCATTAGTACAGTGGGTAAAATAGTCAGGCAGTTCGCCATTCAAACGGCATTGAAAATGGGTGTGTGTTCGAGTTCAAACAGAAGAACAATACTTACATTTTTTCTTAAATAATTTTTGCAATATAAGGTACATATATTTTTATATTGAAAATTATATGCCTATATTAAGTACACTTTTATATAAAATGAAATAAACACACACACACATAAATAAATAATAAAACTTTTTTGTTTGATTTGCTTCCACATATTCATATGGGGCCGCCGTGGCTGAGCGGTTACAGTCGTGGACTACAAATCTCTCAGCCCCTCACTGCTGTGGGTTCGAATCCCGGTAGGGACTTCGGATTTTTCATGTGAGGAAGCCTTCCAGCTGGCTTGCGGTAGGTCGGTGATTCTACCCGGGTACCTCTGTGTACTCGGGGTCTTCCTCCACCTGTAATTAGCTGGACGTCGCTATATGATTGAAATACTATCGCAGCGACGGTAAACCCCAATACAACAACAGCATATTCATATAATTTTAAAAACTGTAGACAAGAGAATGTAGAGAGTAAGAATGGCGATATGCTTTGTCAGCAATCCATTGAGACAAATGATCTGTTCATCTTTTTTTACCGACCGTGTTCAAGCAAAGTTAAAGCGTGTTTATAACATTGTGTTTATTAGCCTCGCTTGAAAATTGTTCCTCGTTTATAAAATTTACTTTGATAAACAAAAGAAATGCGACATCATCATATTAACACCCTTTTCTCTCAGCGCTATCGGCGTTTAATTAGTTATGTTACACTATATTTATATATAGCTGTAGTTCGTAATGTGCACAATATAACCGCAATTAGAGACATTCTCTCATTATGGTACACTATATAGACGAGGTTCGAAACATTCTCTCGTTATATGACACAGTATAGACGAAGTTCGAGACATTCGCTCGTTTAGTTGCACAGTATAGACGAAGTTCGAGACATTCTCTCGTTATATGGCAAGGAATAGACGAAGTTCGAGACATTCTCTCGTTATATGACACAGTATAGACGAAGTTCGAGACATTCTCTCGTTATATGGCAAAGAATAGACGAAGTTCGAGACATTCTCTCGTTTAGTTGCACAGTATAGACGAAGTTCGAGACATTCTCTCGTTATGTTGCACAGTATAGACGAAGTTTGAGACATTCTCTCGTTATGTTGCACAGAATAGACGAAGTTAGAGACATTCTCTCGTTTAGTTGCACAGTATAGACGAAGTTCGAGATATTCTCTAGTTATGTTCGAAATTCGAGACATTCTCTAGTTATGTTGGACAATGTAGACGAAGTTCGAGCCATTCTCTGTTTGTTCACATTTAGCGAATTAGCATTCCCTCGTTATATTGCACAATATAGACCAATTCGAGCCATTCTCTCGTTATGTTGCACAGTATAGACGAAGTTCGAGACATTCTCTCGTTATGTTGCACAATATAGTCGAA
>CM037780.1:58625988-58657384 GCA_021229015.1 Solen grandis
AAACACTTCGACTATTCAAAAAGTTGGTAAATTAAATGAAATCCATTTCAATTGTTGTCCTTCACATGCCCTGTATATAATAATAGCCAAAAGATGATAAACCTTGATAGTCGTCTGATACCCCTTAAAATGTTTATGAAGTCTGAAATCAATCCCATGCCTAGGCACTGATACCTAAGCATAATAACACTGTGCATGATTAACTTTAAGTATCCAAGTTAGAAAAGGCCACAATTTGTATAAGTCCAGAAGTTATCCTCCTTGGTTTTCTGGTATCCCTGAACACACTCCTAAACTTTCTAGTCAATACCATAAACAATTTCTGAGATATAAGCAGGATGGTAGTTTGCATATAAAACTTTAACCAAAATTAAAAAAATTATAGTATGATACCATTGAGCATATTTAAGAAGTTTCAAGTCAACCCCATGTCTGGTTACTGAAATATAAGCATGAAATTCGTTGCATGCAAAACGTTAACCAGAATTTTTAAGTTAAAAAGGGGGCCATAATTTGTATTATATTCCATCAAGTGCTATCTTCCTAGATAGTATGATACCCCTAACATATTTAAGATGTTTCAAATCAATCGCATGCCTGGATACTGAAAAAAATTTAAAAAATTTTTAATTAAAAAGGTTTTAGCTTTATGCAAAACTTTGACCAAATTTTCTATTGCATATAAAACTTTCACCAAAATTGCTAAGTTAAAATGGGGCCATAATTCATATTAAATTCAGGCAAGAGTTATCTAACTTGGTTGTCTGATGCCCCTGAACATAATCATAAACTTTTAAGTCAATATCATAAATGGTTATTGAGATATGAGGTTGATAGTAACTTGCATGCAAAACTTTAACCAAAAGCCGCAACGCCAACGCCGACGCAAGCGTGACTACAATAGCTCTCATATTCTTCGAATAGTCGAACTAAAAATGGTTTAAAGTAGAGCTATGATTCTTGGTCACTTCTCTTCTCTGCTTTGTTTTATGTTTATTTTTAGTTTTAAGTCAATACCTTTGACAATTTATAAAAATGCTCCAGACAAAAATCATAATGAAATAAAATAAAGAAAAATAAAAAAATGGGACCAAAAAGAGTTATGGTACTTGGTCATTGCACTTCACTTTGTCACTATCAATGTCTTTTTTTAAAGTTTCAATGCAATACCCTGTATATTTTTCAGGAAGTGATCCTGACAAAAACATATTGTGAAATAAACAGGGAGATAATGAAAAATATGACAAGATAATATGTAACAGCATTTGTAGTAGAATGCAGGAGAAGAAAAGATTAATATTGTGATAATGAATAGCTGAAGCAGTAATATTAGAAAGTATAATTACAATAATAATATAATAATATGTAAACTTGGTGGTAAAGGTAGAAGATGATGATGGTAGCAAATAGTTGTAGAATTAGAAGCGGATTGTAGAAGACAAAAAAATAATGATATAAACAGTGATAATATATATAACAGTTATATTGATAGTGGATAGAAGAAAGAAGGAGAACTAGATTTGCATACTGCAAATGCAACGGTTTCGTGATATCAAAGTTTTAAAACCTGATCCCCAATTTAAAAATACAAAAAAAACAACAAAATGAAAAAAGCTTTTATTGACCAAAATTTAAAGGGCACTCGAAAGAAGTGATGCCCACTAGCAGGCCCCCCCTGCTGTATGCCCTGCTAATTGCTGCTCATGCGGGAGTTTTTACCCAATATAGTACCATTTTTAGGGTAAAACCTCTGTTTTGGGTTGATGCTAACAAAATTTATCTGCTAAAGGAAGTGAGATAGTAGGCTATTTTTACACAAAGCAAAAACAATATTGACTTGACTATTTATTTTACCGTCGCTTCGACAGTATTTCATATAAGCGACCCCGAATTAAGGGAGGAAGGACAAAAAAGCACGAGACACCGGGGTAGAACCACCGACCCCCCGCAACCACGGGAAGGTTTCCTACATAAAAATCCGAATGCCCCTCCCGGGGTTCAAACCCACGGGGTGGGGGCGAGGAGTTTTAAAAGTCACGACAAACCCCTCTGGGGCCCGGAGGCCCCAAACATATAAGAATGATAGTGAAATTTTTGGGGGTTTTTTTAGTTTATGACCCTTACATAATTATTTTTTATTACATTTATTACTTGGAGTAAAATTTTTGAAACTGCAGATTATGGGTTAGGGAATTTATTTCAGAATTAAAGTTTTGATATTGAAAAAAAGAGAAGCTTTTTTTGTGAAAAATTTAAAAATGAGCCTGAAGGACAAAAATTCTGACAATGCAAGATCTTTTTTTTTTTATTTTTTTTGTAGAGACTTTTTTGTTACATTTATTCAAAAATTTTTCTTTATTGAATAAACAATTATAAAATTTGTGTGTTTTCCGACATATAAACAGGGTTTGGGGAAGAAATGAGAAAAATAAAATAATAGTGAACATAATTTATTAAAAAAATTAAGTCCCTTTTTATGAAATTTACAATTTAAAATAAAATAAGAAAGAAAGAACAAAATAAAAAAAAATGAAAAAAAAGAAAAACAAAATAAAGTAGACAAAAAAAATCAACAAAAAAAGAAAAAAAAGGGAAGATTTATATTGCTCGAATAAAAAAAAAAAAGAATAAAAGAGAACTTTTAGGTAATTTTCTGGTTTTTGGGTTTTCCAATTTTTTTACAAACTTTTTAATGACTACAAAAACCCCCATTAGCAACATTGACTCTTGAACAATCCCTGTGACGCGTGGCAGCCTCCCAAAACAAAAACAGACCCACACAAGGCGGGGGGTAATTTTTTGCTTGATAATATTTTTATACTAAATACAAAATTTTATTGAAAAAAACCGCCATCCCCAATATATTTTTTACTTATTTTTTCCCCAATGTTTTTTACATGAAAATCGGGGAAAAATAAACTATAAATTTAAATTTGAAAAAATGGGGGGGGTCACTTAAAAGGGGTTTTGAGAGCTTTAAGCTCCATATTTTTGGCCAAGACCCAAATAATTAATGTGGCAATTGAACGATTTGATTAATGTTGATCATCACTGTGCCCAAAAATGTCTTCCAAGTGCCCCACTTTTTATTAAAAAACAGTTAAAAATCAGGTGAGAAAAGGGGAATCCTGCTTATTATTATAAAAAAATAGTTTTCAGTATATAATGTTTTACAATTTATTTGTTATAAAAAATTTTTTGGTAACGTAAAAACCCCATTTGGGTTAAAATATACAGCTTTCACTCTATGCCTAAAAGTTCAGTAAAGACTAGAGGAACTTTTGGAAAGCAAAAACTTGTTTAAAAGGGGGAGTTTGTAATTATTTGTTTTTTGCTATCCAATTAATATGAGTGTGTGGGAGGAATAAAAATACATTAAAATAAAGACACAATTCCCCCATCCCCTCTCTCCTCTTACCCATGTTTTTTGAGCGCTTTTACCCAGGTCTTCAACCAGTTGAACATTGTTTAAAACCAAAACCGTACTTTTGACCTGTTGCAAGCCACTACAAGCTGCATCTAATTATAGAAATGGGTAATTTGTAAAATTTTCTCTTTTTTTTTCTGGGTCATTTTAAAATTTCTCTAAAAATTCATCAATTCTTGACAGTTTTTCAAATTTTTTTTTTTGTTGACGAGTAGACATTTTTTTTCCCCAATGATGAAAAAAATATCAAAATTTTAAATTTTTAAAGGCTTTAAAATAAATTAAAAGTTTGACCAAATTCATATGCCCCCAAAACCCCCAAATAAACCCCGATCGAAAAAACTAAAATTCTTCAAAAAGTATTTTTTAAGGGGCTTTGTTTTACCCATATTCTTTCGATAAAATATTTTTGATTTTGAGTATTTAGGTCAAAAAAAAAAAACCAAATAATCACATATGCCCTTGCCCCTTTCTTTTTTTGAAAATTTAAAAACTGTAAAGCCCCCGGAAACAACAAACAATACAATCGTGAAAATTTCATAAAGATTGCTTCAAAAATAAGCAAATCCTCCAAAACAAAAAAAAATCCCTATTCTCAAAAATTTGTTTCCTCCATATTTTAGTGCCTTTGACCGCTTTTTTGAAACCTTTTATGTTTTTTCGAATCGCCACCCCTTATTTTGTGCGAAAAAGTCTTCGGAATCTTTTAAAAAAAACAAAATGAGCGTACTAATCTCTAACAAAAAGGGGCATGTTTTTCGGGGACCACCCAAATTTGCCAATTTTTTCAAAAATTCAAACATTCAAACCCCTTCTAGCTCAAAAGTTTCAAAGATAGGATATTGCCATCATATATTTTTAAAGGCAGTTGACAAGACAGAAGCAAAAAACTCATACAAAAAATGTCAAATACAGATTACGGCAATTAATGTTTTGATGCTAAAGCCCCCTACGGCAAAACTTAGTACTAAAAGAAAAAAAAACTTAGTGGGCACACTTCAGAACATTAGTATGCATGAAATTTTCATATTTTACACTTCTAACATGTCGCAACACGGGCCCAAAAAAAATGCAAAGAAAATAATTATATGAAAAAAACGGTTTTTCGGATGCCGTTTTTAAAAATATAGAAGTTTTCCAAAAAAAAAAAAAATTTTTAAAAAGATTTATTGTCCCAAAAAAAACATTTTAAAAATTTTTCCCCCTTTCCGGGCCCCCCCCTTTTTCTGTGATCAGACCTCTAAATTTGTCTTCAAGGGGTTTAGCCAATTAAAAACCAAGAAGGTAAAATTTTTATCCCTAATTATCGCTACTTGAAAACTTTTTACACGAATAAACATTAAAATTTTTTTCTTTGTTTTTTTCTTCGACAATTTATCATATAATCCAGCAAAAAAAAACAGAAAAACACGGAACAACCCTAGAACCACCATACCCCAACCCTGGAAGGGTTCCCAAATGAAAATCCAAGGCCGGGTTCCCCAAAAAGCTAGGGGAAAAAGGGGTTTAAAAGTAGGTTATTTCCGCCAAGGCCCCAAACAAAAATGAAATAAAAGATAAAATTTTTTTGTTTAAAACCCTTTTTAATTAATTTCTTTTACATTTATTCCTTTATCAATTTTTAAAATGCATGTTATAAATATGCATTTTTTCGTTAAATTTTATTTAAAAAAAAATCAGCCTTTTTTAAAAATTAAAACCAAGGAAAATTTTTCAACAATGCAATCTTTTTTTTTTTTATTTGCTTTTTTGCGAAAGTTAAATTTTAATAAGGGAAAAAAAAAAAAAGGGGAAAAAAAAAACCACAAGAAAAAGTATTTTTTCCCCGGGTGCGTTGCGCCCCCACAAAAACCAACCCTAAAATTTGGGCTTTTGGGGATATCATGGGTTTTTCGCAAACCAATTCCATTCGTTCACGATAACAGGGTTTCAAAAAATATTTTTCCCTTTTCCAAGGGGTTTTTTTGAATACTGTTGAATACAGTGATCTTTCAAACATTTTTTTTTTTTAACTTTTTTTTAGCAAAACTTTTCCCCAAGAAAAATTATTTTTTAATTATTACCGCTGAAATTGTGTCGCAACGGAAAAACTTTTTTTACAGACTTCGGGTACGGGAAAAATTTTATATGTGGGGGTTTTTTTGCTTTTTAGGGGTAAACTTACGAAAAATTTTGTACTCGAAAAAAAAACAATTGAAAACAACACACAACAGTATAAATTTGACACGCGCCCAATTTGCAAAATGCCCCCCTTACTTAAAACGAACTAATTTGTTTTGAATTACTATCTTTTTCTTGAAATATCGCAAAAATTTTTTTTGTGTTGTTTCAAATTGATGCCCCCAAAGGGAACATAATGAAAAAAATTGAATAAAAAAAAAAACTTTAATTATTTTATAATAAAGGGTGGTTTCAACCCAAAGGGGGCCCCCCCCAGCAGAAAAAAGAAAACAAAATTGATAAAAATTTTTCAAAATTTGGGACCCAGAAATGAAAAAAAATTTTGGGTTTTAAAGAAATTTTTTTTCCCCATTTTTTCAAACTTTTTTATTCCTTATATTCAAAATTTTTAAGTTTTAAAAATGATTTACAAAGGGGTTTAAAAAAGGTTTAAAAATTTTTGGGCTCCTTTTTAAAAAAAACCCAAAAAGTCCGATCTTCAAAAAAAAACCCCCCAAGGGGAAAAATCTTTTCCCCCTTAAAAACTTTTTTTCCAAAATTTTTTCTAAAAAAATTTTTTTAGTTTTTGGGGGCTAAATTTTAAGGGGGATAAAAAATTAAAAATTTGGGAAAAGCCCCTTTCCCTTTTTTTTATTGGGGTTTTTTTTTTTTAATGATTTTATTTTTTTTTTAAAATTTGGGGATTAACAAAAAAAAATGATTTAAGATTTAAAAAAAAAAAATCAGGGCTGAAAATTTTTCCCAAAAAATCATCCCCTTTTTAAAAAGTTGTTTTTTTGAAAATTTTGGAAAAATTTAAAACCCCAAACTTTTGCCCAAAAAACCCTCATTTCTAAAAAACCCCACCCCAAAAATTTTTTTTGGGGGGGGGTGGGCTTGCGAATCATAAGCCACAAAAAAAAATTTTCCCCACCCACTCGAAAAAAAAAAGGGGACTTTTTTCCCAAACCCCCCCCTTTTAAAATTAAACGTTTTTTTTGAGATTTAACTTTAAACCCCCCTGTAAAAGGGAAAGGGGTTTTTTTAGGGGAAAAAAAAAAAACGAAAAAAAAATTTTTTAAGTTTTTGAAAAGGGGGAAAACCCAAAACAAAAAAAACCCCATTTTAATCGGCCCCTTAAAAAAAAAGAATTACCCCAAAACCCTTTTTACCAAAACCCCCCCCTTCCCGGAAAAAATAAGACAAAAAAATTTTAAAAAATTTTCCCCAAGGGAGGATCAAATTCAGAAACTTGGGGGGAAAAAGGGGGGAAAAAAAAAAAAAAATGTCTTTTTTTTATCATGGGTTTTTTGCCGTTCAAAAAAAAAAGGGTTTTAAAAAAAAATAATAAAAAAAAAAAAAAAAAAAAAAAAGAAGAAAAAAAAAGGTTTTTTGAAGGGGAAAGCAAAACCAAAAAAAAGGGAAAAAAAAAGGGAAAAAAAAAAAACAAAAAAGAACGTAGGGGTTTTTCCCCCCGCATTGCAGTCCACAAAAAACCCAAAAAAAATTTTAAAAAATTTTTGAAACCCTGCAAAAAAGAGGGAAAATGATGAAAAATTTCCTAAGAAGGATTTTGTGTTATTTTAAAAGAATAAAATAAAAAAAAAAAATGTAGTTTTTAGCGTAGGGTTTTAAAAAGGGGAACATAAGAGGGGTAATAATAAAGGGGAAAAAATTTTTTTAGAAAATTTTAATGTAGGAAAAAAAAACGGATTTTTTAAAAAAAGCATATTTTAAAAAAAACATGAAGGTTTGAAAAAAAATTTTAAAAAAAACAGGGATAAAAAGGGGGTAAGGGAAATAAAAATTTAATTTAGGGGTTTTAACCCGAAAAAAAACAAAAAAAAAAGGGGAAAAAATAAAAGAAACAAAAAATTTTTTAATTTTAAATTTTTTTTTTAAATGTTTTTTGGCAAAGCAGAAAAAAAAGAAAAAACATATTAATTGAAAGGGGTTTTAAAAAAAGGGGGGGGAAGTTTTTTTTTTTGTGAACAAAAGTACGTAGTTATTTTTCTTTTTAATTTTGACGAAAAAAAATTTTGGGGGCAGGGGAAAATGCACTGTAAAATAAAAGGGGAAAATATTTTTTTGGTCGTTTTTTCCAAAAAAATTTTAAAAAGTCCCCATTGCATAAAAAGTTCAAAACCCCAAAAAAAAACGGGCCCCTCTGGGGGCTAAAAATTGAAGGGGGGTTTTTTGGGCTTTTTTAGACACGGGGTTTTTTTATGACAAAATGGGTTTTTACATAGATAAAGGGGGCCCAAAAGGTTTTTTAAATTTTTAAAAAAAAAAAATCAATAAAAATCAAATTTTATTAGCCCCTTAACACCAATCATAAAAATTTTTAAAAATATTAAATTTTAAAAAAAATTTAAAAATACAAAAAATAAAATTAAAAAAGCATTTTTTTTTTCCGGGGGAAACCCCCCGAATACAATACTTTTCCAATAAAAGGGGGATCAAAATCCGATTTTTCCCCTTTTTAAAAATTTTTTTCCCCCCCTTTTTTAATAAAACTTTTTTCGGGGAATTTTTTGCATACAAAGGTTTTAAAAAACCTTTTGGGGCAAAACGCTAGGTGAAAAAATTTTTAAAACGATTTTTAGGGGGTTTTTTCAAAGCGACTAAAAACCCAAACTTTTTAAAAAAATTCCCAAAGAAAATTTCCCCTTTTTAAAAAACCCAACAAAAATTTTGACCAAAAGTTTTTTTAAAAAAAAAAAAAAAAAGAATAAAAAAGGAAAACCCAAAACCCCCCCATTTTTTAAAATTTTTAAAAAAATTTCAAGGGGGAAATTTTGGTAAGAAAAAAAATTTTTCTTTAAAATTTTTTCTTTTGGGTTTTTTCCCCGGGTTTTTAAAACGGGTAAAGGGGCCTAATGATAAAATCACCATTTTTATCACAACAAAAACAAATTTTTTAGGGGACTGTCGTTTTTGGGTTTTTTTCCGGGGATCCAGTCTGCAGTTCCAAAAAGGTCCAATCCAGGAAAAATTTTTTTTGGGGGGGGTTTTTAAAGTCCCCCCCCAAAAAATTTTTTCTTTAATTCGAGACGTTTTTCTACTTGAGACGGGAAAAAGGGCCCCCAAAAATGCAAATTTCACGGGCCCTAGACTTTTTGGGGGATGGAAAAACCCAACCCAACCCCAAATTTTCCGGACCTGGGCCCCCCACCCCCGGGAAAAACCCTTTTTTCGAGCGCCCAAAAAAAGGTAAAAACCCGTACCATTTTTACGACTTTGGGATGTTTACCTTTTTAAAAAATTTTTTTTCGGGGAAATTTTTTTTTTATTTCGTGGGGCCAAACCCTTGATTTAATTTTTTTCATAGTTTAGCATTGTTTTTTTTATTTATTTTAATTTCCCAAAACCCCCAAATAAAAATTTTTTAAAAGTTTGGGGGCTTTTTTTAAAATTTTTTAAAAAAATTTGATAAAAATTTATTTTCCCCGCACGTAAAATAGCAAAAAAAATAGTGTATAGAAAAAAAAGAAAATTTTAAAAAGGGAAAAAAAATAACTGAGGAAGAAAATTTCAGTGAGTAGTGATAAGAATAGAGAACTTACCTGGTCACTTACCCAACTTACCTGGTCACTTATCCAACTTACCTGGTCACTTATCCAACTTACCTTGTCACTTATCCAATACTCGCGATGGACAAGAAGCAAACCGACGTCTTCATTGCTCAACCCAAAAGATCAATGTCTCTCTGAGGCTCAAGGTTGAAGGTTATTTGCTGACTTTATAGACATTGCTCTCTGGTGACAGAATGGGTGCTGCAGGAATTATACGACACGAAATGTTTTTGCCAATCCCTGAAATAAAAAAAAATCAATAATAGTCATATTTCAATATTCATATTTTCAACACTCATTCATCAATATATTATAGTGATGAAAAGAAAGGGCTTAAATCACCAGTATAATTTCAGAACAACCTGTAGCTTGCAGGCTGATCAGGTTTTATATCAGTTTCTAAAGCTTTCATTATCACTCGTCTTAGCTTATCAAAGGTAAAATAAAGTGTTTATTACCAAAAGAAATCAGTTTGAGCAATAGAATAAATGGCTGACTTGCGATATAAAATGTACATACAAATAATACAAAATACAAACATTTCACTATAACCTACGGACACAATACATATCAATCCGTGAGATAATATCCGTTGTCTCCCTTTAATATTCTCCCCGTGTAATAAACTCAATAAATTCAAATACCAAGAATATACATGTAAATGTATGGGGCTAAACGATAGATCTAATCATTTTCCCCCGATAAATACATTTATTACCAATGCGACTAAAGCGTTTATATATATAATGAGAATCATTCTATTTCAAACCCGAACTAAAATGAGACAAATGTACGATACAAAATCACCTCAGACCTATGAATACAAAGACCCTTTCCCGAGACAATCACCCCACTTACATTTTCTAAAATTACGAAGTCCCCTAAATGATGCAATGGAATTAAGGTAGGAAAATATATTACATTAATTTCGCTTTCAGTTTGATATCTTTTTGCAATCGTGTAAAGGTGCCTGCATGATATAAAAATCAAAATTTTCATCATCATCATCATCATCATCATCATCACCCACAACAACATTTTACAAACTATCTATAGCTAAGTTGCCGTGGTCCAGTCTGCGGATCCGGTACAGGTCCAACCTAGATGTTAAGAGTAGAGGGGGATTCCGCCCTTTCCTGGGGATCATATATAGTTTTTTTTTTTTTTTTTTTTTTTTTTTTTTTTTTTTTTTTTGTAATTTTAAAAGTACACAGTGATTGTTAAGGGGTCAAATCTGAAAGCCCTTTGCAAACTGTATTCTCTTATATGACATGAATTCGTATATTGCGTATTACTGAGAAAAAAAACAAATATGATTTACTGTAAAAATATGACTTATGTTTTCACAAACTCCCCCCTCCCCCTTCCACTTTGGGTTGACAGCGACCCCTTAAGGTATATGCCCTGTAATTCACTTCCGGTTAAGGTATATATCCCATAACAACCGTCAAAGCCATGCATATAACTGCACCATATAAGATTTTATAATGTCAAACCAAGGAAATCTCAAAGGCAGATTGATACGTTATGACATATTACAGAAACTATTTTATTACCTCACCTTTTTGGCATTGTTGTCCCCTGAAAACTACAAAACAGTGATTTTCTCCATTTTCCTACGGTAAAGTTTAGATGTGCTTATGAAATTTGAAACAGAATCATATAATGCATCTTTCTACCGTGAGTTTTCCTCGAAAATCAAATTCAGCTTTTCATATTCACAGAAATGTTAATTTAAATACAGATTATCTCCCCTACGTCTAATAAAACCTGGAAAAACTCTCGGTGAAATATTTTCATTTTTGAATGTCTTCAAAGTGACAAAGTTTCATAGAAATATTTCTATTCATTGGCAAGATATGGAATATGGTTATTATGGGGGTTATACCTTAAACAAACAGTCCACTAGATGTGAGAATTCGAAATGAGTGGAATCTTCAAGAAAACTCTTAAAACATTATATATCAGGGACTTTGTTTACGTGTTTGTTGATTCATGCGTAGGACAGATTTTGTAAAGTTTTAGCATAGTAGATAATTAGTTGTTTTTTTTTGTTTAACGTCCCACCGACAGTATTTCAGTCATTTGAAGACGGTGTCTACTTGAGACCGATATAGTGCTCCCACACCGATCGAACCCACAACCTCCCGCTCCCGAGGCGGAAGTTCTAACCACTCGGCCACCGGGGACGGTCCAAATTAATGAGCCAGTTTTACTACGAGTAATACGTAAGCTATCTGTCTAACCCCTGATGGGTACTTAGGCTTTTAGCTATCTCTGGCAAGACAGTGCAGCAAATGCATAATTTTAAAATGTAATGAAATATTTAAGACTTACCACTTTGAAGCTATATAATTATGTATTATCCTCCTAGAGATCGTAACATGAACGTTTTTTTCCCCTTTCATCAGCGCTCTATGCATAGATATATGCAGTATATATCTATACCTCAATATCAAGGTTCCACACAATCGACTGCCATCCAGACCCAACCACTTTGGTATCACAGGGGGAACACCTTGACTTTGATCCAAGCCTTTCTTTTGAATAGAACCCAGCATGCATGCCATCCTTGTAGCTACATTCGAGTCTGCACCCGTGACTAGCAGCGTCTAACAGGGAAATGTCATTGGCCAGGTGGCCGTCTGAAAGAAGGAAACCATGATGTCACTATGTACATAAATGGGGTTCTGTTCCATTAACTGTTTATTCAGCAGTGAACACCTAAAGAAATTAGATCTACAAGGTATTAATCAAATTCAATATATCTTTCTCATGTCATCATTAAATGGAAATTAGAGGAGCTTTTTTAAATAAATGAAATTCAACTTTGAAAAAATAACTTCTACTTTTACCTTTTAATACAACATTTTACTTCATTTTGCATCGAAGAAATTCTAGATTAAACTGAAAGCATTTTGCACTTCAGATGGACATGATTCATTTTCCCCTTTTCACCTCCTCGTGAACAAAGTATTGAGGAGAATTATTCAGTTTAAAACATGATCTGCTTTTGAGCTGCATAAAATATACTATAGATTTTATAAAAAAAATATGGGAATAATTTTGAATTTAATTCTAAAAACAAAGAGTGATATTTGAAAAAAACCTTAATAAAGGTTTAAGGTAATCCGTCCATCAATAAATTGCTATAAAATGAATTTTTTCCAAAGGGCACTTTAATCGTTTAGCATGTCCTATAACAGATTGAAAGCAAATCGAATTCCTAAGAAACAAAGACATAATGTCAAATTAATCCTCTAAATCAGTATACACATGTATGGTTTTTTTTGTACTTTTTCAACCTGTTTTTGGATATTTACCTTTCTTTCATTCGTTAAATGGCACAGTGTATGTTGAAAAGATAATCTTTTTAGATTAAAACAAAATTTTGATAGTATTAAAAGTACTAGGCTAATATTTAATTTACTGGGGGATAATGTAATAACATAGTTATATCTGTAATTAAGAATAAAAGAAATGCTGACACGGTATTGCTGAATTACAGATATCATGAACTGTATGATTTTATCATTTTTAGGTTTTCGCCTCTGCAGGGCGAAAACCTATTGTTCTTCTTCTGTTGATTTTTTTTTTTTTTTATTTTTATTATTTTTCCAATTCCACCCATTTTTGTGTCCAGCCTATCGGCCAGATGAAAAAAGCTACAGCTATGAAATTTTGGGCATTGAGTCATCTTTATCTGAACATGTGCCTAATTGGTCAAACTTTTCACTTTTGTTTCTGATTTAGCCACTAGGGGGCGCAATGCATGTAATCACTGTTTTGATAATAACTCAAAAATTTGAAACCTGATTTAGATGCGGTTTTTACATAATGTTCCTTGTTGACAGCCCAATCAAATATGATTGAAATCTCATCATCGAGTACGGGAAAAAAATTGTTCTAGGAGAGGTTGAATGTTCGAACCTTGGGAAAAAGTGAAATAATGAGGGTAGGTCTACGAAAAACCTTCCCACTTTTGTTAGAGATCAGATAGAAGAATTCTGTTTGCTGCATACGATTTGCAAGACATATACGCACAAAATATATGGGGTGGCGAATTTAGGAAATGCGTGGTTTGTCCTCTAGAAAAGGTCAAACTTCACTAAATTTTAGGAAAAATTAAAATTTCAAAAACATGTTTTTGTCGCTCCTGACTTTATTTTCTGTTCATTCTTCATGATATTTTCACACAATATGTATTGTTATGTTTGAAAGGCCCTCACAATAAAAAAATTAAAAGAAATATGAAAAGGTCAAGGTCATATTACGATAATTGTGTTTTTATTCGGCCACAAATAGCTCCAAAACTAAAAATATTTAATTGAGAGTATATGAACAAAAGTTTTAGTTCTTAAAGAGCTCTTTCCAGTAATGTTTAGTTTTTGAAGATCGGACTTGATTTGGTCATTATACGGCAGTCCAAAGTTTGATCCTTTTTTGGAATAATTGTAAATCAGGTTTTATGCTTCAAATTCTGATACACAAGAATAAAAAGTTTGACTTGTGCGACAAGTATACTTGAATGAACTATTTGCTGCTTTGCTAGGTACCAAACAGTAAAATTTTAATCAATTTTCTATCTCATTTTGCCGCTAGGGGGCGCTTTTCTTGAAATCATTCTTTTGCTTATAACTCAAAAAGTTGAATCCTGATCCAAATGCGGTTAATTGAATTATGTTCCTTGTTGATAGCCTAATAAAATATGATAATTTCTAGGTATGAGTGGCTGAAACTTTTTGAGCTAGTAACGGAAGGTTGAAAGTTCGAATCTTTGCTTAAAATCACTCTTTTGCCTATAACTCAAAACGTTAAAGTCTAATTGAAATGCGGTTTTCAGCATTTTGTTCCTTGTTGACAGCACCACAGAATGTGATGTGATGTGATGATAGGGTATGGGGAAATATTTGCGCTAGAGGAGTTTGAATGTTCTAACATTAAAAAAAAAAAACTGTGCAAATGAGAGTAGGTCTTCAAAAAACCTTTGCGTTCTGTTTCATATTGAAAATTGCGGCTGAGTTGAAATAAAGTGTTCAAGTTGATTAGGTTAAAAGCGAAAACCAAGATACCGCTTGCGGTTCTAGTCTCTTATTAGAATTATCCAAAGAAAAATAAGAGCTCTGTTTGGTCTCTGATCATCTATTATTACTTTACTTTATTTCTTTATTTCATTCAGTCTCCACAAGGGAGATAATACAGCAATGTTTACAATACATGTGCATATGTACAAGGGAGATGAAAGGAGATAATACAGCAATATTTACAATACATGTGCATATTTACAATGGAGATAATACAGCAATATTTGCAATACATGTGTATATTTACAACGGAGATAATACAGCAAAATCTATAATACATGTTCATATTTACAAGGGAGATAATACAGCAATGTTTACAATACATGTGCATATTTACAACGGAGATAATACAGCAATATTTACAATACATGTGTATATTTTTCAAGGGAGATAATACAGCAATATTTACAATACATGTGTATATTTACAAACCAAGGTATAACAGTCGTGCAACGTGAAAAATAAAGATATGAATAAGTAGCGTGTGAATCAATAGAGAGAAATGATAATACTGATAGTATATAGCTATCACAAACACAAATGAATACGCTTTAGCAATCATATAAAATTTGAGCAGCGCTTTATAGGTCGTCTGTGAACATCGGTGTACACCCGCAGAATCTAAGTGATTTATGGTATGGATTATACCTGCTCGGCAGTGCCGATCTGAATAATTCAATCTTAGCACAACTTGACAATATATGTGTCAGTCTGTCTGTGAATGACATATAAACATAAACAACATATATTGTTGCTACTTTAAGGAGACTCAACCCATAGATAAGCTTTATTGTGCACCAGGGTCAAGTCAGTTCTTGAAGAATGTCGACGGTGCGACGTGTTCCTGTAGTCACCGGAACCTGTTAAAGTCCGGATCATTAGTATTGCGAGCCGTCCGTAGCACAAGATCTCTATTTTGCATACATCTATTTACTATTATTTTCCATGGTACAGATATGTGGGCCATAAATGTGCTCAAAATGTGCAAGGGACCGTATTTTAAAAAAATCTTCTGATGAATATTTCTCTGCTTAGCGTGCCCTGTGGTTATGAAAGAGGTTTCCATAGAAACGTTAATTTTCGGCGGTCTACATGACTTATCAAAGGAAATAACTTTAACATAGCCTCGCACATGTCAGATCTGGTATGCTTGCTGAAGTCTAGAATAGACTTAGCTAAGCTGTGCTGGGTTGAGTTAATAGGGCTAGTATCGGTAACCGTCATATCATTCCATACCTCGCTCTAATACAGGATTGTGGACATCGTGATTTTCTTACAAAGATTAACGGATGTAAATAGGTTGAAACAAGCTCCGTTATGTAAGTATTCCGTATCCTAGCATGGCTTAAAATGCGTTGGGCCTTTTTGGCATCTGTCTTCGATTAGTTTGTGTATCTTTAATGTAGAGTCTAATATTATACAATGGTGAGTGGAAGAGTGTTCATGTTTTAACCGGTTTTCGCCGAACTGAAATGTTCATTATATCTCAGAGATTGTAAAAAAAAAATAATACCAGAAATTCCACGCAATTGAAACAATTAAACGAGAATGTTAAGTTTCCAAAATGGTACTTAAAGACCACATATCCCATCTTCCTTGACATTGCATCGCATGAAAGGTCATCAAATTTAGTATTTTGAATGGGTGTTTAAATACTACCTTTGTTTACATTTTGTACTTGACGAGCATTTCCGACGATGGCCCGTCAGACATCGGAAATGCGAACATATTCAGTAGTGTGGGAAGCATGTGTGCACGGAAAATTTAGAGAAATCTGAATACCATGAGTGAGAGCTTATTTTGCTCTGTATTAAAAGATGGTCATTGACTACGAATTTGTTGTTAGAACTTCTTGTCCAACCCCATTTAATAATATTGAAATAATACATATTTAAATTTAACTGACTACGAATTTGATTTTTTTACTTCCTCTGTGAAACATGTCTATCAATACCCATCTTCAGACGCGAGGTACCCAATGCAACATTCCGTGATTGTAAAAGATAAATGGTTGGTTTCTCTATCCCAGGCAAAACGTTACGAGTTGTATTGAACGTCTATTCTAAATTATAAAACCTACATTTAGAAATTCAATTTGTGTGTGCCGTCACACGGCTGATCATGTTCATTCTTCACAGACTGAACTTGGAAATCCCTTCCCGGAACTGGTGATGACGCCACGTTGCGGAGTGTGTCACGAGGTAACGCAAGCACCTGCTTCGGGGAAACGAAAGAGAATTTCCCTTGCATGTGACCTACTCTTGACGAATTTATTTGCTAGGAAACAAATTAAAGACTTCACCAACATTAATGAGGGAGAGTATTTATTTATTTATTTTGTTCTGTGAGTGCATGCTTCCCACACATCAGTCGTGTTTCACCCGAGTAATATTCGCATTTACGAAGTCTGACGGGCCATCGTCGAAAATGCTCGCCAATTACAAGATGTAAACAAAGGTAGTATTTTAACATCCATCCAAAATACTAAAAAGATATGATTTTTTATGCGATGTAAAGTCAATGGAGAACGGATATGCTGTCATTAAGTACCATTTAGGTAAAGTAACATTTTTGTTTAATTGCGTAGCATTTCTGGTATTGATTTTTTTTACAATCTCTGAGACATAATTGGCCTTTAAACCCCAATTTAACAAAGTGAATAAATAAAAAAAGGAATGAATGAATGAAATCCACCGGTAAACATGCTCACAAATGATTAAACCTCCAACACACTCAAATAAAAAGCACGCCATCCAACTTGCACAAGCTATTTTGTGGTTTTTTTTTTCAAGTTTTAGCCCAGCAACACTCACCAACATCTCTATAGATGGGAAGGCCACAATGATTTCCCTTGACGAAATCCAGAACATTTTCAGCCTTGTCCATGAGATGTTACGTCGACAATCTCCAGTTGGTGTTTGGTAAGCAGATCAGTGTATGTTGATCGATAAATAGCTCTTATTACATACAGTCAAACCTGTCTTAAGCGGTCGACGAAGGGACCAAGAGAAAATGGCCACTTAACAGAGGTGGTCGATAAATGCAGGCTAAATATATAAAAAAATGTTTGCTCGGTAATATCAAAACTGGCCGCAAATGCGAGTCATCGCTTAATACAGGTGACCGCTAATACAGATTCAAATGTATATAAGTTTAGCCGTGACACATTTATAGCAATAGTATGTGAGATGTACAAGAACAAGACTTAATGTTGAGCTCGATCAAAAATGTACCGCTAAATGCAGGTTGATCTCTTAATACTGGTGATCGCTAACACAGGTTCAACTGTATACGTATAAAAATGCTGAACGCTTAGCTTACTTTTCCACGACTTTGGTATGCAGTAGTTAAAATGTATTACTAACACTAGGAAGTGTTCTTTCATCTTCATGCAATATGGGGTGTCGTCTGCATTCGACAATCTCGTGTGGTGAGGAAAGGTGTGCCTCTTGTGTATTGTCTACCCGTATATTGATACGATATATCATTTATATTTTGCGCTCAGTTTTAGACAGCGATGTGCATGCACGAAGCATGCAGTATTTATACATAGATTTGATATACTTCACTCCATTTCTTTTACAATCGACATATGTCACGCTAGATCTACTTTATCTTTGTGACATTCCGCATTTTTCTTTTAATTAAGTATCAAATAAACAGCACTCTAGTCATCAAATGCATACGTGTGCATTTACAAGTTGCTCATAGAGATTTTTCAACATTCAGTGGGTGATGTATACATCTCTTATCACGTAACTCCTCACAGTTTATACTGATGCGGGGAGTTTCAGCCTACACATGTATGAAGTACAGATTTTATAATTCTTCTCTCAGGTTTCCTTATCATTTCACAGTCTTCCATCGCCTTGATAGTGCAGAATCACGCACTGAAGAACACACCTAGATATTTATTCATATTAGAAAACTATACAAGCAAATAAAGTGTCTCATGAATGATTCAATATGTTTCTTAATGATAAGCGTGTCTTGCGCGGTTGGTCAAATGAACATGAGAAAATGACCGCTTAACAGAGGTGATGGCTAAATGAAGTTTAAACATATAACAAAACGCTACTTTGGTAATAATAAAACTGACCGCTAAATGCAGGTAGGCCGCTTAATACAGATGGTCGCTAATACAGGTTCAATTGTATTTGACTATTAAGTGAACATAAATGGGATAACTTAGATTATACCCCGGGCGTAGCTTGCGTTACGTACTTACGCACGTGCGTAACATTTAAATAAAATGTAAAACATCAGATATGCCCAAAAACGATGTTAAAACTAGAGACGATAGAAAACTTTTGAAATCGCACTGTATCCTCGAATATCACCTGTATTTTATTACATGTAACACGACACGGATGGCTGCTCACTACTGTAAATTGTTTATAAAATAATACAACTGATTTTTCTTTTGCTATTTCGACTGCTTTCGGATGTATTCGAATAGAAAACTTTGCTGAAATCAGGTATCATATACATGTAAAAGGTTGTTGTAAGTTTGGATTGAATTGTGGAAAACATACGTATTGATACATGCGTCGTTTATACGGTTAAACATGTAATTTTCCGCAGTTGGTAGGATCTTTACAAAATTCTTTTTCGATTATGAATAAGTCAAATATGCCCCTTGTTCAGGAAGACCCAATTCTGCAGTCTCAAATCTAACATTGAAAAGTTAAAGCAATCTCCAAGCAGAGTTGTCGTTCGTTCCTCACGTAACATCTCTGCAATGGGATCAATGACAAGAATTTTGTCAAAACAGAAAACACTCATTTAACGCGGATTTAAGTGTATTTTACGGATAAAAGGTATAGAAACATTATATAAATACATTTTGAATCATCCTAAAACGTGTGTAAAATATTAATTTCAGTTGTTATTATCGGATCTATTTTCTGCCTTATTTCGCCGATGGGAACAATCCGCAAACGCTCGTCTGCAAATGTAAATGTTTACAGATTCAGCCGGATATCGTTATTTAAAGCCTGCTTTTAAATTTTCATAATTTGTAATTTTAATGACCATTTCGATCAGGATCAGTGGTGCTATTTATATATATTTCACAGTTTAAGGAGCCTTTCTAGTGTCCTTCAAATTAAATATTTGAAAAACGGTCTGGATGACGTCATATATTTGGAACTACTTTCTGAGCCCACCACAGAGGTGAATGTAATGTAAGCCGATGTGTAAGAGAGTGAAGTTAAAGTCCATCATTGAGAAAGATGCGCGTTTTGCTGTTGCTAACACAAATGGAAAACTGGGGTATAGCATCTGTTCACTCCGTCCTGAAGAAACTTCTTTTAGTATATCACCAGACTATGGTGTCATAAAGGGGGACATGGAATATATATTTTTTATCACATGACGTTCCTTCTTTTCCGTGTCATATAACCATTACATAGTTTGTTCTTATATTTAACACGTGTAATATAACAACGTCATGACGTCATTTAACCTATATAATTTATAGGATAAAAAAGAACGTGCAAAAACGCGAGCGTCAAATATTACGTTACATTTCAGCATTCAAAGTAATGTGATAAAGACAATCTCACATGAGTTGTCATATAATATAAAATCTTATTAAACTCGTGTTCATTTGGCCTAATACCGGGCTCTCACCGTTTTCACAACGTTGACTCACCATCTCATACCAACTACATACCGGCTACATACCGGCCCCTTAACGGTCTCTTAACATTTACCGGTCTCTTAATGACCTAATAACGTCCAACCAACGTCGTTTTTTCCATAAACTTTAAGCGACACTAAGTTATAGTTAGTGTTTATTAGGAGAGAATTTAACAGTTAAGAAGCCAGAACGAGCGTAGCAAAATAACTTGGAACATCAACATCTCCAGTTAACAATTTTGACCGATTCTTTGGAATTAATTATCCAAATAGACTGTATTCAGACTAAGGACATTTTTCAAAGTGATGCTACGCGAATGTCAGGTCAGAAACAACAGAGCTAGACAGGCGATGAATTGAGCGTCTTCCTAAGACCACCTGTCACCATCGGCTTGAATTCTACCGACCAAACTTAACGCTTAGTAATACTTAGGGTGAATTTATTCATTTTTGTTTTTATAATAAAACTACTCCAAAATTTCGTCTCTTTACAAATAATTGTTTGTCAGTAAGGTAAACATTTGTCTGTTTAGTTATCAGCTTAAATAGTTCGTAAATCAGGAATTCAACCTAATTTAACGACATGTTTAAGTTCTCGCTAAGTTCTGTTTGTGGAATTTGAGCCAGAACTGCAGGACAATGACTCCGGTAAATATACTTTGGTTTGTTTTTCTTTCGTTTGTTTTTCTTTGGTATTCAAACGTTATAAAGTGTTGTTTTTTTATTTAAGGGGCGGGGGGGGGGGGGGGGGGGGGGGGGTTGGGTGTGTGTGAATTTGACACTGCATCTCTGAAAGAATTCAACCATTTTGTCTCGTATATAGTTCACCCCCCCCCCCCCCCCCCCCCCCCCCCCCCCGCCCCCCATCTCACTGAATAATCGATTTACATGAGGAAAACGTGAGTTAAAGAGACGTTTTCCCGTGGTCTAAACGACACAGACAACGGTTACTCGTGATCTATCCTATACTTCCGTGAAGGTACAAACACATTTTCACTGTTAGCAATGAAGAAAGGTCCACAAAGAATACTGATAGAATAAATGTTGCGCTGCATGCTTTTCAGCAACAATAACATGAACACCTTGTTTGTACCTATTTCATGTGAGTTTCGGATATCCTCTTTACGTTCGCATTTTCAAAGGCTATCGGGCCATCGTCGGAAATGCTTGCCGATTACAAAATGTAGAAAACGGTAGTATTATAAAATCCAATCAAAATACTAAAAAAGTGTTGTTTTTATAAGCGATGTAAAGTCACTGTTCATAAAGTACAATTTTGGTTATTTTACAATCTCGTGAAACTGCGTAGTATTTCTGATATAGATTTATAACATTTTATGAGAAATAATAGACTTAAAATATCCAATAGACAACATTTCAGTCTTGTTGATAATTTGTCTAAATCATGTCACACAGCGTTACAACATCTTAGACAAGGGACAGTATCATATCTGCATCAAATAGACATAGTCTCAAAAATGACTGAAATGTTGTTGCTGGGACGTTGAATTTAACAACGAACAAAAATTACGCTCGTAAAAACAAACAAAATGCATAATTATGTAGCTCTGTATCAAATACTTTAACTTTATTTACAGGGCTCTTTAGGAATTGTAAGCATGTTTATTATGGCTTTGAAAGAACACGGGGCGGCAGATGCCGAGGCTTACAAGAAGATTTGGATGGTGGATTCCAGAGGTCTTATCGTCAAGGTAACCGCGCTCCTAGGCTTTGTTTTTACTTAAAATGTTAGGACACTATGTTGAAGCGTGCTTATATTAGTTTAAACATATTTTACGTTGATTAAGACACAATTTTTTACAACTTATACGAATCCCTCTTGGTGGTTCCAGAGTTGGACAAGTATTTTGCGCATTAGATTGTCATAAAATTCTTGCCCGAACAGGGTTCGAACCCATAGACTTCGGATCCGTCAATGAACCATGCTATTGCTTAATTTGCTTATTTAGTGTCACTTAGGTTCTCACAGCTGTGGGTTCAAGTCGCAGCCAAATAGTCACTAGGATACTTCATGTTCTGGTTTGAGATTAGTGTATGGTTCTGCCGGGTGACTCCTGTACCACGTGGCTCTTCCTCTACATGCAATTAGATGGACATAACTAAATAACAGTAACATTAAACTCTATCACAGCAACAACAGCTTAAACAAATAGTTTATTAATGACAAACAGATTAAAAGTGTGTAAGGTTAAATTTATATATATATGAATATATATTACGATTTGCAGATGACACTGTTATATTATCAGAAGCAGCAAAAGGATTACAGGTATCATATTTATAATAATACTGTGAAAAATGGGACCTTTTTGATAATGTTCGTAAAAATGTTGATAAAATATTACAGTAAAATTAATAAGAGTCAAAGATATAAAAATAATTATAGGTGGTTATATATTGGTAATATTTTCGAAAAAAAAAAAACCGTTTAATTTTATCTAATGGGGTTCATTTCTGAAGGAAAACATACAAACATTAAGGGCAAAGGGTTTTGTGCAAAAAAGTTGCTCCTTGGCATTGCAGACGACATAAATGTGCACGTAAACATTATATTTGATCATTTCGAATCACGTATGCTTAACCGTAGGGTTTCTCTGAGGCACCAAAATGTGGGGAATAATGAGGAGCACATATAAAAAGCGTTGTTCCATGTTCGACCATTTATTCAAACTGATCTATCATAACAGGACGTGACGTCAAAATACATCACATTAACGTAACGTGCGGAAACGTGCAAGACGACGTCAAAGACCGCCACGCCATATTCACGAAGGTTGAACAAATGAACTGAATCAATTTCAAATAGATGTAGTTTCTATGTCAGTATTTATATTTAGATTATGTATGCGCATGTGCACGAATATAATATTCAGCATGAGATCAAAATAATGAGATAAGTAAGACTACACATATCAATATGTAACGCTTAAATGAGTTGCTTCAATACGATCGTGTTAATTTTGTCTTCGCATATCTAACATTCTGCTATTTGTGTAAAATATTCTATAATACATTTTATTATTCATAATCAATGTATCATACCAAATCTGCTGTAGATATGATACCTTCATGCTTTGTCTCCTTGTAAATTATTCGGTTTTAGGTAAACTATTAACATATCCGGTATTTCAGGGCCTGTCCCGATGGCCGAGTGGTAAGACCGTTTGCCTATGGAGCGGGAGGTCGTGGGTTCTTTCCCCTGCAACGACATAACTAAATCGTAAAAACTGGTAGATAGATAGATAGATAGATAGATAGATAGACAGATAGGCAGATACTTTTATTTTTTTGGCGCTCAGCATTTAAGGGTAGTTCAATAATGTTTGTGCCGGTGTCAGGATAATGTGACTGGGTGTGGTATCATGCCACATGTTGACGGCGTGAAACTGCAGTGTGGCAGACTCAAGGTCGACAACGTCTCCAACTTGATAACGCAAATATTGTCGGCGGGACGCTAAACATAAACAGACAAGGTATTCTGGGGTTAGCAGCGGTTATCTCTAAACACAACTGGATACGAAATTTACCAGCAAGCTTTCTCTTGCATATTTTAAGTCACATTCAAAAATCGATCGCCATTCATATGTGTCAAAATTGCTTTATCTACATGTATATAGATACAGTCACACGAAGGATTCCGGAGATAGCCGAAGTATTAGGATTGTACGAGACTCTAACGTGAGAATGATTATGAGGACACAAATATACTACATGTACAATACTTTGATTTGACAATAACTTATGTCATCTTTAAACACACTTACATTATTAACATGCACATACAGTATCATTAGTAATAGTAGTGGTAGTAGTAGTTGTTGTTGTTGTTGCAGTATTTTTACTGGATCTCCGACCTATTCGTAGTATATACATACAGTTCGAGTATATATACATATAATTAAACAAACACATACATATTACATTACTCAGGTATTCTCGATTGCTCCAAAAATTAAGTGCGTGTAAGTTTAAAGTACATACCTAAGAAAGAATCTACTTAACCCTTTCCCTCATAGAGGACACCATGAAAAGACCTATGCTGATCAGGTTTTATGCTGTTCGCTGCTCCTCAGTGGTCTGGAAATGAGGATTTTGTAATTAAATTTGGTAAGGTTTAAGTGTGGTTTTCTGCAGATCAGGCTTTATGTGGTACCTATTGAGTGCGTCAAAATGAGTCTGTATGAGGGAAAGGGTTAAGTCAAATATTTTGCTTAAGTAAAATAGAAGTTATATGAAAGAGATTATTTATGTCTTTATAAACTAAGCCCAATATAAACCAGTAGCGTGTAATCAGTGTGTTAGCCTATCAGAAGTGAACTAGATGCAAAGCCTATGTGTATATCAAATTTTAGGTAATTCAAAACAATATACATATAAATCCATAAACGAAGACGGGATTTCCCAATGAGTGCACGTATAAAATAGTAAAGTTAGGAGGTTTGGAAACTACTTGTGTTTCGATTAGAGGTATTGGTTATTATTACGATGATATGGAGAACGGTAGGAATCGAGGAACAAACACAGGCCACACGTACAATGTAGGTAAAGATTTTGATAATTTAGATACATAATTTTCAGTAAACTCATTAACCCGATTTTATTTCCTGGTAATGAGATTGTTTTATGTACCCTGTTCATTTAGATTTATTTAGTTTAAGCTTTGAAATGATCTATGTATTTAATTAATTTATTGCAATTGAAGCTCGGTTGTATTTCTATATCATTTAAAAGAAATCGTTTTAGTTAATTATGGCGGTGTTTTGCTTTCACGTTGGCTAGGTATTTTTGTTTTACTTTTGTAAATAAGTAAGAAAAGTTATTTTTATAACAGGTTATCAAGAAGTGAGTGTAAATTCCATGCATTTTTGTAATTTGAACGCATATATTCAGTTAAAAGAAGAGGAAAATGGGGTGGGGGGAAGAACACGTTATGAGTAATTCAAATTGAAACCGGAACAAGGCTATTAGGTCACCGGTATACCAACAATCACAAGTCTAGTTTCACTTTCGGTTTGACTAAGATGTATTTTTAGTTGTGTGTGACGTTAGTCACACCAACTATAGTACTACGTTTTCAACCAGAATAACCCTCTCAATAATGTAAATATGATCGAACAATTGTATATATCTCTACAACATAAGTATACTAGAATTAAGCAAAAATGCTGAAAATCAATACTGTGTCAAAAATAAATACTTACAGACTCAAGTTACAGGCTACAAAAATCGCCTGTGACATATAAACATTATAGAACATGTTTTTCTAAGCTGATGTTACTGCAATCGAATGATGAAACTGTTTTTATCACGTAATCATTTTACAAAGCGCACGAATATACTTTGTTTCTATGCAAAGGTGGCTTGCAAATAAATTTGATAGTAAATGTGCAGCGTTCGGTCATTTTATGCTGTTACAATAACCCATGTGAAGTCCAGAACAAATCATTTTAACATACAAATAATCACATCAATCTATCGACCTCAGATATCTCCAGGGTTATATCTTACACTAACAAGAAAAGATTAAAACAACACAAAAAACCTCTTTATATTAGGCCTATTTATAAAGAGAGAGGCAGTTATTATTTTATAAATTTCTCTGCACGAGTCCTGGGTCTCACTATGCTTAAAAAATATGACTCACAATTAAGTAGCATTTTCCATATATTTTATGCATCTTGTGAATGCATTGGAATTTAAACGTTGAATCCTGACAGCGAATACATTACATCTAAGATGAAGAATGCATGAGTAAAAAAAAAATCGATTTTTTTTAAAACTAAGAATTAAATTTTAAAAAATCGACCTTTCCATATATTATTTATATACAGATAGGTCGTTTTTTAAGTTTTTATTTTTTTTTTCTTTGGTTTATGTTTATGTTTAAATCAAAAGGAAGCAAATACAAATTACAAAAGCAATATATTGGATGTATAAAACTAATACTTAGAACAATTTGAAACTATTAAAAAATATAACAATAAGAATTATAAAGAAGGCCCAGCTGGTATAGAACTCATGATTTCATGATTGGGAAAAAATACTGATCGACGCTCTTACCGATTGAGCCAATTCCTTAAGCGTGTAACGAAGATGCAAATAAGGCTGTTTATAGGTAATTACTGTATCAAAACAGCAGCACCACACAGACAATTCTACTGAGTGTATTAACTACACCAAGCGTTCTTTATATATATTACGGTTACATATCAACAAGACAAATATTACGCATTGCTTATCCCACTCATCATGTAATAATTAAACTACTTTGTATAATTACAAGCTCAATACAGAAGACATGAAATGTGCAATGTCCAGACCGACGAGCAAAACTCTTCAAACACTCTTTCATTTGAGACACACACAACTTCAGTGCCTTCAGCGCTTTGATTAAGTTGGGATTTCAGTCTGTTTTCTTCTAAAACTCTATACATCATAATTGACTAGACCATTTACCATATGGATACTTTCAGAGACACCCTGTTTAAGGGAACAAAACATTTTTATAAGCAGGCATGTAACTCACGGGCCGATCACGTATTACACTGTTTATTACTTGTTAAACCTTTGATAATTTGTGATTATGAAACCTGGTATATGAAGGTTAAATCAATCTGATAGCTTTTTTTTTTCATTTGGTCTAATTAGCGTGTGAAATGTTTATTCCAAGTGTTAAAGGGTAAAACAAACTGTTCACCTATGAAAAATGTATTGTTACTCAGACATTTTCGGCGGGGCCTCCGTGGCCGAGAGGGTTAAGTGCAGACTTTAACACTCACTCCCCCGGGTCATTCGGATTTTCATGTGAGGAAGCCTTCCAGCTGGCTTGCGGTAGTTCGGTGGTTCTACCTGGATGCCTCCGTGCATTCGGGCTCTTCCTCCACCTGTGATTAGCTGGACGTCGCTATATGACTGAAATACTGTCGAAGCGATGGTAAACTCAAATAGTCAAGTCAAGTCGGACATTTTCGGAAGAAGTGAGGAGGGTGTTATCTTTATAATGTGAATACGTTTCTGTTTCTTTTACGGAACTAATAAATTCGGTACATTTTAACACACTTATGATTTACTAAAACAGACTGGTTAGTGTTTTATTAACCTATTAATATTGTGTACACAATGCCTCCCACTCATAAGATAATATATTAAAGTCAAATACTTCATATCTACTTCAATTTTATCAATATTTTTTTTTCTATTTATTTTAACGGTATTTACTTATATGGATAGTTATTCTCAGTAACGCATTTTTATGTGGCAGATTAACACAAACTATCAAAAGACCACACACACACACACACACACACACACACACACACACGAAAAGAAAAAAGAAGAAAATTTAAGGGGACTGCCTCCCAAATGCTAAATTGACGTAAAATTACAATAAAACTTCTACTTTAAAAAAAAAATTTCCCAACGCAAATTTTAATGCGTTACAAACGCTATAAATTTTAGAAATAGATTTTCTGAAAAATCACGTGACATCGCAAGTGCACGTTCGCACATGCGCATGTAAATTTCTTAATTGGCGACAGCTAAGAGATTTAACCTTTATGTAGACTTTGATCAATATTGATATCACCACCTGTTACAGTATTTCAACAGTGAAATAGCATAACTTCTTGCCTCATTGATAGTTGACGAGGACTCCCGACATTTTTTTACATAGCATTTATCGATCACGTGATCTATGTGAAGTATCCAACGGGGAAACTCCTTTATGGAAACACTTTTATTTGCTTATTATTCGAAAATCAGTACATTTCTGACCGTTGGTAGACTTAATAACAAAATCAATAATACTTACGTCCGAAATTGAGTTCATATATTTTTCACGGTCATTTTGAGTGCAGATGGGAGGCAGTCCCTGTAAAGGTCTATAAAAGTACATATAATCTTAAAATTTTAGAGTCCCGAAAATATTACACATGTGAGAAAAAAAAGAATATTACATAGCTTATTATCCCGTAGACGAGGCTTCAATTCCACCAACAATCCATAGCGCTAAGTAATACCTAAACTGGGTAGAACTCCTGTTTTATAAAATAATCATTTACATGATTAATTAACCCTTTCCCTCATATAGACTCATTTTGACGCACTCAATAGGTACCACATAAAGCCTGATCTGCAGAAAACCACACTTAAACCTTACCAAATTTAATTACAAAATCCTCATTTCCAGACCACTGAGGAGCAGCGAACAGCATAAACCCTGATCAGCCTGCGAGTTACTCGCATAGGTCTTTTCATGGTGTCCTCTATGGAGGAAAGGGTTAAACAGATATCAAATATTACATTTAAAACTAATAATATTTGTTAATAAATGAAATATATAGGTATTTTGAAAAGAGAAAAAAGAATAATAAAATTCTAATACTCATACTAACTATTTAAGTATTACTTAGAATTGTTGGTGAGATTGGACCAAACTGGGTAAAATGATAAATGAATGACAGGATGTGGTTCTGAGGTTGCTTAAACTAGGGATGTATTTTCTAAACAGTGCGATAAAACATGTCCATCTTAGCCGCGCGGACGGACCCTGAACAAATCATATTTCAATCAAGGACCGTAGTTATACACACCGCTTCATCATTATCACCCAATTTAGAAAAAAAGGGCAAAAGCAAGGTCATTCAGGATTCGAAACTGGCTTTCGTCCCATGTACTAATTAAAAAAAAATTCGGCGTAGCAAAAAATTGCCTTTAAAAGATTTTAAACAGATTAAAACTATTATAAAGTTGGAAAGGTTAGCAAAAATGTTTATAAATATCAAGATTATGGGAGATTTTGTGAAGATTATATAACAAAACGGTTTAATTTACAAACTAATAAAAAGCCAATTTACCAATTTTCATTAAATGTTATACACTTGTTGATTTTTTTAAAGTACAGAAGCGAAACCGAAATCTCATATATCCGATTATTGATTCCTAGATACGCACAATAAATTGCACAACTACGCGCCCCCCCCCCCCCCTTCCACACACACACACACACGAAGGCCGAGTCCACTTTTACAAATTAGGGGGAAATTGTGGGCTAAAAATGATATATTCCTTCTTCATATTTAGTTGTTTTAAATCATATTGCCAAACCAGCATTCCTAAATTAATACGGAGGTGTTAATTTTCATTACTGTGTTACCTTTTATGTTTGAACATTTTATATCAAGTAGACATTTTATATCAAGTAGAAAGATATATACAACCTGAAACTCCCAATTTAAATTGGACTATCCTAAAAAAAATCCAGAACAAGTGTTCACGGCTTAACCCTTTCCCTCATATAGGAAACCATGAAAAGACCTATGCGAACAGCATAAAACCAGATCAGCCTGCGAGTAACTCGCAGGCTGATCAGGTTTTATGCTATTCGCTGCTCCTCAGTGGTCTGGAAATGAGGACTTTATAATTAAATTTGGTAAGGTTTAACTGTGGTTTTCTGCAGATCAGGCTTTATGTGGTACCTATTGAGTGCGTCAAAATGAGTCTATTTGAGGGAAAGGGTTAAAATCCCAAATTTGTTACTATTAATACATGGCGAAAATGAAAGTGATGCCTCTTGACGTAGATTTTTATTTGGTTTCTACCGGCGACTTATTAAATCACAAGTTCTCTCACCATTAAATAATTATAATGTGAGTATATGTAGTTCTAAGGCCGATAGGATATTTATTGTTGTATATTTATTGATAAAAACATTTATTAATGATACTGTGTACCATAACTTGTTTTCGCTTCAACCTTTACGTACAAACAAAATTCTGGTATGACCTTTTAAATAAATAAATAAATAAATAAATAAAGTCTAACAATACCATGATTCTGTCAAATGTAAATACACATGTATGTTCGGGGTTAGTTATCAGCATTGTCCATGCCAAGTTAGGGATGTTGGAGATGGCCATACCACATGGTATGTATTGTCATTTGAACTATCGTAAGCATCGCTTCTGAGGAGAAAACTGGAAGCTTGTCTCCATAGCAAAATCTACCCATAATAATAAATAAATAAAAATGCATTAATTATTATCTACTATTTTTTTCCGGCAATTTCTAAAGCTCGGTCAGAAAAAAAGTTTCTTCCCCCTTTTTACTCTTGTCTGGAGCTTGGCCTGGGTGCGTGGCGGGCTAGCAATTCCTTTTGACTTTTCTTTCACATTATCAATATTATCAATGACAAAAACCAAGTTCTACTTAGTATGTATTAGAGGAGATAATAATATTTCATACTAAATTAGCAACATAATATCCACAAATACTCTAGAACATACGAAAAATCAAAGCGCACAATGCGCTGAGAGACGGCGACGGGAATTACAATAACAGTTCGAATGAAGCATATAGACGACGACAAAAATCCCTTTCACAGATTCGTTTCTGAGTTATTGAAGCAGTCATTGAACGATCGATCAAAACACCGCTTGCTACAGAGTCATTCTCTTTACATATAATCCGCGTAATAGTCATGAACCTTTCTTTCATAAAGATTGCATACTAGTAGGTCATTCTCTTTCTCTAGTGCTAGCGAATTCTATCTGTTGTTTTGTATATGTAGAAATTGACCAGGTAATGTGATTATTTGAGATACTAGAATGTTTGCCTATCTATTTCCAAGTTAAGAAATGCCCTGGGAGGAACCTAACTCGCCATCATGCAAAATATTGTGTGGACTACTTTAGGTCAATTACATACATACGGAGCACTATTTTTTCTTTTTACAGGAGTAGATCTTCATATACGTAAGATGGGTTGCTGTTCTGGTTAAGAAATGTCACGGATATTTTTTTCACGCTTAAAATTGATGCTTCCAATGCAAACTAATGGCAAAAGAAAACATGTTAACAAACAATAAAACACTAAAAGCGGCTACGGTTATGATTTAAACGTCTGTGTAACATATTCCACTCGTATTCGTTACTGCAGAATCGCATTGCATGGCTCCGCACTAAGCGCGGAGAGGTACAGTTAAAATTGTTGTGGAAAATATGCAAATTAGCAAGGCCTGATTTCGTTCTTCAGCATCAGACGGCTAATCGTCGTCTAATCATAAAAAAATGTATATTACCCATCTAAAATTATAGCGGGATTAGGCGATTAAAAGTCATAATTTTAAGGAGTGAAGGTCACACTCCGGTGTCTGCACATGATGCAGCTTCACCGCGCGGACGGACCCTAATTAAACCTTAAATTATCATCATCATAATTAATCAGTCTGTACATTGTCATTTGCCAATTAACTATTCCTAGGTGATTGTTTGGTTTGCTGACACATTTTCTAACCTTCTTACATTTTACAGTTGCACGACAAAAAATGCAAAATATGCCGTGTTATCGTTTGTTTTGCTTTGTTGGCGGTTGTCATATTGGCGTTTGTAGCAGCTGGAACGCACTGGGATGATTCGACAAAGCAACCAAAGCCAACAAAAGGTGCTTCTTCATCTATGCATTCTATAAGCGCTTAATCAATTATTAAA
>CM037780.1:58657484-58707484 GCA_021229015.1 Solen grandis
ATTCCCTGTTCCAGGAATATATTCTATTGCCCCTTGCAACTTAGTAGTGTATACATAAGAGATTATGCAACATGCCTATGTTGATTCTAGTACATGTAAGTGTTAGGAAAAATAATTAATAAACATGAAAACAAACGATAAAAGCACTGCATGCAAATGCCAACGCTCACCTGAAGAGGGAGATGGACAAAATAGACCTAAGAGTTATGGCCCTTGATGAGAATGTATCCCTTGTGATATATAAAACAAGTATGTGTTTGAAGACAGAAGTTTAATAGTTAAGAAATTATGGTCATGCACAGTTAAAGTTTTTCACTGTCTCTTCATTTTTATAATAGGGAGATACATATGGTCAAAATCGGCCTAAGAGTTATGGCCCTTGATGGGAATGTTGACCTTGTGATAGTGGACAAGTATGTGAAATGTGCTTGGGAACTTATAATCATTTACAAACAATGTTTTCTTCAAATCTTAACTCTTTTCAAATCTTCTCCATTAATTATCATCAGAGTTAGAATCCATCTCACTGTAGGTCATGAACATTCTGACATTGAATTTCTATTCTTGACGTTGGCCTTTGGTAATTCAATCAATTTCATTTGTTACTTGTAATGAAATGACTTATTAGGTTCAAGACAATTGGTGAACAAGAATCAGCTTTGTGACCAAACACTGTGAATCTGAAATAGATGGTTGATAGTTGGAGACTGTTTATTTCAAGCTTTTCTAATTCACAACCTTCCTTATTTTTTATGTCCTTAAAATTCCTACTCAGCTGCCTAATTAATGTGACATTATAATGCTATGGATTTGATATCTGTTATTATTGTATTTCCCAATTTCATTTTAAAGTGCTCTATGTTTATTACATAACCACAATTCTCTTATGCAAGAAATGGTAAGTTTTATATTGATTAACATTCAAGGCATTCTTTGCAGATGGGAAAATAATCAAGTCCATTTACTGAAAGTTTTTTTTGTGTATGTACTCTATATTTCTTAAACTCTTATCTTCAATCATTTATAAGATGATGATGATGATGATGATGATGATGATGATGGACCCAGTATGTTAAAATTTGTTGCTGACTCAAGACCTAACATATTCAAAGACCTGCATAATTTACTCACCACAGACCCTAATTAATCACAGAACTTTTATTTTCAACCTTATTACAGAATAATGCTTGGTAAGATATTGTAAATATACAATCATTTGTTTTTTTGTTTCTTCCAAATCATTTAGTTTTCACTGCTTTCAGTCTATCATTTATATTTAATAAACTGCATGATTGTAATCTTAAATCTGATAAGTGAGACCAATTATCCCTTACAAACCAAAGTGAGATTTAAGTATTTTTCTTGTTTTCATTTTATTTTTATTATTTTTTAATAAGATTTCACTAAATAAATTTTATGTTAAAATTAAGATAAAAAAAATAAAGAACCAGAAAATTTCAAGATGAGTAATTCCTAGTGGAAACAACTGATACTCTGCAAACCCTCACAAAAAGATTGAGTTGTCTCCCTTTTACACAAAAGTTGCCTTTCCTCCCCTAGGTAAGAGTTCACTGGGTTCTGGGATGAGCTATACTAAACTTTTACGATACATTTCTGATGAGATAGAAAATAATGAGACAGATGCTACAGTATAGGTACATGTGTATTAATAAAGTGAATTTATGATGACAATGAATAAGAAAGTGCTCTATCTTGAATCATAAATAATATGGGAAGGTATTTATATATATTTGGTCTGAAGGCAAAGGAAAACCATGTCTAGCCAAGCCTTTACCCTTCACAGAAATAGTGTTTCTATAATCTGCTTAATACCAGTATGAATTTCTTTTTAGCACAGGAGGCATTCATTTAAAAAAACAACAAAAAAAAACAATTTGCATAGGCCACACAAACAGGACATGAGATAATGGTCCCTTTCCTATTATTCCCTCAATCACCTGCTGGACCATGATCACAGTTTAATGACAGGCGGATTACCTTAATCTTATTTTCTTTCAATATTCATTTGAATTCCAATTTCAAGAATTAAGGTAATCCATCATTAAATTATAATCATGGTCCTTCAAATACCTAAAAAGACTTCTGTGCAAACGCAAACATCCAATGACTTGGGAGTTATAGGCTCTTTTGCTTAAAGTCTATAATGGCCTGTATTTACTACAAAATTCCCAAGATCATAACACACTTTAATTATAGATGGATTACTTTAAGTATGAAATAATACAGTTTGATCCCCGGTCGCAACATTAATTTACATACCAAAATCTAAAACAAGAGGGCCATGATGGCCCTGAATCGCTCACCTGAGTACCATTGCTTCAACTGATGTCAAGGTTTTTAAACAGACAAGGATTCTGATATAACTTAATCTAAAACATTTTACCCCTGACAATACTACACACCAAATATCTAAGCAATGGGCCATATGGTTTCAGAAGACTTGGGCGCAGGGTCATTTATCACCGTAGGGCCAAGACTTTGAAAATCTTTGTAATGAACCATTAGATGCTACTACATACCAAAAATCTTAGCTCTAGGCCTTATTGATTCATAGAAGAAGATTTTTTAAGATTTTCCTATTTAACTCTATGTAAAACAAGTGACCCCTGGTGTGGGGTCATTTATCACCATAGGGCTATGATTTGTACAATCTTGGTAGTGGCCCATAAGATGATGCTACATACCAAATATCTAAGCTCTAGGCCTTATGGATTCATAGAAGAAGATTTTTTAAGATTTTCCTATATAACTCTATGTAAAACAAGTGACCCCTGGTGCTGGGTCATTTATCACCATAGGGCTATGATTTGTACAATCTTGGTAGTGGCCCATAAGATGATGCTACATACCAAATATCTAAGCTCTAGGCCTTATGATTCATGGAAGAAGATTTTTTAAGATTTTCCTATATAACTCTATGTAAAACAAGTGACCCCTGGTGCGGGGTCATTTATCACCATAGGGCTATGATTTGTACAATCTTGGTAGTGGCCCATAAGATGATGCTACATACCAAATATCTAAGCTCTAGGCCTTATGGATTCATAGAAGAAGATTTTTTAAGATTTTTCTATAAAAATTAACTCTATGTAAAACAAGTGACCCCTGGTGCGGGGTCATTTATCACCATAGGGCTATGATTTGTAGAATCTTGGTAGTGGCCCATAAGATGATGCTACATACCAAATATCTAAGCTCTAGGCCTTGCAGTTTTGCAGAAGAAGATTTTCAAAGTTTGCATTTTTAAAATCTATTTTTAGCTCCTGTGACCTAATTATGCAATGGACCAGAACCATTTATACAACTTTAGTAGAGCTTCATCCAAGGAACATTCCTGCAAAATATTTTTTAAATTGGCCAAGCCGTTTAGGAGGAGATGATGTTTGAAGCAATTGTTGACGCCGGACGCACGCACGCACGCACGACGGACGCCGGACAAAAGGCGATCAGAAAAGCTCACCTTGAGCACGTTGTGCTCATGTGAGCTAAAAAATAGTACTGGTATAGCTCCCTTGTTTGGCGGTCTAAGGTGTGATACTGCAGTGTGCCACCACTAATATCTGTCTCAAGTAGACATCATCTCCAAATGACTGAAATCATGTCAGTGGGACGTTTAACCCAACAAACAAACATGAAATAATACAACTGGATACAGATACATGGTATATATCTTTGGGCAGCTGAACTATGAAAACCGAAAGTCTCCTAAATGTAGTATGCACAATGCCTTTTGGTCTTAAATCAAAATACTTCAGCTGTGTTTTCAAGTCAAAATACAGATAAATCAAGTGATAATAATAATAGTTAATCCACCAATTTTAACATTTTGAAACTTAGATAGACAGTTTCAAAGTTAATATCAAATCAATTAGCACTTTACCTTATCAAACAAATTGATGAAATTTATACTTACATGACCAGGTTAGCATCCAGGCTGATCAAGTTTTATATAGATTGCAACTAACCAGTAATACATAGTTGAAAATTCAAACTGATCTGGCATTTTTATGAATTCAGGCTTAGATGACCAATAATCTGATCAATAATCTGATCTGGCTTTTTTTTTTATTCAGGCTAAGATGATCCAGTATGATTTGGTTTTATATTAAATTCAGGCTGAGATTACCACTTTATTTTTTTTGGCTAACCAATAATCTGATCTGGATTTTTTATGAATTCAGGCTGAGATTACCAATAATCTGATTTGGATTATTTATGAATTCAGACTGTGATGTTCAGTCTGATTTGGCATTTTTATAAATTCAGACTGAGAGAATCTGGCTTTACATTGCATTCAGGCTGAGATTACCAATGTGATCTCTTTTTTACCTGATAACCAGTCTGATCTGGCAGATAAAAAAAACAAGAGGGCCATGATGGCCCTGAATTGCTCACCTGAGTACCATTGCTACAACTGATTACAAGGTTTTTAAACAGACAAGAATTCTGATATAACTCAATCTTAAACATTTTAGCCCTGACAATACTACACACCAAATATATAAGCACTGGGCCTTATGGTTTCAGAGGAGAAGACTTAGTGTGGGGTCATTTATCTCCAAAGGGCCACCATTTTGAAAATCTTGATAATGAACCATTAGATGATACTACATACCAAAAATCAAAGCTATAGGCCTTATGGATTCATAGTAGAAGATTTTTTTTAAAGATTTTCCTATATAACTCTATGTAAAACAAGTGACCCCTGGTGCAGGGGCATTTATCACCATAAGGTCATGATTTGTACAATCTTAGTAATGAACCATAAGATGATGCTACATACCAAATATCTAATCTCTAGGCCTTATGGATTCATAGAAGAAGATTTTTAAAGATTTTCCTATATAACTCTATGTAAAACAAGTGACCCATGGTGCAGGGGCATTTATCACCATAGGGTCATGATTTGTACAATCTTGGTAATGAACCATAAGATGATGCTACATACCAAATATCTAAGCTCTAGGCCTTATGGATTCATAGAAGAAGATTTTTAAAGATTTTACTATATAACTCTATGTAAAACAAGTGACCCATGGTGCGGGGGCATTTATCACCATAGGGTCATGATTTGTACAATCTTGGTAATGAACCATAAGATGATGCTACATACCAAATATCTAATCTCTAGGCCTTATGGATTCATAGAAGAAGATTTTTAAAGATTTTCCTATATAACTCTATGTAAAACAAGTGACCCCTGGTGCGGGGGCATTTATCATCGTAGGGCTATGATTTGAACAATCTTGGTAATGAACCATTAGATGATGCTACATACCAAATATCTAAGCTCTAGGCCTAATGGATTCATAGAAGAAGATTTTTAAAGATTTTCCTATATAACTCTATGTAAAACAAGTGACCCCTGGTGCGGGGTCATTTATCACCGTAGGACTATGATTTGTACAATCTTGGTAATGGCCCATAAGATGATGCTACATACCAAATATCTAAGCTCTAGGCCTTGCAGTTTTGCAGAAGAAGATTTTCAAAGTTTGCATTTTTAAAATCTATTTTTAGCTCCTGTGACCTACTTTTTTAAACCAATCTGAATAATTTGTACAACTTTGATAGAGGGCATCATAAGGATGATTCCTGTGAAGTTTGGTCAAAATCCCTTCAGCAGTTCATGAGGAGATGTTGTTTAAAGCAAATTGTTGATGACGGACGCACGCACGCACGCACGGACGACGGACAAAAGGCGATCACAAAAGCTCACCATGAGCACGTTGTGCTCAGGTGAGCTAAAAATGAATCTTTGCTGACTTTCTTATGCATACATTGTGCATTCATGTCGACAGTATTTTCTGATATTGTTTTTTACACATTTAGGCTGAAAATTACAGTCTGATCTTTTTCTTTTTACAGACAAGCTTTCATGGGAAAGAGGGTTAGATAAAGTAAAACTTACACCATCAGGTATTAACATTCCAGTGCAGCACTGACACAGTATAGAGTTACTTATCCATCTACCCACACACTATTAATCTGTCCGGCTCAGTGCTCCCAACACTTAATGTTGTCTCAGTGTCTCCGCAAATATTTACTTTCAATGAATGATAACAACTTTTCTTATTTGCTTGTTCATGCACAGTTACATATTAGTTTTCTTCTTTGAGCTGTCTTTTCTATACAGGTACCAAGTTTATGTTAAAGACCAGATATTTCTGTTACAAAATAGAGCCAGCAATTATGTTAATTACGCACAGTTATGACCACTCTGCATTCTTTTGGAATTGCTGTATTCCACAGCTAGTTTTGCAACAAAAAACAACAAACACACACACATACACACACAAAAGAACAATTATAATGATTCATTACTATAATATGGGTAATTATTAGAAATATAATAGTGATATTAGATTATGGGTTCTGCTTTTTTGCTGTGAATTTATGACAAACATAAAGTAATACAATTACATGGAATATCAGAAGTTTTTAACTTAATTATTGTTATTATTAGGGCTGAAGCACTTGTAATATTTGTGTCAATGTTCACTTATCGTGTCACAAATGCTGTACTGATTGGCTCATTACATGTCATAATGACCAACACGCGAAAAGGATGTGTGTCAATCAGGTCTGGTGTGAAATATGACTGACACTTAGTTTGAGCGCATCATTAATTAACTGTGAACTGGTCCTGGCAGGGCCTTTTTTCCTGTTTTGGGGAAGTTGCCCTTGACCTTTTTATGGGAAAAAAAACAAGCAAATTTCACAATTTATTAAGGGATATTTTTTTACCATATTCATAAATATAAGCATAAATTGGTCTCTGCACATTAAACAGAAAGATGTAACAAATTACTATTCCTATACAAATATTTTGTTGAAGAATCAATAGAGTAAAACAAATATAGTTAAATTAGCTTCAGATTTATTGTTCTGTAGGTTTCTCAATAAGCAGTTCCCCCCACCCCTCAATTTCATGGGGAATTTTATTTAAGCGTGGGAAATCTGGAGGCTATTTTTGGGGGGGAAAGGTGGTTATTTGGCTTGGGGAAGCAGCCCTTAACCAGCTACAGTAAAAAAAGGTAAAAAGACCCTGCCTGCTTACTTCTTAGATGGTTTGCTTCAGTGCATCTTCATTTCCATCCAAACTTCGTTCTATTGCATCTCTTTTACATTGAATAAAGAACAAATTCTGTGGGGACCTGAGACTAACTTGATACTACACCGACAATTCCTAATGATATCTACAAACTGTCAAGAAATTATCTTCAAAAGTTTCAAGATAGATTTTGTGTGTACAATATCCGTATGATATTGAAATGTGCTTAAATGAACGACTTAAATGGTTAGTTATCACATGCGGTAAAGTGTTTTAAAGCAGTAAGTAATTCTGTATACCCAGGTAACCACAGGTAATAGTATAATGGTTACCTGGGTAAAAAAATTAAGACTCATTTCAGCCCTAGTTATTGTCTATTTCTGGTTATAAACATATATCACTTCCTATAGACAAAACAGTTTTAACCCTTTCCCTCATAGAGGACACCATGAAAAGACCTATGCGAACAGCATAAAACCAGATCAGCCTGCGAGTAAGTCGCAGGCTGATTACTCGTAGGCTGATCAGGTTTTATGCTGTTTGCTGCTCCTCAGTGGTTTGGAAATGAATATTTTGTAATTTAGTTTGGTACGGTTTAACTGTGGTTTTCTGCAGATCAGGCTTTATGTGATACCTATTGAGGGCATCAAAATGAGTATACATGAGGGGAAAGGGTTAAGATTTAGGATCAGTACACTGCTACCAGTAACTATGATGCAAAAGTAATGGCTATAATATGTATCCATATCTTTTAAAAAAGTACAACATAGCTGTCTAGAGTAGAGTCCTTTGAAAAATTGCACAAAATGACAATGCTGAGAACAACTCATCTGAAAAGATAACTGGGTGTATTTTCATGCTAAAAGTTGTGCAGGGCTTGAATTTAACTTTTCTTGTGAGATGCCTGAGTTAAATTATTAAACAAAAAACTTTATAACAAGAGGGCCATGATGGCCCTGAATCGCTCACTTGAGAAATATTGCCTTCATTGCCTTTTATATAACAGTCATACTGAATACAAGATCCATGAAGAAGTACAGCAAAATAATTTTTGTAATTCCACACAAAAATTGTACCTGCGGTAAAATTTTGATGGTCATAGCTATAAAATCAGGTGACACTTAGGGTAGGACCAATTTTGACCTAAGAGCCATGATTTGAAAACTTGTTTCAGATCCACAAGGCCATGTTACATACCAAATATCTAAATCCATGATCATGTGGTTTCTGACGATCTTTTAAAGACTCTCCTATATAAATCTATGTAAAATCAAGTGACCCCCAGGGGCAGGCCAATTTTGACCCCAGGGCCATGATCTGAGCAAACTTGGTATATGTATTTGTCTATAAGGCCATGTAATACACCAAATATCTAAACTCCAGGTTTTGTGGTTTCTGACAATACAATTTTTCTAGTTTTTTTCTGGTATAAGCCTATTATGTAAAATTCCCCAAATAAACAAGATTTACCTGGAAGTTGATGTTTGTTTGGGATTCTTTTAGTCATTTTACACTGAAGTGATCAGATGAGATGCGCGCCAGTAACCATACAATCGTCAGTGTTTTACAGCCCCTTGCACAGGGACTGATCATAAATTTCCAAAATACCCATAGACAAAATGTCTACATATGGTAAAAACAAATCCGGAAGTGAAAAATTTATAAAAAATAATTCCTCCCCGGGTGGGACCTCCCATCTTATAAAAAACCAGATAGGGAGGGCATCTGATCACTTCAGTGTAAAATGACTAAAAGAATCCCAAACAAACATCAACTTCCAGGTAAGTCTTGTTTATTTGGGGAATTCTTTTACGTCATTCCACTTCCGTTCTCAGATGAGATTTCAAAGCAATCAGTTCCTGGGCAACTCAAAAAACCAATTCTCAATCCAGCAGACTGACAGAGACAACATAAGAAAACCTCTTAAAAAAATTTATGATAAGCCTAAGCTTACTTTTCTAAATTCTGCCACTGCTACAGACTAGTTGAGCAACTCAACACTGCATCTGGAAATGAGACAGCACCACTTCTTGCCACAGGCTTGTTGTAAAAGTCATGAAAAGTTCTTTCTGATGACCAACCAGCTGTCTTTAAAATGTCACACAGAGGCACATTACTGACTTTAGCTTTAGACACTGCTGCCGATCTAACACTATGAGCCTTATATATTTCACAATTGAGACCAGCACTACACATCACAGTCCGAATCCATCTTGCTATAGTGGAACATGTGACACTTCCATAAGGCTTTATGTAACTTATAAATAAATCAGTATTATTACCTCTTAGACCTTGAGTAAGTTTTAAATATTCTGTCATAACATTGTATATACACAATTTCCGATCTTTCGGATATGCCTCCAATCTAACATTCAAGGGCTCTTTATATCTCAATATATATACAGAGGATTCCTTCCTCATATTCTCCAAAGTTAACAATTTTAATGACTGACATCTAGCCGCCAGTATCAAGGCCATTAACATGACCAGCTTCAAAGTCAAGAGTTTTAAACACAAACTATCATTATCTGGTAAACGTCGTATATACAACAGCACTGTTGAGACATCCCACGTCTCATTATATCTAGCTTGGGGCGGTTTCATATTGTAAATACCCTTCATAAATCTAATGACCAAGGGATGTACACCCACAGCGAACCCCTCGACAATCAATCCAATGGCTGACAATGATGAACGAGCTGAATTAATGGCACTGTAACTCAAACCTCTCTCCTGAAGTTCAGCTAAAAATTCCAGAATATCATTTAAAGATGCTTGAAAGTTATCAATCTTCCTTTTAACACAGTATTCAAACCATTTTTTAATATACATTGAGTACTGTTTCTTAGTACCATGTCTCCATGACGACATGATGATATTGGTAACCCTTTCAGATAATTTTCTACCTCCCAATCCTTTCCTGATAACTGACAAGCCATTAGAATAAGCTTCTTGTGTAATGGATGTACTCTCCTGGTTCCCGGGAGTGTCAAAACGGACTCTGTCACAGGAAGAATCACTGGGTCGTTCACCAACAACTCCATGACTTGGGGAAACCACGTCTGTGTCAACCATATGGGTGCGATGAGGATACACATCCCTTGCTCCTCCCTCAGCTTCGCAATCAGTTTTCCAATTAAACTGAAAGGAGGAAAAGCATAAAAATATACCTCTTGCCAATTCATTTGAAAAGCATCAATAAAAATTGCTCCCGGTTCAGGTTTCCATGAAACAAATCTGTCTAACTGTGCATTCAATCTAGAAGCAAACATATCTAAACTGGGCCTTCCAAATCTCTGAAAAATCATCTCTACCATATCAGAATTTAATTTCCATTCTATATTGTCATTATAATGACGAGATTCATAATCTGCACTATTTTGAGACCCTGGAACATGGACTGCTCTCAACCAAATATTTCTATGCATAGCCCAAAACCAAATCTGCCTTGCTAAATCATTCAACCCTTCTGACTTGATACCACCAAAATTGTTTACATATGCTAAAGCACATGAATTATCAGTCTTAACCTGGACATGTTTGTTAGAACTATTTTCACAGAAAGACTTCAATGCCAAGAAAATTGCCATTAGTTCCAAAAAATTTATGTGCTTTTCAGACTCCAAAATTGTCCATCTACCCCCTATCTTTATTCCGTTACTATTTGCTCCCCAGCCTAATCTTGAAGCATCACAAGTAACAATAACATCTGGCAATCCATGTGAAATATGCCTCTCAGAAGACTGAATGTTTTGAATCCACCAATCTAAATCCAATCTCATTTCACTTGAGATCATCATCTTTGCATCAAAATCACCCTTATTCTCTGTCAGAGCTTGCACTTTGCTCCTCTCCAAACTTCTATAAAATAACTGTCCATACTCTATACCAGAACATGATGCAACCATGAGACCTACGACTCTAGCTACCAGCCGAATTGATGCAATATCAAGTCTTCTCAAGTTTCTACATTCATATAAAAGAACTGATTTTCTTTCATCTGTAAGATAAACCATCATTCTACAAGAATCAATGTGATTATCAAGAAACACTATGTTTTGTGTAGGAACAACCACCGACTTCTTCTCATGAATAACAAAACCAAGTGAGCCAAAAACATCCACTGAATCCTGAACATTCTGTTGACACTCTTTAAAAGTATCTGAGACGAGCAAACTGTCATCTATATAACCACAATTGCTATGACCCATTTGACGAAGCTTAGAATAGACTGGCTTCAATAATTTGGTAAACTTCCTGGGAGCAAAAGCAATACCCATAGCTAAGCTAGTATAACCAAAAATTTGACCTCTCCAAATAAACCGAAGATATTTACGATCAGCCTTATGAATATTGACAGAATAATAGGCATGACGAAGATCAATACTAGCCATGTAACAACCTGGTTTTATAAGCTTTAAAGCAGTCTCAAGATTATCCATCTTAAAATGATGATACTCAATATAACTATTGAATTCTTTCAAATTCAAAATCATGCGATGTTCACCATCCTTCTTAGGAATAGTGAAAATTGGAGAAATGAACTGCCCCTCTTCATAATCACACTTCTCAACTACATTCATTTGCAATAATTTTTCAATTTCTGCATCAATCACAACTTCCTCGTGTGGGGTAAAAGTTTGAAAGGGAGCCTTCACCTGCAATGGTGGCCCAGAATTAAATTCAATTCGACAGTTCATAGCGATTTCTAGAATATCAGGGTCTGAAGTTAACTTTCTCCAATTTTCACTAAACCCAGCCAATCTACCAGCTCTAAAAACTGATACCTGATTTAAGCTGTTTTCTTCGTCTCGGGTCTCTGGGGGTTTTTTGGAACAGCTCTCCTGGGTCCAAACAAAGTCTGCCCCCTAGCACTTCCACGTCGTGCGTACGGCTCATACCTGTCACCATATCTCCCCCTTCCTCTGAAACCACGACCACGCCATCCTCTCCGTGGACCAAAAGAACGGAAAACGGAAACATTCTTGCTAATCTTATTCATCTCTTGAATATCCTTAATATCCTTGACAATATTCTCCCCGTATAGTAAATCTGTGTATGGGTTGGTTGAGGCACACAAATGATGCAATTTCGGATCCATATCCGGCTTGTGATTTTCTCTCCTTCGACAATTAATCCATTTATTAGCTTGACCAAGCAAACCTACAGCATTCAAACCCATCTCCAGTGAAATCTGATCAAACACATTGGCATGCTTGTCTAACAGTTTAACCAAATTACATGTGGCCTTAACCACGCAATTCTGCACACCCCTCAATTTGGAATCTTCAATTTGCGTCTTAGGCCTCAAAATTGACCAAACACCCGGATTCACTCTTGTTTCTCTTAGTGAAGTACAGTTCTCTGGTCTGGCAATGCCCTTCACAGTGGATTGATAATTCTCCTCGGACATGCCATCCATGAAAGCCTCATTTACCATGCCAGCAAGATTTTCATTTACACTCTTATCATAAGTGTCAGCCTTCTTAAATTTCTTTGAGAACTGACCAAAAATGTCATCATCAGCCTCTTGAATAGACAAGGAAGACTGCTCATCTGTCTGAGAATGTGCAGGCTCTTCGTCTTGTTCATAGCCCTCACAAGGCTCTTCCTCAAAAAACTCACACTCCCCCTCATACAAATTGTCAACTCTGGTGGACAAAGCTTCCACCCTCTCATTTGTTTTTGTTATGTTTGAATTCATTTCACGGAGAATTAACAACGCTTCCTTATTGAAGCAATCAACAGTCTGTTTCTGGGAAGTGGGTGGGGTAGGTCCCTTAGCGGGCTCCTTTTGTTGTGTATTTGAGCTACTTGCTCTTCCTTTACCTCGGCTACTCGTTGCCGTCGCTACCTTCTTACCAGGGCAATTCTTCGCCGTCTCATTTTCTTTCTCCTCTTTGTCATTGCCGGAAACCGGCACAAACTCATCGTTCTGCTTCGAGAGCATGGCCGACGCCATTTTACCGACCGAATCACTGCGTCGTAATACAATGTAATACAGACGGGTCTACAGCCCGTTTCTATTTTACTATTGCGCAGCCAAAACAAATAAAAACCACTATAACCAGTCACACCTGTATACCCCCCTCGCGGGGTTTATTCTAAACAGGTTCGTTTTACATACAAAAAACAAAAAAGATCTATATTCAACGGCTAAAAACCATGTTGAATTCTCAAAACATTTATAGAACTATCGCAAAAGCAATCAAGTTCTGTCTTACAAATATAAACCATAACAATGTCAATAACAATTGACAAAAGGTTTATACAAATAAAATAACATGCACCGACGATTGTAAATCGTAACAATCACTGAACAGAAAACTACGTCTGCTCAGGATGAGAACTAAAGGCGCACTGACGATTGTATGGTTACTGGCGCGCATCTCATCTGAGAACGGAAGTGGAATGACGTAAAAGAATCAAGTGACCTCTGGTTCAGGGTAAATTTTGACCCCAGGGCAAAAATGTGAACAAAGATGAAAGATGTCCACTAGGCCATATTACATACCAAATATTTAAACTTCAGGTCTTTTAGTTTCTGACAAGAAGATTTTTCTGTATAAGCTTATGTAAAATTAAGTGACTCCTGGGGCGGAGCCAATTTTGACCCCAGGGCCATGATGTGAATAAAATTGGTAGATGCCCACTTGTCCATATTGTATACCAAATATATTAACTCCAGGCCTTTTAGTTTCTGACAAGAAGGTTTTTCTAGTTTTCCTATTTAAGCCTGTGTAAAATAAACTCACCCTTGGGTTGGGGCTAATTTTGACCCCATGGCCATGATTTTAACAATCTTGGCAGATGTCTCTAAGGCCATGTTACACACCAAATATCTAAACTCCAGGCCTTGTGGTTTCTGACATCATTAATTACCTGTGAATTGGTACTAACAGGGCCTTTTTTCCAGTTTTGGGGAAGGCGCCCTTTCCCGTTTTTATGGGGAAAAAAGAAGCAAATTTCACAATTTATTAATACCCCCTTCACATACACGGATTTTCTTACGAGTCCTTACGGATTGCCAACTCGTAGTCAATCGCAAGCATCTGTAAATAGCTTGTTGGTATCCGTTAATAACTTGTCACAACTTGTAGACAATCGTGAGGATCCGTGAGAAGAGAGGCAAATTTTTTGACATGTCAAAAATTTTCTTGCGATTGTTCACGGATTACATTTTCCGTAAAGAACTCGTAAATAACTTGTAACAATCCGTAAGTATCGTAAACCGGTCGCAACAACACGTAACCCTCCGTAAACTACTCGCAAGAATCCGTAAATGTCTCGTTAACAAATCGTTGATATAACTGCAATCTGTTTCTCTCATATGCCATGTTGTCTTGCTGGATGTCAGTTGTTGAATGATGATACATAGAGAATTGCACATTTTTTTGCAAAAAACATAAGGACTCGTAAACACTCGTAACTAACTCGCAACTATTCGTAACAACACGTTAACAGGTTGTAATTTACACGTAAAAGCGTAGATGAAACGTAGCATTCCGTAATATACTCGTAACAATCCATAAAAAGCCCGTAAAATGTCGTAACTTGCTCGTATTTATCCGTGGTTACTCGGAACAAATCGTAGATGTTTGCCGTAAATACATCGTAATAACTCGTAATAAACCGTAAATGGCTCGTAATTACTCGTAACCACTCTTAAATCGCTCATAAAAGTGGCCAAATCGTAATGATTCATGTACTTTTACGATTTGTGCCATACGTAAGGATTCGTAAGAAAAATCCGTGTATGTGAAGGTAGCATTAGGGATATGTAGTTATCGGCCTATGACTACTATATGAAAACATTGCAGGGGTGCGGAATTCCTATGTCCGACTTGTCCGACTCGGGTTTTTTTGTCTGCGGACAAGTAGATATTTCCATACCGTTTGTCCGCGGACAAGTGCAAAATTGTCGGTAAAAATATATTTTGTCTTATTTTTACCCTAATGCAAACGCGGAACCATAAAATCTTAACCGAAAATGCGTTAAATATCATTTACCATACAATTAATCCATTTCCTGCATTGAGCCTCTCGAGTAATGTAGTATTGGGAATTCCCTGCCAATTCTGCACGCTGATTGCCTGTTGCTATAGCAAGCGTAGCCGGTGTTATGTAAAAAATATCCATTTCCAATTGTTTACAAAAGAGCGATGGATAAGTTTGTAGTCAGATTAGGTAACCATCCAGAAAAAGAAATGGAGCCAGAGAAACGGAAATCTACTAAGCAAGATCGGGACAAGAAATATGACAGTAAACGGGTTCGGTTATTCCAGGAATCCTGGATGAGTGAATTTAGCTGGCTCCATAAAGATGACCAGGACAATTTGTCTTGTCACATTTGTAAAATGTTCCCAGATATCGCAGACAAATCATCCGCCCTGTACACGGGAAAATCTTCCGAAACATTAACCAGGAAAGACACTTTGACTGCCCATCAACTCTCTGTGAAACATATTTCGTGTATGTCGAAATTTGAGTATAATAAAAAGCCTAAACAAGGTCCCATTGAAAAGTCTATGACAAAGGTCGAGGTCCAAGAAGTTGAAAGATACAAGAAGTTATTTAATACTGCTTATGCTGTTATAAAAAATAATAGACCATATACTGACTATCCCTTTCTTTGTGAAGTCCAAAAGAAAAATGGAGTCGAATTGGGTAATGATCATTTGTCAAGGGACACCTGTGTAGTATTTCAAAATTCTATGGCCAATGTGATCTTGAATGAAACCAAGGCAGATTTGCACAGTGATGGTGTAAGGTTTTTTCAATAATGAGTGACTCCAGTACTGATAGCTCTATTATTGACCAAGAGGGTATTTTGCTAAGGTATGTCCATCCAGAAACATTTAACCCAGTGACAAAAATGGCTAGTATTGAGAATCTAGAAACTGCTACAGCTGATGGGGTGGTGGATGCCATTAAAATAGGTGTGAAGAACTGTGACATTGACATTGACAGCATTTCTGATACTGATCCTAAACTTGTTTGTGTTAATCTAGATGGGGCTGCAGTGAATTTAGGTGCCAAAAATGGTGTTGCCAAAAAACTTAATGACTCAGTTGAAAATGAAGTGTTAGTAACCCACTGTGTTGCCCATAAACTGGAACTAGGGGTATTAGATGGAGTTAAACAAATAGGGTATTTGAAGAAGTTTGAGGACACTATTAAGAGAATATGTAAATTCTATTCATTTTCTCCAAAGAGAAGAGAGCAGCTGAAAAAACTTGCTTTATTTCTTGATGAAAACATAAAGATGCACACAGAAATGAAAACAATTAGATGGGTTTCTTCTAAATTGCGTGCCCTTGAGGCAGTATGCCAAGATCTTAATGTAACAGTTATGCATATGGAAGAAATCATTGAAACCTCTAATAGAGCTGATGAACTTGGACAGGCAAAAGCCATTCTCAATGATCTGACACAAGTAAAATTTATAAAGTACATCTACCTGATGCTTGATATTCTGTCAACTATTACAAAAACGTCAGTTCTTTTTCAGAATAAAGATCTGTTGATTTTTGAGGTGAAACAAGCCATAGATTCTCTATATATGTGTCTGTATTCATTGACTAATGAACCAGGTGAAAACCTGTCCAATTTTTACAGGCTGTATGACAGAAACACTGGCATGTTTGATGGTAAATATAAGCTTAAAGGGTCTCTTTGTAACTTCAAGGATGATAGAGACATCCACACTTTGCTTGAAAAAGTCAGTGAGTATATATTGCACAGATTTCAGGACCTTGATTGTCCACCTTTGAGCTTATACACTGTATTTGATTTCAGAGTGTGGCCACAGAGTCTCAAAGAACTGAGCATCTATGGTTGTACAGAAATCAAACAACTGTGTGAGCAATCTAATGGCCCAGTCACAATGTCGGCGATCTGTCGGGGATTAGTTTTGGCCAGGGGTCGTCGTAGAAAATAAAGAATCCTTGAACAATCCTAGCAATAATCCTAATAAAAGTGGAGAAGTCACATTGTCTGAGATTTTTTCAAGGATTTTGACCTGGTTTTGTCGAAAAATCGTGGGATTAGCCTCCGATTGCATCGGAGGCGATCGGAGACGATATCTGCGAGATGTGGAAAATCTTCAAAATCTTCTGTCACAGCCTCCTGCAGCAAGAGCGTCTCAAACTTTTAGCGATCCGGTCGGAGGCGCCCTTATATACATGGCGATTTACTACGATTCCACCGTATGATTCGTCGGAGACGATCACAGAAAGCGTACGAATCGTCGCAGGGCGCCTCCTATTCAGTCGGAGGGCGCCGGAGACTACTCGCAGACATTGAATCTCAACCTGAATTTCCAATCCCACACAGAATCTTGCGACTAGTCTCAGATTATTCGGAGGACACCTTCGATTAATCAGAGGGCATCGTAGGTCATCGGAGCGCCTCCGACGGGTGCAAAATCATGAGATCTGTCTCAAGATTTTGTTCAAATTTCCCGGGTTTTACCCATCACCGACGCATCGCAACTGATTTGTGACTGGCCCATAAGGACTTGTTAACTCAAGAGGAGATATGTATTCCTGCTGAATGGCAGACACTGAAAGTCCAAGTATCAATGCAGAGAGCTTACCACCCTCTTGGTGTCTATACATCTATTCTTCAGAGGCAGGAGGATTCTGTTAAGCACATAAGTGTCCTGCTGAAGCTTTTGTTAACTGTGTCCCCTTCAACTGCAGCCTGTGAGAGGCTCTTTTCTCAGATGAATCTGATAAAAAGCCCTGTCAGAACCAGACTTTCCCAACAAAACTTGCAAAGTCAAATGCAGATTGTTGTCTGTGGCCCAGAGTTTTCTAAGTTTGACCCTTTACCTGCTCTGCAAGACTGGCTGAAGTCTGGCAACAGACATATTCACCATAAACCACCAGTAAAGTCTGCCACAGTCACATCTCAGGCTGATAATATGCCCTCAACATCTGAACAGTCCAGTTCAGATCTTGACCCCATACAACCAATGTTAGCAGAAATAGTTAAGACCCTTGGTGGAGAGGAAATTGCAAGGCAGAAACTTAAAAGTATGACTGATAACCCTGGGCAGTGTTGCCTAATGTAAATGATGTGTTTAACATAATCTTTTCTTAGTGACGTTTTAGTTTAAGGCCAGTTACATGTATATATAATGTTACAGTATGTATCAGAAAGATACCACTTGTGTCACTTTGCATGAAAGACTAAGTGCTAATATATAGTAAATGTAAGTGTTCTTGTTCAGTAACAGAGAGTGCTATGATGCCTAGCCAGTAAAATAAATGTAAAAAAATACATATATTTGAGTTGGTTTTTTTTGTGTTTCCTGGACAAGAGGATTTAGTCTCCGGACAAGTGAGTTTTTCAGTCCAGCTTGTCCTTGGACAAGTGAAAAATTTGAGAATTTCCACACCCCTGCATTGGGTGTCAGTCTAGCTGGTGTGCGAAGTTAAAATTACAGCTCCCTGCAATAGACTTTGCCTTTTACTTGTTCCAAAAACAGGATGCCTATCTTGACTGGATTCAAAACTTTGCACTCGCAAATAAAGGCATTACTATGCTGAAATACTTGTTATAACACAGAGAAACACGTAATTATGCCAAAAACGGCATTATGATGAGAATAATAGGCACTATTATGCGAAGCAAAGTCGTTATAATGCAAAACAAGGTGTATTAATGCGAAAAAAGGTGTAATAACATGAAACAAAGACATAATTACACGAAAGGTGACACTCGTAATAACGCGAAGCAAGGGTGTTTTAACGCAAAACAAAGGCATAATTACGGGGAGGTGAAACTCGTAATAACGCAAAGCAAAGTATCATCCAAGTTTAATCAAATTCTGCCTAGCAGTTTCAAAGGATGAGTTGTTTTAACTATATACACTAAAGGCAAATTAGCCTCGACCCTGGTGGCCATGCTTTTTTATTACAGATCAGAATAATTTTAGCAATCTTGGTAGAGGGTTACCCAAGGAACATCTGTATTAAAACATTTTGAAATCTGGACAGTGGTTTTGAAGGAGTTGACTTTTTAAAGTTTTCATTTTTTTTTTTTCATTGTCATGGCAACCAGAGCTCTACAAATCTGGATCAAGTTTATTTTAGCAACTTTTGTGAAGGTTCACCCAAGGATCATCCCTGCCAAGTTTGAACAAATTCTGTTCAGCAGTTTCAGAGATGTTATTTAAAGCAAATTGTGGACGACAGACAGAGGGTGATCATAATAGCTCACCTTGAGCACTTCGGGCTCAGGTGAGCTAATAAAGGGAGATAATAAAAAAAAAAAAAGGACATGATAGATATTGTTTTGGTCACTGCACTTCTCCTAGTCACCATCTATTAATAATTAAAGTTTCAAGTTAATACCTCGTACAATTTTAGAGTTATGCTCTGGACAAAAATTCATTAGAAAATAAAATAAATAATGTGAGATAATTAATAAAATGGGAAAAGGTAGAGTTACATTTTTTGGTCACTGCACTTCACCTTGTCACCATCAATGTAAACTCAATACCATGTGTAGTTTTGTAGTCATGCTCCAGACAAACATTCATTATGAATTAAAATAAGGGAGATAATTAAAACATGGGACAAGGTAGAGTCATGATTCTTGGTTACTGCTCTTCTAGTCACTGTCTATGTATATTTAAAATTTCAAGTCAATACTTGTATAGTTTTGGAGTTATGCTCCAGACAAAAATTCATTACAAAATTTAATAAAGGGAAATAATCCAAAGATGGGACCAGATAGAGTATGGTTCTTGTTAAATGCAGCTCCTCTTATTGACCTCTATCCATATACAAAGTTTCAAATGCATATCACATGTGGTAATATAGTTATGGCCCATACAAGAAAATGTCATCACAGGTGCTGACGCCAACAAATGGATGACAGCAACAGTTTGGACTTTCTATGAAAAGTTGAGGTAAAAATAGTGTGTGTAACAGTTTTAATTTTTAACTTATCTATTTAACCTCGATTGGGAAACAAGTTCTTACAACTTATACTAATCAATCTAGACAGTTCATTGATTGGACTTGGAAGGTCATTAAAAATCCTTGATCCCAAGTGTTCAAACTCAGAACCTTCAGATAATATTCATAAAATTATCAGTAGTACTGTCAAGCAGAAAACATATCTAAATTAAATGCATACATAAAAAGAGCTCCCAGTTTTGTGTTTGTATGTTTGCTTTATTTTTTATTCCTTCTTAAGTTGTTTTATTTTTTAAATGAATGTTGTTCAAACACACATTTTCAGAAAAACACATTGCATGATACCATTCAGATGAAAAGATGTAAATCATTTTCACTAATTACAACAAGAGTGTTCTTTGGAACACATGTGTCACCTGCTGAAGCCTGACGGAAAAAGTGTGATGGACAGACAGACAGACGGACGGATAGACAACAGAAAAGTGATCGCTATGTAAGCACATACATGCCATATCTCCCGGCGGGAGATTAAATCTCCCGGGATTTCGACTTGTCTCCCAATCTCCCGCCGGGAGGTGAAAATCTCCCGGTCTGACTTAAATCAAACTGGTTTCCCTTTGAACTCAGTATAATCCATTTTATTACCGAGCTATGATACAGCATTAGGAAGATTACGTAAGAACATGTGTTAGTATCAATCCTGACCAGTGTGCTGTACAGCCACAAGCAATGTGTGATCATCCTTATCCAATCAAATTGCATAATTCAGACAGGTAGCAGACTGGACACTCTTATCAGTTGAAACAATTATCATCGGGTAATTAGCAGCTATCAAGGCAATACTAAAGCTAGAATGAGTAAGGCTAGGATGGTAAATAAAGACGAAATTGGAAAAAAGGCCCGGAATAGCTAATCCTTACTTAACGGAAGTGTAAACAATAAATGATAATTAGATCAACTGTTTACCAATCATTTAAATCTTAACAAAACTCATCATATTGACACATCATAGAAAGTACACCTCAGCTAGCGATAAATTGCAAATGAATTGCAATTTTCACACCGAAAATGACTTGATAAACAAGGGATATCGTCTGCTGAGTAATTTACTATAATGAGATGTCATGCTCGGAGTTGGGTAACCACTTCATACCACCATACCGTACACAATAAATATTTTAAGCTAAATAATATTTTAGCTAAAAGCAATTCAGAAAAAAAGAATACACAGACGGAAGGTGAAAGTATTATTAAATATGATCTAACTTTTTATCTTTATTCATCCCCATTAATTAAAACCTTATGATCAGAAATCATTCAATAAATCAAAGATACTGTATCAATTTAAATGTGTTTGATGTAAATGGCATGTTCTCCAATTTGTTATAAGTTAGTGTTGCATTTAATGTAAAACAGTGCTTGTGGAAAGTTAAGTTTCTATTTGAATTAGATTTATTAATAAATTTCATTTTTTTTTTTACATATAAATTTCATATGGTATTTTCATTAAATGCAATAAACAGTATATAAACTGTTAATGAAATTAATGAAGGGGTAATCAAATGTGTATTTTTTTTAAAATTTTTTATTAAGAACGTCTCTTCGATATATGTCGTAAAATCTCCCTGGCTGGACCCCAAATCTCCCTGTGAAAATTTCAAAATCTCCCTGGGAGACATACTGAAAATATGGCATGTATGTAAGCAGAGGTGACACAAAAAGCTAATTAATTCATCAGAATGGCAGTATAGAGGAGGGTGTAACTCTTGTAAAATTGAATTTATTCTAGGTACCTTGATTACTTCCCCTCTTATCTCATCACATCACTATGACTCTTTCAAGACAAGAAAAATGCCTTTTATTGTTTTTGTTAAGCTGTTACAATTACATGAATTAATGTACAGTGTCAGAGTACTGTTAATAAATAAGTTATCTGACTGGAAGGAAAAACGTTAATTTTATTCTTTTTTTCCAGAAGAATAGGAGAAACTGCTTCATATATATATATATATATTCATATATATATTTATATATAACTTTTGAACAATTTTCAGTTTACCCTGATTAAAATCAATTTTTGATGGAAACGAGTTGGTTCCAAAAAATGGTTTAGATCTGCATTTGTTGGGAGTCTACACTCCTCAACATTCTCCAAGATCAGATTATATAGAACTGTTTTTTCTACTTGCTTGTGGGAGATATATAGATATATAAAATAAGTTGTATAAAAAAAATAAATAAAAAAAGAAAAAAAAAGAAAACGAGTGACAGGAATTGTCACAAAACCAGGTTTTCTTTTCGCAATGTTTCATCCCAGTACAGATTATTTGTATCAGTCAAATAATTTTGTGCCCAATGTCTATTAAATCTAATGTAATTCTGTATAAAGCAAACATACATAATATGTGCAACAAGGATTTTTATCTTACATTAATCCACATTAACTTTGAACAAGACATGAATATGATGCAACAATCTGCTTCTGAAAATGTCACTTAAGCATTAACTTTAACTAAATTCTACTTTATTTTTTTTTGTGGGGGAATCACCAGTTGTCTGTCTGTCTGTCTGTCTGTCTGTCTGTCTATCCCTATTCTTGTAAGCACAACTCATAAACCTATTTGACCACGAAAAGAGGAGATAATCCATTTTCAATTCTTTTTAACAAAAATAGCTTGTAAGTGCAACTCCTCCTAAACAGTAAGATGGATGTCACACAAACTTTACATAACAATGGCACATCATATGTAAATATGCATGAAGTATGGGATTTCAAATTTGACAACTGAAAGGGGAGATAATCCATTTTCACAGAGTGAAGTTCCTATGCACTGCATTCCGCCTCAATGAGATGTATGCACCTATAAAGTTTCAAGTCAATACCTCTTATAATGTAGGAGTTATGCTCCGGTACAAGGAATTTTATCAAAGGGGAATAACTCCATCAAAAATGGTCAAACTGCAAAACACAGGTAATATTCTCCAGGGTGACTTAGTGAAGGTACTTCTGTTAAAGTATGGATAAAATTTATTAATAAATGTAGAAGTTGTGCATGAAAGAATATTTCCCTTTATATTACATCCGTTAAGGGGCAAAGGGCCATAACTGCATCAAAAATAGTCGAACCACAAAACCCTTACAATATGAGCCAGGTCACTATGTAATAATGCTTCTGTAAAAGTTTGGGCCAAATCCGTTGAAAAATGTAGGAGGAGTTGCGCACAGAAGAATATTTCCCTATATATTACATATGTGAAAAAATAACAAAGGGCCATAACAGCATCAAAAATAGTTGAACCACAAAACCTTGACAATATGTGCCAGGTCACTATGTAATAATGCTTCTGTAAAAGTTTGGACCAAATCCGTTGAAAAATGTAGGAGGAGTTGCGCACAGAAGGAATTGTTTACACCCCCCGCCCATCCGCCCGCCTGCCCGCCAACATACCCCAATCTAATAACCAGAGTTTTTCTTCGGAAAACCTGGTTAAAAAAACAAACAAAAAACCATAAACTTTGGCTATAATTCTTACTGACTGGAACAGTTATCTGCTCTTGTGTGCTTATTATTCGAAGTGTGAAGGCTACATGTAATATCAGCTACATGTAATATGAGTGTAAGGATGGGATGTGAGGAGTGTGATTGCTGCATAATTATGAAGTATTAAGAATCCAAAAATAGATAGAAAATGTCAAGTCCAATTATCTCCCTCAGGAAACAACAAAAGAGGTGAGCCATACCGGGTAGGATGAGTCAAAGTCTATGTCTTTGCAGGATTCTTATACAACTCACTCCCAATAAATTACTGGACATAGTTTTTAATTACTAGAGGTGAAACAATACACTCGTGTATTCGGTGCACCGAATATTACCAGTATTCGAATACGTATTTGTTATTCGCGGGGCAAATAACAGAATATTTACAACAAGCTTATTAACAACTGATATAGCGATGATGCAAATAACAACCAATGTATCAGTGTCCAAGAGTTTTTAGCCAGGTGTCGTAAATGTATAAGCTTCAGTGTAAGGGTGTAACGATACGCTTACCCAACGATACGATACCTATCCGGATACAGTGATCATGATACCATACGTATCACGATAAGGGTTTTTAAGTTTTGTCAGTCTTGTTTCCTATCTTTAAATGAAGAATAAATAATTAAGAAACAAAGATAAATTCATAATAGTTTAATATATAAGTTTTTATTATAATAAATACAAATTAAGTTGTGCTTTCTGTAGAAACAATATTTATTTTTTTTAATTTTAAATTAATAAAAAATAAAATTAAAAAATATCAGTAAAAACACTTTTTATATGATTTAATTTCTTGTTTACTGACAAAAATCTTGTTTTAATGTCATTAAATAATCAAAAGTAATATCAAAACAGTATATATTGCAGAAACTTAATTAAACTTATACGACTTATTTTAATTGCTTATTCCATAATAAATGTCAGCATGAGCACAACTTAAATATTTTCAATGAAATCACTAAAGATGATACTTGAAGTTGAAGCATCCACATTTATACCAAGGAAAAAATACCTGCAGTTCCATTTGGATGAAGTTTTGATTTCAGATGTTCGATTAGCAATAATTTGCATCAAAGCATTTAATTGATCCCATTTTATATAAATCAGTATCTTTCATGTAGTTACCTGTTGAAATGGCGCTCTTTTACTCAAAAGGCAAACTGATCAATCAATCAAATTGATTAAAAAATACAGAGGTCATCAAACACGGTTGATGTTTATCGTATATGGCCGCCATTGTGATGATTACACAATTTTAGCAGTAAAACAGTAGCCGGTAGATAGCGTGAAAGATGTTAACCAACATTATGAACGATACTATCCGAGTGTTCCGTATCATTGCATAATTTGGAAGCATAAGAATGAGAGTTGATTGGATAATATTCCATTTTTATTGATTTTTTAACCGCCCACAGCAAGTGCTTTCATTTAAGTAATATGGAATTTTTGAAGTAAAATTAATTTTAATTAGTAAATACTTACCTGTTATTACTTCAGGTATGTGTCTATTTGCGCCCGGCTTCCAAAACAGAGTCCGCAAAATGAACCATTCCCTAAAACCCCCTAGTTACCGGAAGTGTAACCCCCGCTCTCCAATTGTATATGAAGCCATCGAGGGATACAACCACCAGCAAGCGGGGAGGGAGGTGGGACTCTGTAATAACAGGTAAGTATTTACTAATTAAAATTAATTTTACTTCAAAAATTCCATTTAAATAGCATAAATACGTTACCTGTTATTACTTCAGGTATGACTTCGTCGCTAAGGTGGGAGGTTGCTAACAAAGAACCTTGATTGCGGCGACACCCGAAGTAAAAGGAGACCAAAGCCTCCAATGGATAACGCTCTTGGTTAGAGCGAAAATATTCAGACAGAATCACTAAACAACTGTCTGAGCTACTACAAGCGGACCCAAGTCCGCAAGGTTTTGTGATTGGTTAGCCAGTGAGCGGAGATAAAAGGAAGAAAACGTAGTAGAAGACTTCCAAGAAGCCGCTTTAAGAATATCATCCATGGGAGATTTATTCAAGAACGCCCAAGAAGCAGACAAAGCACAGAGCTCATGTGGTCTAATTCTTAAAAAGGATAGATCCCTATCCGAGAGATCTGAATAGGCAAACTTGATAGTTGAGGCTACCCAACGAGATATTGTTGCTGCCGAAACCTCGCCCCCCCCCCCCCTTTATCGGGAGGAAAAGACGAAGACGACGACCCCTTAAAGGTTTAACCTTCTGAAGATAAAACTTCAAGGCTCTAACCAGACAAAGGAGCCGATCAGGATCATCCCTAGTGCAAGACTTTGCAAGGCTCGGAATAACCACCGGAGGAGAACAGACTGACGGAAGTTGGGTTTTTGCAAGAAAACCAGGTTGAAAACTCAAAGAGACAGAGCCATCAGACTTGTTAAAGCGTAAATAGCCTTCCTCAGTAGAAAAGGCGTGGATTTCGCAACGACGCTTAGAAGACGCCATCGCTATGAGAAAGACAGTCTTCCAGGTTGCGTGAAGGAGTGAAGCCTCAGAAAGAGGTTCAAAAGGCGACTTAGTAAGAGCCAGAAAAAAAAACCCACTTGGAGTTAAAACGAGAGACTGGCCTAGCAGTTCAAACGAACGAATAATTTCCGAAAGGTAAGGATCCCAACCAAGGGAAGAGGATCTGTGAAACTTCAGAGTGTTAGACAACATGGATCTATAACCCTTGATAGAACTAACTGCAAGCTTTTTCTCATTAAAGAGAAAGACTAGAAAGTTAGCAATTTCTCTTACAGGAGCCTTGACCGGATTAATCTGCAGTGCGATACACCAATCACGGAAGACCTTCCACTTCGCCTGGTAGACAGATCGAGTAGACTGTCTCCTGGCTTTAGAGATAATAGAGGCAACTGTTGCCAAAAATTTCTTCTGTCTAACTCGCTGTTGGATAACATCCAAGCGTGAAGACGAAGAGCATAGGGATTCTCGTGAAGAACCCTGTTTCGGCCTTGAGACAGAAGGTCCAGAACTTGGGGGAGTTCTACAGGATGGTCGATTAGAAGATCCAGAAGATCTACAAACCAAGATCTCGTTGGCCAAAGAGGAGCAAGGAGAAGGATCCGGCATTGAGATCGTAGGATTTTCCTTAGAACTAAGGGAATCAGAGAAAACGGAGGGAACGCATAAGCAAATAGATGATCCCAATTTACAGACAGAGCATCTATCGCCCAAGCCCTGTGATCCGACACTGGAGAGACGAACAGTGGAAGTTGGTTGTTCAGTCTGGTTGCAAACAGATCTACCGACGGAAACCCGAAAATCACAAACAGGGATGTTGCGACCCGAGGAAGTAATTTCCATTCCGAGGGAAGAAGAGAATGCCTGCATGATAGTTGGTCCGCTAAGACATTCAGGCGACCCGGAAGATGTCGGACTTGAATGTGCACCGAAGACACCTGACACCAACGAAGAAGGTGCCAGGCTTCCATGCACAGAGATGGGGAGTGCGTCCCCCCTTGTCTGCGGATGTAAGAGACAACAGTCGTGTTGTCTGTAGATACCAGAACAGATTTGCCTCGAATGAGAGGAGAAAACTGTTGGAAGGCTAATAGAACCGCCTTGAGTTCCAAGTTGTTGATATGTAGAGAACTGTCCCGGATGGACCAAAGTCCCGAGGTCTCACACCGAGGTTGTGAGACCCAGAGGTTCCAGATGTGCACCTCAGCCTGACAGACTGGCATCCGAGAAGAGGAACAGTTCTGGTTGAGGAAGAGAAAGAGGAACACCCTCTCGGAGAAACGAGGGGGAGTTCCACCAGCGGAGATGATGAACCAATTCCGGGGAAACCGGAATGATGGCTTGTAAACGATCTCGACTGGGACGCCAGACAGAAAGTAGGATGAATTGAAGAGGTCGCATGTGAAGGCGACCGAGAGGAACAAGATCCGCTGCTGCATTGAGTACACCCAGAAGCGAAAGGAAGTCTCGAGCTGAGAACGCTTTCCGAAGGGAAAACCCCCGAACCAGAGTTAGAAGAGCCAGAATCCTGGGTTCCGGAATTCTGATCCTGTTCATGTCGGTCTGAAACTGCATTCCGACAAAAGTGAAGTTCTGGGATGGGATCAACTCCGATTTCTCGGAGTTGAGGATGAAGCCTAGGCGGACAGCTAGGTCTATCACCCATTGAAGTTCGCCGAGGAGAGCAACTGGGTCCATGTGTAGAAGGAGCCAGTCGTCGAAATACGCCAGAAGGCGTGAGCCGCGAAGATGTACTCTGGCGACCAGAACCGAAACTATTTTGGTGAAGATTCTGGGGGCCGACGAAAGGCCGAACGGGAGGGCCCTGAACTGATAAACAGTCTGCCCATCCGTAAAACGAAGGTATTTTCTGGAATGGGGATGGATAGAAACATGGAAGTAGGCATCCGACAAATCCAGGGAAACAGTCCAGTGACCGGGGAGAATAGCTGCCCTGATCGACGAAACTGTTTCCATCTTGAAATGCTCCTTCGGAATGAAGGAGTTGAGATGAGATAGGTCTATGATCGGGCGAAAGCCGCCGTCTTTCTTTGGAACCAGAAAGAGACGGCTGTAGAACCCCGGAGAGGTTAGAGTCGAGACCCTTTTTAACCATCTTTTTTTCAGAAGATCTTAAATAGCGACTCCCAGACGAGGATGATTGGTGGAAAGATGAATGGGGGAGCGAGACAGTGGGGGAGGACGACTGAAAGGAATCCGATAACCATGTCTTACGATAGACAGGACCCACTGGTCGTCGGTGATTTTCTCCCATTGCTGAATGTAATGAGTGAGTCTGCCGCCTACTGGAAGTGATGGGAGGGGCAGAAACACTCTTCCCCCTGATTGAAAGTCTGGAAGAGGAAGCGGTAGAAAGGACGCACCCCTAGGGCTTACTTCTACCCCTCTGGCTGGTAGAGGTAGAAGGAGGAGGAGGGGGTGAAGAAGGAGGGAATCGCAGTCGCTGAGGACCGGATTGGCGTGAGCCTCTGGAAGAAGGGTTACCCCTGAAGGAGGGAGGGAATTTGCCCTTTTCCGAATCCTTAGCAGGCTTCTTAGGTATCCTGAACTTAGGTGGAGTCGAGGATGGAGGGCGAGGCTGAAAGGCCACCTCCTTGATCCGTCCCCCAAACAGGGACGAAGAAGAAAGGGGAGCCGATCGAAGCTTATCCCGAGAAGAGGACAGGAGAAGCTTGTTAGGACCATCTAGGATGGAGTCCCGCCGAAAACGGGTCATCTCCGTAGAGAGAGAAAGAGACAGCAAAATGGAGTGTTTTGCTGTCGCAGCCAAGGCTTCCAGAAGAAGTGGAACGGAAGGAGACAAGGCGTCCTTCCGTTGCAACTTGACCGAAAGTGCGGCAATGGAGATCCCAGAGAGAAAGCGAGAGCAGTGGTCCCAGCGATCTAGGACCTTCTGTTGGAGTGGAGCAGACGAGGGAACCTTGAGTCTCAGGCGACTCGCGTCCACGTCCAACTGAGAAGGGTGAATAGAAAAATCGCCCTCCGGAAACTTGTAGGTCTTAGGATTAAAGCCTAAGGGCCGAAGATCCGAAGAAGGGACAAACCAGCCCGGTCCAGGCTTGGAGGAAGAAGAAGATTCAAAATCCTCCAAAGCAGATCGAATGACCGGAGAAAAAGGAAGTAACTCCGGTTCACTCGACTTATCCTCCTTGGATTTACCCACGAGGTCGAGATAACCCTCACACCTCTTCCGAGAGGGAGGAGGTGCCGGCTTGCAGACCGATTCAGGGAGAGTAGTAAAAACCTCCTGAACGGCCCTGTCCATAGAGAAGCGGTTTTCCTCTGACTCTTCCTCTTCCTCAGATAGAGGATGGTCAGTCGTAGGCTCTGAAAGGGCACTAGACCGAAGAGAGGTGGCCGAAAGAGGCACATCCCCGGCGAACAAAGAATCCTCCTCAGGGGCATGAAGAGAAACTTCATCCTCCAGACGACCACTAGGATCAGCCCCACTGGTAGTAGGGTGGCGAGAGGAGGTAGATGGCCTAGTCTCGGGAGAAGAGCGAGACGTAGGGACATCCTGAGGAGGAAAGCCCATAAATGGGAACGGCGGAAAGAAAGGCCACATGGGGCGCTGGGCGGCGGAAGAAGCATCCGGCGGCCCCGAGGAGGACAAAGGCTGAAGAAGCAGCCGGATATCCAAAGTCTCCGGGGGAAGAGACACTCTATCCCGTCTGGAAGGGGAAGGCTCACCCGGAATGACGGAAGGGGAAGACTAGAAATGTCTCGCATAGTCTCCCATCAGACGGGACCACCACGCTGAGGGATCGAGGGCATTAGAATGCAAAGGAAAATCCTCAACTCGATCCCTCGTAGAGCGAGAAGCTGTAGTGCGTAAAGGAGACAGGTCCCTAGGTAAAGGGCTAGGGGACCGGTGACCGGTAATGCCCGGGGAACGGTAAGAAGACCGTTTCTTAGGCACCCTAGAGCAAGAGGAGACAGGGTGCCTACGTGGAGAGACCGCAGGGCTACCCGAGGAAGAACCTCGATCCTGCGCCGGGTGAACCCGGCGAAGATCGGTGACCGGAAATTTTTTGTCCTGACCGGTGACCGGTGACGATCACCTTTTAACGGCGACCGGTGACGGTTACTGTTGACCGGTGACCGGTGATGACCGGTCCTGGTTTTCTGAGACCAGTCACGAACTCTGACCGGATGATAATGACCGGTGACCGGTCCCGGCCTGTGACCGGTCCCTGGGAGATATGCCCGGTGACCGGTTATGTGCCATGCCCGGTAGAGTATGACCGGTGACCGGTCTTGCCCGGTGACCGGTGGATAGACCTGCCCGGTGACCGGCCTTGCCCGGTGACCGGTGGGTAGACTTGCACGGTGACCGGTCGGTGACCGGTGGGTAGTCCTGCCCGGTGACGGGAAGATATGACCGGTGACCGGTCACGTTCCGTGGTCGGTAGTCGGTAGGTCATGACCGGTGTCGTGAGAGTGACCGGTCATGCCCGGTGACCGGTGGGAGTGAGCTCCTTGTCCGACACCCTGGGGCTGACACAAGGTGAGCAGAACAGGGAATTAGGAGAAGAAGGAGGCCTCTCCTGAGAGGGGCGGGAAACCTTCTTCTTGGGAGGCGGGTAGGGGCTCCAACCCCCGGCGGCACTGAAACCGGAGAAGGAAGAAGAAGAGGAAGCCTTCCTCTTCCTAGAAGAATACGAACATAGGGAAGAAGCCCTCTTCCAGACCTCGTCCGACCAAGCCGCACACACCAGGCAGGTGTTGTCCTTGGTGCAGCCCGAACACGACAGGCAAGACTGGTGGGTGTCCCAGGAGGCCTTGACGTGCCCGCAAGAACCCCTAGACTGTGACATGATAATAAAGCAATACAATCAATGTAAACAGTAAAACGGGGAGACCGAAATTTGGAAACCCGTACAATGAAAAGGGGATCTCGAAACGAGACAATATATGTACAAAAACAAAATATCAGTGACACGAGGGGCCGAAACACACACGGAAACCCGTGACACACAGCAAAAAAGTCTCGATACGAGACAAAAAGTAAGTATATACACGAAAAGATATATAAACTACAAGAACAAAAACACAGCCGAGGCTATGAAAGGAGGCAGGAGAGCCGTAAAGCGCAGAAGCAATCAAGAAAAAGGTGACACAAGGTTACCAAGAAAACTCGATGGCTTCCAAAACACAATTGGAGAACGGGGGTTACACTTCCGGTAACAAGGGGGTTTTAGGGAATGGTTCATTTTGCGGACTCTGTTTTGGAAGCCGGGCGCAAATAGACACATACCTGAAGTAATAACAGGTAACGTATTTATGCTATTAAAATGAAATTTTTGAAGTAAAATTAATTTTAACTAGATGTCATTCGTCTAAACGAATGATAGGACTTTCTGCAACATGTGTTAAAGCAAAAAGCAGGAGATAGAAGTTTCATGTAATGACTCACCTCTGGTAGTATTTAATGTTCATGCTGAACAATTGACATTATATTCCGCGAAAAATAAGCGTTTAGTAACAAAGAAAGAAAAAATAAGTAGCAGTAGTAGTATGCTTATGAAGTCATATGACGTCACGACTCAAAATATATGTAGAAATTATGCAGAACTGCAAACTGTATAAGTTTCAACTTTCTATCTCATCCCGAAGTTCTTTAACCCTAAAATGAAATCTTTGGTCCTATGTTCAATTCTTACTTCAGCCACAATGCTTCGGTTTTTCGGAATTAAGGTTAGCTGACAAAATATTCACACCTTAGTTTCAAGATGTACCATCTGTAAAAATTTGAAGAAAATCTGATCATAAATGGCAGCTGTAGAGCGCGAACACCATTTTTCACTATTTGTAGCTCTGACGTCACGTGACGTCATAGGGTGCTGAAAATGCTGTTGCTCAAAAGCGCATACTTTACTGCAATAACTCTGAAATTTTCATTATTCTGAACAACTGGCATCATGTCGAAATCAAGTCCCAAATTAAAATTAGGTGATATGCTTATGACGTCCTTGGACGTCAAAATTCAAAATATTTGTAGAAATGCTGCAGAACTGCAAACTGTGTAAGTTTCAACTTTCTATCCCATTCTGAAGCTCTTTAATCCTTAAATGAAATTTTTGGTCCTATGTTCGAATCTTACTTCAGCCACAGAACTTCGGTTTTTCGGAATTTCGGTAAGCTGGCAGGATAGGTACACCTTAGTTTCAAGGTGTACCATCTGTGAAAATTTGAAGAAAATCCGACCATAAATGGCGGCTGTAGAGCGCGAACACCATTTTTCACTATTTTTAGCTCTGACGTCACATGACGTCATAGGGTGCTGAAGATGCTTTTGAAAAAAAAAAATTTATTTTTCTGAACACCATTTTTCACTATTTTTAGCTGTGACGTCATGTGACGTCATAGGGTACTGACAATCATTGAAATCAAAATTTCCTCACGTGCCTAATAACCCATAAAAATTTCATCGTCCTAGGACTATTGCAACATATTAAAATAAGCGTTTAGTTAGGAAGAAGAAAAGAATAATAATAATAACTAGAATCGCAATCGCGATATCATCGGTTTTCGCAACAGCAATTAAATTCAGTTCACGAGTCGCACGATTCGAAAAACATTTCTTCGTTCAATTGCTTGTTGATACTGTTAACAGTGATCTTTCAAACGTTGCTGTCGCAATGTTTAAGAAGACTTTTTACCCAAGAGAGTATTGTTGAGTATTACCTGTCAGTTATGAAATCGCGATATCATCAGTTTTCATGAAAGCAATTCCATTCAGTTCATGAGTCGTATGATTCGAAAAACATATTTCTTCGTTCAATGGCTTGTTGAATACTGTAAACAGTGATCTCTCAAACATTTTTGTCGCAATGTATAATCAGACTTTTTACCAAGAAGAATACTTTGAGTATTACCTGTCTGTTATGTAGTCGTAAACTTGAAAACTTTTTTTACGGACTTCGGGTACTGCAATGTTATATGTGTGTTTTGCTTTATGATGGAGACAAATGACAATTGTATTCGATAAACAACAATTGCAAACAACAAACAACAGTATAAAATGACACACGACAATGCAATATGCCACTCAACACTATTACGAAGAACTGTTGCATTGAATTACTTTCATTTTCATGAAATATCGCATTATCTTTTTTTAATCATTTCAAATTGATGTCACCGAAGAACAGAATAAAAAAAATCGCATAAAAATCAGACTTCATTTTTTTTTAATTATTAATAGTGATTTCAAGCTAATCGCCCCCAAGCGGCAAAATGAGAACCAAAACTGATTAAAATTTTACTATTAGGTACCTAGCAATGCAGCAAATGGTTCAATCAAGTATACAAGTCGCACTAGTCAAACATTCTATTCCTTATATATCACAATTTGAAGCATAAACCAAAACCAAAAATAGCAAAAGCAATGTTAATCAAAATTTTGTTAATATACTTTCAATGAAATAGTTTTTGTTTTGGAGCTATTTGGAGCCAAATAAAAACACAATAATCGTAATATGCCCTTGAACTTTGCAATTTCTTTTTAACTTTTTAATTGTGAGGTCCTTTCAGACATAACAATACATAACTTGTGAAAATATCATGAAGAATGAACAAAAAATAAAGTCAGGAGCGACAAAAACATGTTTTAGAAATTTTAATTTTTCCTAAAATTTAGTAAAGTTTGACCATTTCTAGAGGACAAACCATGCATTTCTTAAATTCGCCACCCCATTTATTTTGTGCGTTTTTGTCTTGCAAATCATTTGCAGCAAACAGAATTCTTCTATCTGATCTCTAACAAAAATGGATAGGTTTTTCGTAGACCTACCCTCATCTGCACAGTTTTTTTGCGAGGTTCGAACTTTCAACCTTCCGTTAGTAGCTCAAAAAGTTTCAGCCACTCATACCTAGAAACTATCATAATTTATTAGGCTATCAACAAGGAATACAATGCAAAAAACCGCATTTGGATCAGACTTCAACATTTTGAGTTATAAGTAGATGAGTGTTTTCGTGCTATGCGCCCCCTACCGGCAAAATGAGAAACAAAATTGATTAAAATTTTACCATTAGGTACCTAGCAATACGGCAAATAGTTCAATTAAGTATACAAATCGCACTAGTCGAACATTCTATTTCTTATACATCACATTTTGAAGCATAAAAACTGATTTACAATTATTCGAAAAAGGATCAAACTTTGGACTGCCGTAAAATGACCAAATCAAGTCCGATCTTCAAAATCTAAACATCATTAGAAAGAACTTTTATAATACTAAATCTTTTGTTCATATATTGTTTATGAATTGTTTTTTGATTTTGAGCTATTTCAAGCCGAATTGATATACAATTATCCTAATATGACCTTGACCTTTACAATACATTTTTACGTTTTATATTATGTGACACTTAAGAACATAGTTTTACATTAAATGTGAAAATTTCATAGAAATTGAACTAAAATAAAGTCAGGAGCTGCAAAAAATCTTAACAGTCATGCTTTGAAAATGTTGATTTTTCGAAAATTTGGTTAAGTTTGACCGCGTACTGTGGACAAACCATGCATTTCCCGAATTCGCCACCCCATATATTTTGTGCGTATATGTCTTGCAAATCATATGCAACAAACAAAATTATTTTATCTCAATTCCAATAAAAATGGGCACTTTTTTTGTAGACCTACCCTCATTTTCACTGTTTTTTGCGAAGTTCGAACTTTCAACCTTCCGTAGTCAAAAAGTTTTATATACGCAGATTTTTGAAACCTATCATATTTGATTAGGGTTTTCACAAGGAACACAATGCAAAAAACCACATCTGAATCGGACCTCAAATAACAGAGTTATTAGCATTTGTTGATTTTTTTCAAAGCGCCCCCTAGCGGCAAAAATAAGACAAAAATGAAAATTTTCTCAACGTTAGGATCAAGTTCAGATAAATATAAGGAACTGGTAAAAATTTCATAATTGTGGCTTTTTTCTATCATGGTGATATGCCGTTCACAAAAAAGGGTTAGAAAAATAATAATAATAAAAATAAAACAGAAGAAGAACAATAGGTTTTCGCAAGCGATGCGAAAACCTAATAAAATGCATCACGTGACGTCATATGACATTTATTTTCACATAATTGTTAAGACACCCAGAGACCTACTAACTGACAAAATTTCAACTTTCTATCTCAAATAGGACAGTTTTTATAAGCATTTAAAAATTGACGTCCTTGGTTCGAAACTTGGATCCGCCATAGATGCTTGAACTTTTCGAATTTTGAAAAACGGACACCGGTAAACACAATAAGAACATAATATACACATTCAACGAAAATTTGATGAAAATCGGCCTATTAATAATGGCTCTGCACTGTGTACAAACTTTTGTAATCAATTTCAAATGTGACGTCATATGACGTCATAGGCTTCTGAAAATCATTGAATTCGAAATTTCAGCATCTGAATCATTTGTCATTTAATTTTCATTGTCCTTCGATAATTTCAATATATAGAAATACTCTTGTTAATATTAGAAATACATTATCATATAATGACGTCACGTGACGTCATATGACGTTTATTTTCACAAAATGTTTAAAACTCCCAGAGACCTATATACTGACCAAATATCTCTTTTCTATCTCAAATAGAACTGATTTTATAAGCATTTAAAAATTTACGACCTTGGTTCGAATCTTGAATTCGCTATAGAACCTTGGACTTTTCGAATTTTGAAAAACGGACACCGGTATACACAATAAGAACTTAATATACACATTCTGTGAAAATTTGATAAAAATCGGCCCATTAATAATGGCTCTGGACCGTGTACAAACTTTCTTAGTCAATTTCAAATGTGACGTCATATGACGTCATAGGCTTCTGAAAATCATTGAAATCGAAATTTCAGCATCTGAAGCATGCGGCTTTAAATTTTAATTGCCCTTCAAAAATTTCAACATATAGAAATAATCTTGTTAGAATTAAAGATTCATTATCATATAATGACGTCACGTGACGTCATATGACATTTATTTTCACAAAATGTTTAAGACTCCCAGAGACCTATATACTGACCCAATATCATCTTTCTATCTCAAATAGGACCGATTTTATAAGAATTTGAAAATTTACGACCTTGGTTCGAATCTTGGAATCGCTATAGAACCTTGGACTTTTCGAATTTTGAAAAACGGACACCGGGATGCACAACTAGAACTTAATATACACACTCTGTGAAGATTTGATGAAAATCGGTTCATTAATAATGGCTGAGGACCGCGTACAAACTTTTGTAGCTTATTTCACGTGTGACGTCATATGACGTCATAGAGATATGAAAGTCATAGAAATCAAAATAACATCTTTTGGAGAATATGACATCAAAATTTCATTGTCCTTGGACCATAGTAACATATAAAATTATGTGTTTAAAAATTAGAAATTTGATGACGTCATATGACGTCATAAGACGTCCATTTTCACAAAATATTTAAATCTATCGGAGATCTATATACTGACAAAATATCAACCTTCTGTCTCATTTAGGGACGATTTTATGAGCATTTATCAATTTGACGTCCTTGGTTTGAATCTTGCATTCGCCATAGAACCTTGGGCTTTTCGAATTTTGAAAAACGGACACCGAGATGCACAACTAGAACTTAATATACACATTCTGTGAAAATTTGATAAAAATCGGTTTATTAATTATCGCTCTGGACCGCGTACAAACTTTTGTAGCAATTGCCAAGTGTGACGTCATAATGACGTCATAGGCATTTGATAATTATAGAATTTTTTAATTACGCATATGAATAATATGCCATCGAAATTTCATTCTCCTAGTACGATGGCAACATATGAAAATCCTTGAGGAAGAAAAGAATAATAATAATAATAATAACTAGATGTCATTCGTGAAAACGAATGATAGGACTTTCTGCAAACTGTGTTAATGCAAAAAGCAGGAGATAGAAGCTTCGTGCAATGACTCACCTCTGTATTACATGTTCATGCTGAACAATTGACATTTTATTCCGAAATTAGTGCAAACAATAAGAACTAAGTATTAGTCTGTGACGTAACATGATGTCATATGACGTCAGGACATGACCGCAAACTTGATTTCTAGTTTAAAAGTCCTATGTTCAAATCTTACCCTTTTCCTAGAATGAAATTTACGGTCCTATGTTCGAATCTTATTTCAGCAACAGAACTTCGGTTTTTCGGAATTAAGGTGAGGTGACAAAATATTCACACCTTAGTTTCAAGATGTACCATCTGTAAAAATGTGAAGAAAATCTGATCATAAATGACAGCTCTAGAGCACGAACACCATTTTCCACTATTTTTAGCTGTGACGTCATGTGACGTTATAGGGTGCTGAAGATGCTTTTGTTCAAAAGCGCATACCATACTCTCATAACTCTGAATTTTTCATTTTTCTGAACAACTGGCATCATGTCGAAATCATTGCCCTAAAATGAATATCAAGAAGTATGCTTATGACGTCACATGACGTCATATGACGTCACGACTCAAAATATTTGTAGAAATTCTGCAGAACTGCAAACTGTGTAAGTTTCTACTTTCTATCTCATCCTGAAGCTCTTTAATCCTAAAATGAAATTTTCGGTCCTATGTTTGAATCTTATTTCTGCCACAGAACTTCGGTCTTTCGGAATTTCGGTTAGCTGACAGGATATGCACACATTAGTTTTAAATTGTATTATCTGTGAAAATTTGAAGAAAATCCGACTATAAATGACGGCTGTAGAGCGCGAACACCATTTTTCACTATTTTTAGCTCTGACGTCATGTGACGTCATAGGGTGCTGATGATGCCTTTGTTTAAACGCGCATACTTTACTGTCATAACTCTGAAATTTTCATTATTCTGAACAACTGGCATCATATCGAAATCATTGCACTAAAATGAAAAATAAGAAGTAGGCCTATGACGTCACATGACGTCATATGACGTCACGACTTAAAATATATGTAGAAATACTGCAGAACTGCAAAATGTGTAAGTTTCAACTTTCTATCTCATCCTGAAGCTCTTTAATCGTAAAATGAAATTTTCGGTCCTATGTTCGATTCTTATTTCAGCCACAGAACTTCGGTCTTTCGGAAATTCGGTTAGCTGACAGGATATGCACACCTTCGATTCATGATGTACGATCTGTGAAAATTTGAAGAAAATCCGACCATAAATGACGGCTGTAGAGCGCGAACACCATTTTTCACTATTTTTAGCTGTGACGTCATGTGACGTCATAGGGTGCTGAAGATGCTTTTGTTCAAAAGCGCATACTTTCATGTCATAACTCTGAAATTTTCATTATTCTGAACAACTGGCATCATGTCGAAACCATTGCCCTAAAATGCAAATTAAGAATTATGCCTATGACGTCACATGACGTCCTATGACGTCACAACTCAAAATATATGTAGAAATTCTGCAGAACTGCAAACTGTGTAAGTTTCAACTTTCTATCTCATCCTGAAGCTCTTTAATCCTAAAATGAAATTTTCGGTCCTATGTTCGAATCTCATTTCAGCCACAGAACTTCGGTCTTTCGCAATTTCGGTTAGCTGACAGGATATGCACACCTTTGATTCAAGATGTACAATCTGTTAAAATTTGAAGAAAATCCGACCATAAATGACGGCTGTAGAGCGCGAACACCATTTTTCACTATTTTTAGCTGTGACGTCATGTGACGTCATAGGGTGCTGAAAATCATTGAAATCAAAATTTCCTCACGTGACTAATAAGCTATAAAAATTTCATCGTCCTAGGACTATTGCAACATATAAAAATAAGCGTTTAGTTAGGAAGAAGAAAAGAATATTCGTTTAAACGAATGATAGGACTTTCTGCAACATCTGCTTTATATAGCATATATAGAAGATGACATAATAGATAATCTGTCCAAATTGCAACTTTCTATCTCCTCTATTTCTATATAAAATAGCACAAATAGAACACATTCTGTGAATTTTAATAAAAGTCCGCCCATATCTTGCACATGTAGTTTACATACAAAATTTATACTATGTCATATGACATGAAAGAAAAATGAAACAGTGTTCAAATGTAAGTTTCTAACTTTCATCACACATAGAATTTCATCACTCCAGCTCAGTTGTAACCTTGTTTAATTTTAGCCTCAGTAGGAAGAAGCATTGAATATTTGTATAGTGCTATATCCTTTCGACACCTGTAACGTAGTTAAACGTATTTAGCGATTTTGGCGTGTTTGGGCTTCCGTAGTTTTGCCATAAATTCCTGGAATTTCGAACTATGGTGATATTTTGAAAGGTAGCATCCCAGCCTACAAACTGATGCAATATGAATATCGTTAGCATAACAATGCAGTTTTTAGATGGTCTAAAATGTGGGGCTGCGTGTGAATTTTTCAAGGCTTGCAAACTGCTCGCTAGCTACATAGTGTTGCAAATACGCATTTTTGTCTTGTGCCGTTGTACATGTATTAACTTCAATGCTTATTTTGGAAACAGTCAACATTCGACAAAAAAAAAATCAAAAAAAAAAAAAAAAAAAAAAAATCAAGATATAGCCCATCAATTGCAATTTGATATATATATATTTTTTTTTTATTTTTTTTTTTTAAGTCGTTGCGCAAGTATTTAAGCTTGGTGACCCCTGCGCATGACCTTTTCCATATTTTTGTGATGCATGATTATGAAATATCTTATTTTCCATGTAACTTTCTTATATGAAGTCCAATTTCAATAAACTTGGTACCGTTAGAAAGCTCTTAAAACATGCTACATTTTATACGCATAATGTATAAACTTATCTTCAGTCGTTTCTGAGATATTGACTGTTAAACCTCAAGAAAACAGCATATTATCAGCAAAATTAGCTTCATTTCATTTAGTTTTTTTGCTCATAACTTTGTATTGCGTAAACCAATTTTAATAAACTAAATATCTTTGGAAACGTCAATTATTCAGCTATAATTCTTATTCATACATATATTTACAAAAATCAATATTTATTGAGATATGGCTACATATATGCAGTAGGGGTGAAATCAAAATTTCCTCACGTGCCTAATAACCCATAAAAATTTCATCGTCCTAGGACTATTGCAACATATTAAAATAAGCGTTTAGTTAGGAAGAAGAAAAGAATAATTATATCAAACAAATGACGTCACGTGACGTCATATGACGTTTATTTTCACATAATTGTTAAGACACCCAGAGACCTACTAACTGACAAAATTTCAACTTTCTATCTCAAATAGGACAGTTCATATAAGCATTTAAATATTGACGTCATTGGTTCGAATCTTGGATCCGCCATATATGCTTGGACTTTTCGAATTTTGAAAAACGGACACCGGTATACACAATAAGAACGTAATATACACATTCTGTGAAAATTTGATGAAAATCGGTTCATAAACAATGGCTCTGGACCGCGTACAAACTTTTGTTGCATATTTCAAGTGTGACGTCATATGACGTCATAGGCATATGAAAATCATAGAAATCAAAATTTCCGCCTTTGAAGCATGTGTCATTAAATTTTTATTGCCCTTCGACAATTTCAACATATAGAAATATTCTTGTTAATATTAAAATGGCATAAGATTTCATGGTCCTGGGAAGTTAACAACATATTAAATTTATGCGTACATGTATATATCAGAAATAATTTTTGACCTTATGACGTCATATGACGTTAAATGACGTTCATCTTCATAGAATGTAAAGCACTCTTGGAGACTTATTTACTTTCCAAATATTAGATTTCTAACTCATCTGGAAACGATTTTATACGTATTTAAAATTTGACGTCAATAGTTCGAATATTGGATCCGCCATAAAACCTTTGCATTTTTGAATTTGGAAGAACGGACACCGGGATGCTCAACTATAACGTAATATACACTTTCTGTGAAATTTTTATTAAAATCGGTCATAAACAATGGCTGTAGACCGCGTACAAACTTGTAGCATATGGCAAGTGTAACGTCATATGACGTCATAGGCATATGAAAACTGTAGAATTAAAAATATCAACGTTTGAAGCAAAATGCCATATAATTTCCATTTCCATGGACCATTTTAACATATAGAAACTTTCTTGTAAATATTAGAAATAGATTTTCATGTAATGACGTCATCTGACGTCACATGACGTTCATTTTCACAAAATCGTTCATTCATCCATAAACCTACATAATGTTCAAATATCAACTTTCTATCTCATATGGGACCGATTTTATAAGCATTTGAAAATTAACGACCTCGGTTCGAATTTTGGATTCTCCATAGAACCATGGTCTTTTAGAATTTTGAAAAACGAATAGCGGGATGCACAACTAGATCTTAATATACACATTCTGTGAAAATTTGATGAACATCGGTTCATAAGTAATGGCTGTAGACCGCGTACAAACTTTTGTAGAATATGTCAAGTGTGACGTCATATGACGTCATATGCCTATAAAAATTATTGAAATAGAAATTATATCGTGTGAAACATATGCCATTAAATCTTTATTGCTCTTCGACCCTTTCAACATATAGAAATAATCTTGTTAATGTTAGTAATATATTTTCATATAATGACGTCACGTGACGTCATATGATGCAAATTTTCAAAATATTTTTAAGACTCCGAGAGACCTACATACTGACCAAATATCAACTTTCTATCTCAAATAGGACTGATTTTATAAGCATTTGAAAATTTACGACCTTGGTTCGAATCTTGGATTCGCTATGGAACCTTGGCAATTTCGAATTTTGAGAAACGGACACCGGGATGCACAACTAGAACTTAATATACACATTCTGTGAAAATTTGATGAAAATGGTTCATTATTTTGTAGCTTATTTCACGTGTGACGTTCATTAATAATGGCTCTGGACCGCGTACAAACTTTTGTAGCTTATTTCACGTGTGACGTCACATGACGTCATAGAGATATGAAAATCATAGAAATCAAAATTTCAGCATTTGAAGCATGTGTCATTAAATTTTCATTACCCTTCGACATTTCAACATATAGAAATATTCTTGTTAATATTAGAAATACATTATCATATAATGACGTCACGTGACATCATTTTTAAAATTTAAAACTTCTAGAGACCTATATACTGATTAAATATCAACTTTCTATCTTAAATAGGACAGATTTTATAAGCATTTAAAAATTTACGACCTTAGTTCGAATCTTGGATTCGCTATAGAACCATGGACTTTTCGAATTTTGAAAAACGGACACCGGGATGCACAACTAGAACTTAATATACACAATCTGTGAAAATTTGATGAAAATCGGTTCACAAACAATGGCTGTAGACCGCGTACAAACTTTTGTAGCATATTTCAAATGTGACGTCATATGATGTCATAGGCATATGAAAATCATAGAAAACAAAATTTCAGCATTTGAAGCATGTGGCATCAAATTTTCATTGCCCTTCGACAATTTCAACATAAAGAAATATTCTTGTTAATATTAGAGATACATTATCATATAATGACGTCACGTGACGTCATACGACATTTATTTTCACAAAATGTTTAAAACTTCTAGAGACCTATATACTGACTAAATATCAACTTTCTATCTTAAATAGGACAGATTTTATAAGCATTTAAAAAAAAATACGACTTTGGTTCGAATCTTGGATTCCCTATAGAACCATGGACTTTTCGAATTTTGAAAAACGGACACCGGGATGCACAACTAGAACTTAATATACACAATCTGTGAAAATTTGATGAAAATCGGTTCACAAACAATGGCTGTAGACCGCGTACAAACTTTTGTAGCATATTTCAAATGTGACGTCATATGACGTCATAGGCATATGAAAATCATAGAAAACAAAATTTCAGCATTTGAAGCATGTGGCATCAAATTTTCATTGCCCTTCGACAATTTCAACATAAAGAAATATTCTTGTTAATATTAGAGATACATTATCATATAATGACGTCACGTGACGTCATATGACATTTATTTTCACAAAATGTTTAAAACTTCTAGAGACCTATATACAGTAAAACCTCGCTAAGTGGGCCACCTTTGGGTCTTTTTCAAACTGTCCCACTTAGTGAGGTGGTCCTTTTAGTGAATTTCCACAGTATAGATATGAAATGTATATGTGCACGCACTATACTGTACTTTTTATTAACATTATTTTGTTAAGTTACACTGTTATATGTAAATTTGCATTATATGTTAACATACATGTAGTATTAAGTTACTATTTTGAAACAGATAAAACAATATAAATGACACTCAACACTAATAAGAGAGACCTTTTCCGCAAGAGAGAGTTCTTTAGCAGGTTTTCTTTGACTACCCATCGTCATTTGATTACAGCGGTATCTAAAGAACAATTTATACAGGAGGCTTGTCTCTCACAAATTTGACATCAATTACTCATTAATATTGATCAATATAAAGAAATAACATCAAAAAACTTACCGTCAATTGATTAAAGAAAAAGCCGAAGAATTTGATCAGTTTTTAAACATCATAAACAAATTGCCTTAATTATCGACTTCTTTACGGTAACCGTAAGTGAATCTACAATGTCGTAATTGAAAGTCATTAAGTGTGTAAACAATCGCAATCGCAATCTCTTGGCTGTGTTTGCAGACGTGTGAACTGATCAGTGACACTTGTTTAATTGGACCACTATGTGATGTCCCACTTAGCGAGGATTAAAAAAGGTGTGAATTCGTTAATTGGTTCTGAAAAAACTGTCCCGCATACCGGATAGCGACCCCTTCCGGTTGTGGGACATTAGAATAAAGAAGAAAAAAAATGGTTCTGAAAAATAATGTCCCGGGAAGCGAGGTGCCCCGATTTCCGAGGTGGTCCGCTTGCGAGGTTTTACTGTACTGACTAAATATCAACTTTCTATCTTAAATAGGACAGATTTTATAAGCATTTAAAAAAAATACGACTTTGGTTCGAATCTTGGATTCGCTATAGAACCATGGACTTTTTGAATTTTGAAAAACGGACACCGGGATGCACAACTAGAACTTAATATACACAATCTGTGAAAATTTGATGAAAATCGGTTCACAAACAATGGCTGTAGACCGCGTACAAACTTTTGTAGCATATTTCAAATGTGACGTCATATGATGTCATAGGCATATGAAAATCATAGAAATCAAAATTTCATCGCATCAAGTATATGCCATTAAAATTTTATGGCCCTGGGACCAATGCAACATGCTTAAATTAACGCTCAGTTTGGAAGAAAAAAAGAATAAGAAGAATAAAAAAACATAACAAACCCAATATGACTTTCTGCCAGTAGGCAGAAAGTCCTAATAATAAACATAACAAACCCAATAGGACTTTCTGCTTTAGGCAGAAAGTCCTAACTAGATGTCATTCGTTTAAACGAATGATAGGACTTTCTGCAACATCTGCTTTATATAGTATATATAGAAGATGACATAATAGATAATCTGTCCAAATTGCAACTTTCTATCTCCTCTATTTCTATATAAAATAGCACAAATAGAACACATTCTGTGAATTTTAATAAAAGTCCGCCCATATCTTGCACATGTAGTTTACATACAACATTTATACTATGTCATATGACATGAAAGAAAAATGAAACAGTGTTCAAATGTAAGTTTCTAACTTTCATCACACATAGAATTTCATCACTCCAGCTCAGTTGTAACCTTGTTTAAGTTTAGCCTCATTAGGAAGAAGTATTGAATATTTGTATAGTGCTATATCCTTTCGACACCTGTAACGTAGTTAATCATATTTAGCGATTTTGGCGTGTTTGGGCTTCCGTAGTTTTGCCATAAATTCCTGGAATTTCGAACTATGGTGATATTTTGAAAGGTAACATCCCAGCCTACAAACTGATGCAATATGAATATCGTTAGCATAACAATGCAGTTTTTAGATGGTCTAAAATGTGGGGCTGCGTGTGAATTTTTCAAGGCTTGCAAACTGCTCGCTAGCTACATAGTGTTGCAAATACGGATTTTTGTCTTGTGCCGTTGTACATGTATTAACTTCAATGCTTTTTTTGGAAACAGTCAACATTCGACAAAAAACAACAACAACAACAACAACAAAAAAATCAAGATATAGCCCATCAATTGCAATTTGATATTTTTTTTTTTTTTTTTTTTTTTTTTTTTTTAAGTCGTTGCGCAAGTATTTAAGCTTGGTGACCCCTGCGCGTGACCTTTTCCATATTTTTATGATGCATGATTATGAAATATCTTATTTTCCATGTAACTTTCTTATATGAAGTCCAATTTCAATAAACTTGGTACCGTTAGAAAGCTCTTCAAACATGCTACATTTTATACGCATAATGTATAACTTATCTTCAGTCGTTTCTGAGATATTGACTGTTAAACCTCAAGAAAACAGCATATTATCAGCAAAATTAGCTTCATTTCATTTAGTTTTTTTGCTTATAACTTTGTATTGCGTAAACCAATTTTAATAAAATAAATATCTTTGGAAACGTCAATTATTCACTATAATTCTTATTCATACTATATTTACAAAAATCGATATTTATTGAGATATGGCTACATATATGCAGTAGGGGTGAAATCAAAATTTCCTCACGTGCCTAATAACCCATAAAAATTTTATCGTTCTAGGACTATTGCAACATATTAAAATAAGCGTTTAGTTAGGAAGAAGAAAAGAATAATAATAATGAACAAATGACGTCACGTGACGTCATATGACGTTTATTTTCACATAATTGTTAAGACACCCAGAGACCTACTAACTGACAAAATTTCAACTTTCTATCTCAAATAGGACAGTTTTTATAAGCATTTAGAAATTGACGTCATTGGTTCGAATCTCGGATCTGCCATATATGCTTTGACTTTTCGAATTTTGAAAAACGGACAACGGTATACACAATAAGAACGTAATATACACATTCTGTGAAAATTTGATGAAAATCGGCCCATTAATAATGGCTCTGGACCGTGTACAAACTTTTGTAGTCAATTTCAAATGTGACGTCATATGACGTCATAGGCTTCTGAAAATCATTGAAATCAAAATTTCAGCGTCTGATTCATTTGTCATTAAATTTGCATTGTCCTTCGATAATTTCAACATATAGAAATACTCTTGTTAATATTTGAAATACATTTTCATTTATAGACGTCACGTGACGTCATATGACATTTATTTTTACAAAATGTATAAGACTCCGAGAGACCTATATTCTGACCAAATATCACTTTTCTATCTCAAATAGGACCGATTTTATAAGCATTTAAAATTTTACGACCTTGGTTCGAATCTTGAATTCGCTATAGAACCATGGACTTTTCGAATTTTGAAAAAAGGACATCGGTATACACAATAAGAACTTAATATACACATTCTGTGAAAATTTGATAAAAATCGGCCCATTAATAATGGCTCTGGACCGTGTACAAACTTTTGTAGTCAATTTCAAATGTGACTTCATATGACGTCATAGGCTTCTGAAAATCATTGAAATCAAAATTTCAGCGTCTGATTCATTTGTCATTAAATTTGCATTGTCCTTCGATAATTTCAACATATAGAAATACTCTTGTTAATATTTGAAATACATTTTCATTTATAGACGTCACGTGACGTCATATGACATTTATTTTTACAAAATGTATAAGACTCCGAGAGACCTATATTCTGACCAAATATCACTTTTCTATCTCAAATAGGACCGATTTTATAAGCATTTAAAATTTTACGACCTTGGTTCGAATCTTGAATTCGCTATAGAACCATGGACTTTTCGAATTTTGAAAAAAGGACATCGGTATACACAATAAGAACTTCATATACACATTCTGTGAAAATTTGATAAAAATCGGCCCATTAATAATGGCTCTAAACCGTGTACAACCTTTCTTAGTCAATTTCAAATGTGACGTCATATGACGTCATAGACTTCTGAAAATCATTGAAATCAAAATTTCAGCATCTGAAGCATGCGGCATTAAATTTTCATTGCCCTTCGAAAAATTTTTTTTTAAAATATTAAATCAGAACTTTTTTGACCTATAAAATTCATTATCATATAATGACGTCACGTGACGTCATATGACATTTATTTTCACAAAATATTTAAGACTTCCAGAGACCTATATACTGACCCAATATCATCTTTCTATCTCAAATAGGACCGATTTTATAAGAATTTGAAAATTTACGACCTTGGTTCGAATCTTGGAATCGCTATAGAACCTTGGACTTTTCGAATTTTGAAAAACGGACACCGGGATGCACAACTAGAACATAATATACACATTCTGTGAAAATTTGATGAAAATCGGTTCATTAATAATGGCTCTGGACCGCGTACAAACTTTTGCAGCTTATTTCAAGTGTGACGTCATATGACGTCATAGAGATATGAAAATCATAGAAATCAAAATATCATCTTTTCGAGTATATGACATCAAAATTTCATTGTCCTTGGACCATATTAACATATATAATTATGTGTTTAAAAATTAGAAATTTGATGACGTCATATGACGTCACAAGACGTCCATTTTCACAAAATATTTAAATCTATCGGAGATCTATATACTGACAAAATATCAACCTTCTGTCTCATTTAGGGACGATTTTATGAGCATTTATCAATTTGACGTCCTTGGTTTGAATCTTGCATTCGCCATAGAACCTTGTGCTTTTCGAATTTTGAAAAACGGACACCGAGATGCACAACTAGAACTTAATATACACATTCTGTGAAAATTTGATAAAAATCGGTTTATTAATTATCGCTCTGGACCGCGTACAAACTTTTGTAGCAAATTGCCAAGTGTGACGTCATATGACGTCATAGGCATATGAAAATTATAGAATTTTTTATTTACGCATATGAATAATATGCCATCAAAATTTCATTCTCCTAGGACGATTGCAACATATGAAAATCCGTGAGGAAGAAAAGAATAATAATAATAATAATAAAAACTAGATGTCATTCGTGAAAACGAATGATAGGACTTTCTGCAAGCTGTGTTAATGCAAAAAGCAGGAAATAGAAGTTTCATGTAATGATTCACCTCTGGTAGTATTTTATGTTCATGCTAAACAATTGACATTATATTCCGAAATTAGTGCAAATGATAAGAACTTAGTATTAGTCTGTGACGTAACATGATGTTATATGACGTCAGGACATGACTGCAAACTTGATTTCTTGTTTAAAGGTCCTATGTTCGAATCTTGCTTCAGCCACAATACTTCGGTTTTTCGGAATTAAGGTTAGCTGACAAAATATTCAAACCTTAGTTTCAAGATGTACCGTCTGTAAAAATTTGAAGAAAATCTGATCACAAATGGCGGCTGTAGAGCGCGAATACCATTTTTCACTATTTTAGCTCTGACGTCACGTGACGTCATAGGGTGCTGAAAATGCTGTTGCTCAAAAGCGCACACTTTACTGCAATAACTCTGAAATTTTCATTATTCTGAACAACTGGCATCATGTCGAAATCATTGCCCCAAATTAAAATTAAGTGGTATGCTTATGACGTCCAATGACGTCACGATTCAAAATATTTGTAGAAATGGTGCAGAACTGCAAACTGTGTAAGTTTCAACTTTCTATCTCATCCTGAAGCTCTTCAATCCTAAAATGAAATTTTTGGTCCTATGTTCGAATCTTATTTCAGCCACAGAACTTCGGTTTTTCGGAATTTCGGTTAGCTGGCAGGATATGCACACCTTAGTTTCAAGGTGTACCATCTGTGAAAATTTGAAGAAAATCCGACCATAAACGGCGGCTGTAGAGCGCGAACACCATGTTTCAATATTTTTAGCTCTGACGTCACAGGACGTCATAGGGTGCTGAAGATGCTTTTGTTCAAAAGCTCATACTTTACTGTCATAACACTGAAATTTTCATTATTCTGAACAACTGACATCATGTCGAAATCATTGCCCTAATATGAAAAATAAGAAGTATGCTTATGACGTCACATGACGACATTTGACGTCACGACTCAAAATATATTAAGAAATTATGCAGAACTGCAAACTGTGTAAGTTTCAACTTTCTATCTCATCCTGAAGCTCTTTAATCCTAAAATGAAATGTTCGGTCCCATGTTCGAATCTTATTTCAGCCACAGAACTTCGGTCTTTCGGAATTTCGGTTAGCTGACAGGATATGCACACCTTAGTTTCAAGATGTAAAATCTGTGAAATTTTAAGAAAATCCGACCATAAATGGCGGCTGTAGAGCGTGAACACCATTTTTCACTATTTTTAGCTCTAACGTCACATGACGTCATATGGTGCTGAAAATGTTTTTGCTCAAAAATGTATACTTTACTGTTATAACTCTGAAATTTTCCTTATTCTGAACAACTGGCATCATGTCGAAATCATTGTCCTAAAATAAAAATTAAGAAGTATGCTTATGACGTCACGACTCAAAATATTTGTAGAAATTCTGCAGAACTGCAAACTGTGTAAGTTTCAACTTTCTATCTCATTCTGAAGCTCTTTAATCCTAAAATGAAATTTTCGGTCCTATGTTCGAATCTTATTTCAGCCACAGAACTTCGGTCTTTCGGAATTTCGGTTAGCTGACAGGATATGTACACCTTAGTTTCAAGATGTACCATTTGTGAAAATTTTAAGAAAATCCGACCATAAATGACGGCTGTAGAGCGCGAACACCATTTTTCACTATTTTTAGCTGTGACGTTATGTCATAGCGTGCTGACAATCATTGAAATCAAAATTTCCTCACGTGACTAATAACCCATAAAAATTTCATCGTCCTAGGACTATTGCAACATATTAAAATAAGCGTTTTGTTAGGAAGAAGAAAAGAATAATAATAATAAAAAATGACGTCACGTGACGTCATATGACGTTTATTTTCACATAATTGTTAAGACTCCCAGAGACCTACTAACTGACAAAA
>CM037780.1:58707584-58757584 GCA_021229015.1 Solen grandis
TTTGACAAATGTAGCGAAAGTCCTATTATTCGTATCAACGAATGAAATCTAGTTATTCTTATTCTTCTTCTTATTATTATTCTTTTTTCTTCCTCTTATATTTGTGTTAATTTCGAGGTGTTGCCATTGACTCAGAACAATGAATATTTTATGGCCTATATTTCAAACCATGTGCTTTCAAATGCAATGAATTTCATATTCATATGACGTCATAAAACGTCAGATTTGACGTCAGATGAAAAAGTTTGTAGGCGGTCTACAGCCATTATTTCTGGACCGATTTTCATCAAAATTTCACAGAATGTGTATGTTAGGCTCTAGTTGTGCATCTTGGTGTCCGTTTTTCAAAATTCGAAAAGGCAAAGGTTTTATGTCGAATGCAAGATTCGAACTAATGACGTCAAATTTCAAATGCGTATAAAATCGCTTCCAAAAGAGCTAGGTAGCTGATATTTGGGCTGAATATAAGTCTCTTGGTTTTCTTTATTGGTCAATAAGGTCAGGAGTTTAATATAAAAAATGCCAGATTTCACTTTGTTTACACTCTAGCATCTTCATCTTTTGAGCAATCGTCTTCAAACTTTATGGCAATGCTTACGACCATTATGTTTCGATTGAGTTCGATTAAAGCTGAGATCTGTTGATTAGGTTAGGAGTTATGCACCTTTTAATATAAAAAGATGCCAGATATCACTTTGATGACTCTCTAGCATCTTCCTTTTTTTAGCAATTATCTTCAAACTTTATGACATTGTTATTGACAATAATGTCTTAAATGAGTTCAATTTTGGCTGAGTTGGGTCATTTATGTCAGGAATTATGCCCCTTTTAATACAAAAAATGCAAGATTTCACTTTGCTTATTCTCTAACAACTTCATTTTTTTAACAATCTTTTTTTTTAAATTTTAAGACTATGTTTATGCCTGTAATCTCGCAATAGGGTTCAATTATGACTGATATTGACTAGTTAATTTAGGAGTTATGCCCTTTTCACCATAAAAAAAAGCCAGATTTCACTTTTACACTCTAGCATCTTAATTTCTTAAGCAATTATCTTTCTCAGGTGAGCGATCAAGGGCCATCTTGGCCCTCTTGTTTCTTTTTGAAATTGCTATGATTATTTCCGAAGGTAACGTTAGTAAATTATTCTGTATGTATTCGTTGAAAACCAGTCTGTGGTCCCATATAACAATCGGTGGTTAGTCAAAATAACAGAATATGTACCTCGAATTCCTTTATCTATCACAGAATATGTATAATTTCAAATAGTAATATACAACGATCGCAAAGCAGTAATCTCACTTTGAGGATACTGGTTTTGCAATCATTTTAAAATAAGATCACTTTCAATGAAACGCATGGGAGAGTAAGATGTGTGGACGGGCGTCGCGTACGTGTATGAGAAATATTTTTAATCTTTATTTATTTTTCAACGATTGGACAGAAAGCAATATCGCTTATGAAAATCTCATTTGCACTGCTTGTGTCGTCCGCGTAGTCATTGATATGGGAGAAAAGCGGGGTATCCGGGGATAACTCGTGTCCGACCCTTTGTGGACCATATGGAAGATTGGTTCTAACCAAATATGTTATACACTCTAAATAAAGACTTTAATTACTTACTTACCTTTCACATACAACATCGGACCTTTGTGACTTCGAACCAGGTTGCATTGGTGAAAAGTAAGTGCGTTAAAATCCAAGACAGTCTGGTGAGGGACGAAAGCCGGTTTCTTTCACGCTTATCTTATAATGTATGTGCTCGTCTAGAAAAGGTTTGCCCCGGCAGCCATTTTGAGGTTCGACGTGGAAGCTCAGAGTGCATACAGAAACAATGATGGACGATGCGTTCCAGCTGGAACAGGTAACTTCCATACATTGTACATGCTGGATAAAAGAAAAACCTAAGATAAAGAAGTATATATTATATGTAGTTTCTGTTATTGAGTTAAACTGATCCATGTATCAAACCGAAATATTCGTGTTTTGAAGAAGGCTCCCTGATATTTGGCATGTTCAAGTGAATTTCTTCATGCGATTCAACTTTAAATCGTGACAAAATTGTTCGTTTCAGATGAGGTAGGCCTTCTGGTAATAGAACTTATAAAAAAAATCATGTATGACGTGTTAAGAAAAGGTGATAAATTCTCCAATACTGGTGACCTGGTGCGAATGGACAAAGACTATTTCTTGTATTTCAGTGACAGAGTCGGAGACACTTTCAGGTGTTGTATTTTCTTCTTTCTGATGTAATTGTTTTTTCCATATCTTTCCATCGTCTCCAAATGACTGAAATACTGTCGGTGGGACGTTAAATTCAACACATAAACATCCATATCTTCCCAAAATCTCAAGTCTATCTATGTATTTAATGTGTCCACGACGGAAGTAAGCAACCTTCTAACGGACCTATCCTTTATACATGACGCCAACGTGTACGGCGTGGCAGTCCCAGGTTCGTATTAAGTCTGTGCTAAGCCGTATCTTTCAATGGTGTTTTTTTTTTTAAGAAATCCATTGTCTAAGTTAAAACATCCAGTCTCCTTATCAAAACCTATTTCAATAAATCTCGTAGTGGTGGATAAAACAGACAAAAATAAAACTGAATCGAGAAGACTTAAAGTATGTTTATAAGCAGATAAATCCAACTTGAATCTATATTGGGTCATATAATTAAGTCACGAATAACATAATTATATACAATTCTGTCTATTTCGTATACGTGTATTTTTTTTTCTTAATTCTAAAACCCATCTGCTGTATATACATGTACCTGTATCAGGAACTGACGGTCGGGCAGGTATGGCTCATCCTGCAAGACGAAGACATCCAAGACCTCACGCCCGCCATGTTGGATGAACTCTCTAAGCATGTGAGGAAGGTTTTGCCCTCGTACGTTCGTCCAAGGTTCATTCGTATCCGGGCCGATATGGAGATGACGTCAACGTACAAACAACAGAAGATGACGCTGGTTAGGGAGGGGTTCGATATTACCCAAATACGTGACAGTCTATTTTACCTGCATTCTTCAAGTCAGACATATGAACCGCTAGATCAAACAGCATATGAACAGGTTATGTCAGGAAAAATACATCTTTGAGACGATTAACAATAAAAGTAGTATACATACCTTAATTAGTGATTATATAGCATAATAATATGAACTAAGGCACAGCTTCAGAGCGGGCGAAGCATGATCGCCTTATTCAGGAATACTAGATCAGTTGGTATATGCACGTTCTAAGTAGATAAGAAAACACACATTAATTCTCAAGATTATTATAAATAGTCAGCAACATGCTTCTAATGCTAGGCGAAAATGAAATAAAAGTTTTAAATGGTTAGAACATTTAAATAAAGCTACATATATATCTAAATTCAAAACAAGCAATTGTAAACTAACAATCCCGTGTCGCTTGTTGGTGTCCATAAATATAGACATAGTCCTGCCTCCACTGACAACAACAAAAACACTGACAACAACAACAAGAAGCAGAAATTAACTTGTTAGTTATATCTTAAAACGAAGCACATTTGTAATGTTTAAATGCAAAAGCAAAGCTTAACAAAATTTGAATCAGACGAACGCCCGAAAATGAACAGAATCCAGTACAATTTGACGTTTTTACCGACTTTTAAGAACGGGTTTTAAGTTTGTGAACAAAATGGCGCTACCCAATAAACGGCTGTGACGAAAAAAAAATCATAGCGCTCTGAAGTGTTGATCCAAACAGAAGTCTACGGTATACCGTAGGATGAGCTTCGCCCGCTAAGAACGAAGGCACAGCCTCAGGCCGGGCGAAGCATGATCGACCTACTCAGAAGTATATTAGATCTATTCAATCAGTATGGCTTGGTCTTGTAAAGTCGTGGGGTTCTTAAAAGTCGTGGTTATAGAAATCGCGTGTTTTCTTCCATTAGAACGTTCGTTCATGCCGAGATTCCTTCCGATCGAAGTTGTTTTTGACAAGCTGAGCAAATATTTCGCAAAATGCGATGGAAACAGGTAAGAAAAACTAATTTCACATTAAATATATAAAAAAGTATAGCATATTACATCAAAATATTGTTATAGCAACGAAATATCGCATATGTTGACCTTTATGTAGAGAACAGTTGGTCTGTCAAAACTGAAACGAAAAGTTTACAACTGCGCATGCGCAGAGAATTATGAGCTGTAAACAATATAAAAGTTGATACATCCACTTTTGACAGGTGATTGTCAAGTAGAAAAAAAATAATGTAAAGGTAAGTGTCATTTAATTTTTGAAAGTGATTTTTATGTTTTATAAATGTTTTTTTGTTTTTTTTCAGACAAATCCAACCATGGTTACCAGGAAACTGAGACAGTATGATAAAGAATCCTTGTCTTCTTCTTACAAAGTGGTAAAAGAGAAGTCCATGAGTGTGGCCAAAGCAGCAAGATTATTCAACATTCCTGAACAAACACTTAGGGATAGGGTTTTGGAGAAAGTAAAGATTGCTGCTTCAATGGGGCGAGAGACCTTATTTTCACATGAAGAAGAAGAGATGTTTGTCCATCATCTATGTGAACTTGCAGAAGTTGGATATGGATTATGCAAGTCAAAGTTTAATATGCTGGCAACTGATATGGCACAGAAATTGGGGAAAATTTCCATTGAGAAACGCCTCAGTAAAACATGGTACTATGCTTTTCTGTCTATGCTGCTGGTACAGTCCTGCCTCCATACTATGTATTTAAAGGCAAAAGGACAAATGGTGAGCTCATACAGGGCTCTACTGTTGGCAGTGAATATTCACTCTCTGAAACGTGTTGGTCGAATGGATCAATCTTCAATCAAAAGTATTTGAAAGAACATTTCTGCAAGTATGCTCAAACAGGAGCCAGGGGAGACAATGATGAAAAAATTATCTTGTTGTTGGATGCATGTATCGTTAAATTTAATCAAATGGGCAAGGGACAATGGTATAATTCTCTTAGTGCTCCCACTTCACAGTTCACATGCCCTTCAACCATTAGATGTGGGATGTTTTGGTCCTTTCAAGTCAATTTATTACAATTTTTGTAACAGCTATATGGCAGAAGAAAGAGGATCAGTCATCACAAAGTATGATATTGCTAAACTTTCTGGAAGAGCATATCTGAATGCAAAGACACCTACAAATGTGGAATATTTCCCATTGTTAAGTCACCAGTACCACCAGAGCTTTTGCGCCCATCTGTCTCTTTCAAAAAGAGTATACCAGCACCTGCTACTGATACCAACCTGAAAGAGCTGCTGCAGAAAAAAATGACAGACACGGGCCCAAAACCAGCATTAATCACATCTTTGAAAGAAAATCAAAATCCCGCCAAAAAACCCCCAAAACTTGGAGGAAGATTCATCACAGATGACAGCCTGATTTTGGAAATTGAACAAGTAAACAAACAGAAAACATCAAAATCAAATGCAGAGTCAAAAAAGAAAGCATCTCCAAAACAATCAACAAGTGGTTCTACTTAACAAAAAAAACATAGAGATGTACATGTTTCTTCAGAGTCCGAAACAGAGAGTAATGATGATGATGATGACAAGTGCTGCGTATGTGGAAGATTTTCACCCCCTGCTCTGAAAAGCTGCATTAATTTAGTCATTGTAAAATGGGCAGAGTGCACTTAATGTGCTCATTGGTGTCACTTAAGGTTTTGCAGTCCTGTATTGTCAGTAAGAAGGCATTCTGATTTCTTCTGCCCACATTGTACATAAAACAAAATGAAAAAAAAAATCAGTATTTTAGCAATATTTACTTTCAGTTAACTGTTAAATTACTCATTATACTGTCAGTTTCCTTGACAAATTTGTAAAAGTGAAAATTTTTAGCGTGTTTACAGCAGCAACAGCTGTAGCCAAAATCCACGACTTTAGGTGACCCGATTTTAAAATGGCGGCTCTGTGTATTCATTCAATAAACTTTTGTTTACACTATGAAAGAGTTCATGGGGTGAAAGGTCATCGGTGATTAAATTGGATTAAGGTATGTAATAAATTATAATGGCACTTTTGTTTCCTTATTCATCACCTGTTTTTAAATAGCATTCAATAAATGAAATTTCCCCACGACTTTACGTGACCAAAGCATATATGTACATGCTAAGTAGATAAGAATACTCATTTATTCTAAGAATAACCTTCAATATCCAGCAACTTGCTTCGAATGCTATCTTAAAATGAAAAATGGGTTTCAAATGGTTAAAAAATAAATAACGCTACATATTGGGGCAACAAATTCTAATTATTTATCCATCATTATTGTTTTTTACTTCAGATCAAGAAATTGTAATCTAATAATCCCGTGTCATTTGTTGGTGTCCGTATATTACATCCTGCCTCTAGTCACAATATGCACATGTTTTAAAAACAAAAACAAAAGCTGAAATTACCCCCCCCTCCCTCCCAGAACATCTCAAAATACATCAATGTGGTTTTGTCTACTTTTTTTTCTGTATAGATAAAATTTTGTTTCTATGTAAATTCATTTCAAACTTGGCTGTGCCCTGGCATAGTGCAGGGCGTACAATTTGGCAGAAAAAATGTGAAAAAAAGAACTATTTGTATATAAATACAAATAAAAACACCAAAATATATCGCAAGGGTAACTTATAATATTGTCATCAAAACTTGAAATAATAATGGTGATACAATCTTTATTCATAATAAGTAACCCAATTATAGATAGTTAGAAAAGGGCCATAATTTGTATTAAATTCAGTCAAATAGTTATTCTCCTTTGTTTTCTGATGTCCCTGAACATAGTCATAAACTTTCAAGACAATACCATAAACGAAATCTGAAATATAAGCTCAAGAGAAACTTGCATACAAAACTTCAACCACATTTTCTATTGCATTCAAAAGTTTGCATTATAATATATTCAGGCAAAAACTATCCGTCTTAATAGCATTATACCACTGAACATATTAAAGAAGTTTCAAATCAATCATATGCCTGGTTACTGATATATAAGCATGAAATGTCTTGCATGCAAAACTTTTACCAAAAGTTATAAGTTAAAAAAAGGGCCATAATTTGTAATCTCATCAAGATTTATCTACTTTGATAGTATGATACCCCTGAACATGTTAAAATGTTTCAAATCTGGAAGCTGAGATATAAGCATGAAATTCTTTGCATGCAAAACTGTAACTATTTTTGTAAGTTAGAAGGGGGACATACTTTTAATATATTTCATCAACAGTTATCTACCTTGATAGTATTATACACCTTAAGACGTTTCAAAACAATCCCATGCCTGGATACTGAGATATAAGCATGAAAGTACCTTTCATGCAAAACTTTAACCAAAATTTCTAAGTTGAAAAGGGGCCGTATTTTGTATTAAAGTCATAGAGTTATCTACCTTGGTTGTCTGATGCCCCTAAACATATTTGTGAACTTTCAAGTCAATACCATGAATGATTATTGAGGTATAAGCTCGAGAGTAGCTTGCATGGACATTTTTAACCAATTTTTCTATTGAATGCAAACCTTTGATCAAATTTTCGAAGTTAATAAGGGGCCGCAATCTTTATTAATTCAATAGTTATCTACCTTGGTTGTCTGAAGCCCCTGAATATATACAAAAACTTTCAAGACAATTCCATGAATGGTTATTTAGATATAAGCTTAAAAGTAACTTGAAAGCAAATTTTAACCAAAAGTTGCAACGCCAACGCAAGGGTGATTACAATGGCTCTCATATTCTTCGAATAGTTAAGCTAGAAATATAAATTAGATGATTATAGCATTAACATTAATGAATGTTATGCATTTCTCCACGTCTGTGACATTTGAACATGTGAATTATTCCAGCACTGGATAGAATCACCGGGTTATCTCACTGCTTTTTTTTTAAACACATCAGTAGAATGGGTTGTTTCCAAAAGTAATATTCTTAACCTTTTTTTTTCTTCTTCAGCAAAACAATAACATAGCCATGAGTGTATTTAGAATTTAAATTTGACATGAAGCAGTTGTATGTGTCAGCATCACAATTAGTGTAAACGATGAGATTTTCATTAGCCATGCCGCTTTCCCTCAAAACTGTTGTAAAATTTGTGCTTGATCATAGTTAAAAACATTTTTATATTAAGTATATCAAGAAACTATCCAAACATTAAGGAGTCTCATTTTTCACGGGATCAATTTTGATTAAACAATTATGGTAGACACCCTGACAGCCATGAGATGAATTTCTCTGCCAACGAAATTCAATTCACCTTGAACATGTTGTGCATTTATGAGCTAAAAGATCAAATAAAGATAAATGAGAAATATTAAATAATTATTTATTAGGAACATAGGATAGGATATGGTTCCTTGGGAGTTGAACCACGTCCTCGTGGTAGAACACCATAAGGTTTCATCAAAGCAACGACCTGGTATCGATAGACGTATTTAACTTGATTCAATTTAAAAAGATCACCTGTTGTTATTGGTGCAGAAGGTAATTAGATATAACTCAAGGTGAAAAAAAAACATGTGACATAAGGCATTGAGCCCAGACCTTAACAAAAAAGGTGACAAAAAAGATATTTAGGGTTACCTGATCGAGAACAAGACTAAGTATATCAAGTTTGAAGTGAATATGTTTGATGATTATGGAGAGATGGACTTGAGCGAAAACCTTAATCAACGCTGACGTTGACGAATGGTTCATGAAAACAGCTCTTCTTTTTGAAAAGTGAAGCTAATAAAAATTTTGTTGTTTTTTTCGGGTATTTTTTTTATCATCTATTAATGTCAAACTTAAATACCCCAGTACTAAAAAATGATATATCAGACTAGGTAATGCAAAACATTTTACGTTTTCTTCTATTTATTAATTTTTTGTAAGATGTTTATAAAGCCTTTAATTTCTATGATATAGTGCACATTAATTCATTGGTGGCAAAAGTCATTCTTGGAGTAGATGCTTTTTGAATGTATACATCAATTGTTACATAGAAACACGAATTCGAAGTATTCTGTCCACTAAAAGAATCCCAGTTCATATTAATAGTTTCTAAGGGTTTTCATTAGGATTTTAGAGGAATGTTTTTTACCATTTTTGAAAAAGGTAGAGTAATCTGTGAAGGATGATTATTTTTTCATTACTTGAATTCTACTGATTTGGGAGTTCTTTACAATGTACTTTGAAAAGGTTTGTAAACATATAAGTAATGCTAGAATTGAAGGATAATCTTGCCCATTTTTTTTTAAAGTTGATACCTTATCCAAAATTTATAGACTTAAATGTTTATTATAGTTCTTGCAGATCGTCCATTACAGTTCAGCCTAAGGACACAAAAGTCTTCAGTTGACGTGTGTCACCACGAGGAGACACTGTATAGGACTTGACCATGGAGGGGCTATATATTGGCAGGGGAGACTAATGCTCCTTTTTTCTCTCCCAAAACTAGCTAGCCAGCAGTGGAGACTGAAGCACACCACATCAGACGCGTCACATGGCCCATTTTGACACACACACAATAGCTCAGAAACTGGGGGACGTTATCAGTCGAAATTGATATCTGTGAACCCCAAACACAGAGAACTCTTACACTTTTATTTCTGAACATTGTGTGCCACTTTTTCAGACATTGACAGGTCTTTGAAAAAGCTGAAGAGAAAATATATAACATATACTCATAATTAAAAAAAATAAAAATAACAAAAAATCACATGGCACACGCTATTGTCGTTTGTCTGTACCATGCAGGGTATAGTCCAACAAACAGCACACCAGACGACCTGAAACATCTAAATAATCCTAACACCATTGTAAGATTCCTTAAATCATAATAAGAAAGGAAAACTTTAAACTAAAAAATAAAGATATTCAAATTTGTTCCCGGCCAAGCCAATTATGATACCAGGGCCATAATTTTGGAAGAGGTCCACTAGGCCATTTACACACCAAATATATTAACTCCAGCCTTGTGGTGTCTGACGAGAAAATTGTGTTAGTCTATACATTGGCCATAACTCCTGACTGAATTGCCCGATATCAGCCATAATACAACTCAGCCGAGAGATTATGGCCATTAGCATTTGCAAAAGATTGCTTAAGAAATGAAGTCTGGCATTTTTTTTATTATTTAAGGACCTTAATCTATTTAAAAGTTCCTGTGTAAGAACATGTGTATGTTTTGTTTTTTTAATGATTGAGATTCTTGTGACAAATGTGTAAAAAATGAATTATTCACTGAACTCACCTTCAGCACAGTTATCCATAATTGTGGAATCAGTGTGAATGCCCACGTTCTCTTCCACCAATGTATTCTGTTTTTCCCAACCCGTTTTTCCCACAAAGACAAACTGGTCTAACCTAGAATTTCCCAAGTGTCAATAATTAACTTCACTAAGAACAAATTTTGCCCTACTTCATAAGTAGTAAGAGATAGGGAGTGAGCTACTACGTATATAGACCCCAAATCTATGAGAATATAACTTCCCTTGAGCAAAATATGCCCCACTTCATAAGTAGTAAGAAATAGGGGTGAGTTGGACTATTTCAGTAACTACGTATGAAGACCCATATTGCATATCACCAAACGTTTCTAAAACTTCCATGAATTGTATTATGCTACTTGCAATATTGCAAAAGTGCCATACTTATTCCTTATGTTGCCATGAATACATGATAATTATTGTGTCGTTTATGTTCGCCATTTATTCGACCCACGATAGCTTCCCCTGATTTAATAGTTCGGCTGGGGTTCATGTCACTACCCGGTGAAAATATGTATTTAATTTTGTTTGATTATTTTACTAGGTTTACTATTTACTAGTATTTCAGTCATTTGAAGACTATGTTTACTCGAGAGATACAGAGCTGCCACACTGCAGTATCACGACATAGACACGTAGCATAATGTCACACCCAGTCACATTATCCTGACATCGGGCCAAGCAGTCCTGGAACCACCCTGTATTTATGCTGAGCGCCAAGCACAAGACCTAGTATGTCACAGCCAGGGGTCAAACCTTCTGGGGCAGATGCTCTTACCACTCGGTCACCTTGACAGGTCATTTCGAAAAGTGTACATATTGTGTTCAAAAAGGTACACTCTAGTTTACCTCTTATTTTGAGCAAACCACAAGTATCACAAAAACAGGAGAAGAAAAGGAAAGATAAAATAACAAACTTGTCATCGTTGAAATCAGTAAAACTTTTTGTCAGCATTTAAATAAGCATATTGATTCAATAAAGATGCACAATTGTTTAGTTTCAAATCGGTCTGTCTTAATAGATTATATTCTATACATAACGGTTAATAAAATGAGGTCCGGTCCGATATGAAATAAAAGAAATGAAATAAATGAAAGATGTGTAGATCTAGGCCTACTGTACATGAATTACCTCTTGACCTTCCAACTAAAAATACACTCTTTTTTATTTTGGTTATAGTAAACATACATTACCAGTGATTTGCAATGATTTACTAGATTAAAATAAAATGTTCAGAGAGAAGAGAAGAAGGAAGAACGATTATTTTAAACATGAGCTTTTTCAAGGAAAGAGAGATAATACAAAAAATGATCAAAACTTAACTGCATGTTTAGTTTTATTCTTTTATTAAAAAAAATAAATAAGAAAAAAAAGCAGTGCCATTCATATCAATATTTGTATACCAGTGACCACAGACATGCAGGTTGGTGAAAAGATCTATGTTGTGACGTAGGCACGTGTAAGTTTTATTTTTTATGTGCATTCAAAAGATCGAATATTTTCGCGTCTATATTCAGACAGAATTGATGGAAAGGTCGAAATAATTATTTAAAAATGTTTTTTCTTTTTCACATGAAGCAATATTTTTCTGAGATATACTCAATGCACAAAAACATCGAATTTAAAGTGAATCGTGTGTTAAATCAGTGAAGTCCGAAACGAGCGATTGGAAAATAGTGTTGCAATCGTAACCGAATGATAGTGTTGGTGTCATGGCGCCCCCAAAGGTAGATATTTTTAACGGATTTCGAAATCTAATGTACAAGTTGAAGGTGAGTTAAATTATTTTTGCTTACCATTTATCTTAAAATAAAGCACATTATAATGTTCAAATGTAAAAGCAAAGCTTGACAATAAAATTTAGATCAGACGAACGCCCGAAAATGGACTGGGTCCAGTACAATTAGATGCTTTTTACCGACATTGAAGAACGACGAATAGCGACGTCCAGCTAATTACAGGTAGAGGAAGACTTCGAATGCGCTGAGGCATGCGGGGATAACCACCGACCTATCGCAAGCCAGCTGGAAGTCTTCCTCATATAAAAATCCGAATGAGCCTGCCGGGATTCGAGACCACGCGGTGATATGCTAAGATAGCGACTTTACCCTTTCGGTCACGGAGGCCACACGCACAAGTTATAGATGTAGACTCTAAACATTTACGTAGGCCTATACATGTACATCCCATGCAAGTTCGAACTGTATACATGCGTTTTAAATCAGATGGTTTACGCTTGAGAAATATGTACACAGGAGTATGGAACGTCAAATCTACATAAACTGAAATATTTGAAGATATCTTCAAATATTTAGATATATCTTCAAATGAATTATTGATATCAACAAATGATTTGAAGATATCAACAATTGAAATATTGATATCAACAATTCAATTGTTGATATCAATAAATGATTTGGAGATATTTAAATTTTAAAAATTTTAAATTTTCTACAAATAAATGAAATGAATACTTATCCGTAATTCATTTAAAGAATCAAAAAATGAATTGTTGATATCAATAATGTATTTGAAGATATCTCTAAATATTTGAAGATATCTTCAAATATTTGAGTTTATGTAGATTTGGAGTTCCATTTAGGAGAAAGTAAGTAAGATTATTGGTTCAGTGAACCGTCATACAAGTTACTGGAAATGTTTCTGGTCAGATAGTGTGAGCATTCGCCTATCGGCACAAAATTTAAATTCTTCTTTGACAAGGGAGGATTTCTTTCTTTCTTTTTTTTTCAGTAGTGAGTTTCGAGTAAGAAAACTGAGTTTTGGGTTAGATAAAAGTAGGTTTCGAGTCAGAAAAGGAGAGTTTCGAATAAGAAAAGTGAGTTTCGTGTCAAGAAAAAGTGAGTTTCGAGTTAGAAAAGAAAGTGAGTTTCGAGTACAAGATGAATGTATTTGTAATACAGTGTTATCTCCCCTGATTTAAAGATTTTGCCGCCAGAGGGCCCTAACAGAGTAAGTTTTAATCAAAATGTATTAAACCCATTGACAATACAATTTCATGCATGCATTAATTCTTATAGTTGTTGACAAAGCTTTTTTACCGAATTTCTGACGAGTATGAATAAAATCAGTGCCAAAATACGCCGGTATAGATAACGAAAGTAAACTATTTTCGCGTAAATAAAGTTGCGGGTACGAAAATAACATTTGGTCTCATGCACATTAAATATACAAAACCAGTAAATTATGAATAAATAGGGAGAAAAAAAACGGCACCATTTTAAAACGGTTTATTTTGGAAGGAGAAATGCTGCAACAGGAATTTCTGAGTGTATGTTCAGTGTTAAATACAGTTACCTAGGATTGTTCTAAACGATTATATGGGGTATATTCTGTAATGTCAGAGTGAATACGGCGGAATGCAATGTAAATATTTAATTCACTGCGAATATAAGCAACTATTCCCCGATTTGTTAATAAAACTTTGCTGTGAAATCGATTTTAAACATACAAATGTATTTTAATATATACACAGTCGCCAAAACATACACATTTTAATTCATAACCGGTCACTGTACAGTATACACACTTAGTTGTTATCTGTTCTGACTCGAAACTCACTTTTCCAGATTCGAAACTCACTTTTTTCAGGCTCGAAACTCACAATTCTTACTCGAAACTCGCCTTTTCTTACTCGAAACTCGCCTTTTTTTCTTACTCGAAACTCACATTCACAGGCTAAAAACTCATTTTCCTAGACTCGAAACTCACTTTTTGAAACTCCAGACTCACCTTTCCTGGACTCGAAATTCACTTTTTGAAACTCGAGACTCACCTTTTCTGACTCGAAACTCACCTTTTCTGACCCTTAACGCATCTTCACAGACTAAAAGCTCATTTTTGTAGACTCGAAACTCACTTTTTGCAACTCGAAAGTAACCTTTTCTTACTCGAAACTCACCACTCACTAAAATATATCTCTTAACAAAAATCTGATTTCAAAAAGACGAAATTTCGTCGCCTAGTTGGACAATATTTCGTCTTCGCTTCGAAATCTTGCCCGACTTTTTTTTGTTTTTTTTCGCTTGATGCTTTGTCGGTTGAAGGGAAGTCAAAAGCAAAAAAGACGAAAACCCTTTGTTGTCGTGTCTCGAGTTAACGAGACAAAATGTCGAAATTAAAAGACGATACCCCATATTTTTCGTGTGGGGAGTTAACGAGGCAAGACGTCGAAAGTGAAAGACGAAATACCTTTGTTTTCGTATTTCGTGGTAGCGGGTTGTCGTGGCTCCGAATATTTTTTCTTAACCCGTCAATTAGGGGTTTTCGTATCTTAGTTTAAACTTATTTATTTTAAGTCGATTAGGAAACAAGTTCTTATACTATATCTTATACCAATCCCCCTCGACAGTTCCTGGGTTGGACCAGTACTTTGCGTCCGGGAAGGTCATGAAGAATTCTTGCTTCCAACGAGGTTCGAACCTGAAACCTTCGGATCCGTAATCGGATACGTTACCGCTGGACCACGGCGCCCTTTGTATCTTAACTTTCGATATTTAGTCCCATCAATCTAACGCACAATATGGCACGAATCGACCTCCACAGTGTGGCTAGTTGTCGGGTGATAGACGAAACCCCTAGCTGTTGGTTGGTGGTAGTGACTAGACAAATAGTCAAAAGTGAAATAGCCTGGTCATATCACATTTTTCGAACGTATTAGGCTATGTCGGTCAACCATACTGGTAAGTAGTAAGGTCGTCGGTTTAGGGCCAAGACTGCGTATGCGCAGGAGTGACGTCATCAGATTATTTGCGCATTTGCGGCGGCCATATTGGTTTTCTAACATGACATCTACTTTTAGAATGACATCATGATCAATATTTAGAAATGGCATCATGATCTATATTTAGATTGACATCATGATCTATATTTAGAAATGGCATCATGATCTATAGTTATAATGACCTTATCGGTAGAATGACCTTATGTTTGTCCAAATAATATACAGAGCTGACTTGTATATTCAGTCATAGGGCTTAATAACGGACATTGAGGGTAAGGTCCTCAGCCTTAGACGGGGACTATACAAAGTCTTATAACAATAATGATATCAGCATATGATCATCATACAATAAACACACAATAAATATAATTAACCTTTATCAAACAATATTTGGAAAACATAGAAAAAAATTAATGGCATTACTTACGATGTGAACAGATCCACGTTCTGTTATAAAATGAACTCAACACTCATGTTTTACGTGTAATCTGCCGTTTATGGTCATAGTATTTCCGGAAACTATATTTAGAAATGTATTTTGCACTGTACAACTAGAATAAACCAGAATTAACCAGTTGTTATCTAAAATTAACTATGACTTTGATCAACAACTAATCAGAATAGAGAGCGATGACGTTATGTTTAAAAATAAATTCAATATTGGAACGCAATTTTTGAACATGCCTGTACACGTTACTTCAACACAAAACGGAAATAAAGATCAAATCTTCAGAATTCAGACGTGTGTGGAACACAATTTTTGAACATGTCTGTACACGTTATTTCAGCATGAAACGGAAATAAAGATAAATTCCTCTGAATTCAGGTGTGTGTGGAACACACTTTTTGAACATGTCTGTACACGTTATTTCAACATGAAACGGAAATAAAGATCAATTCCTCAGAATTCAGACGTGGGTGGAACACAATTTTTGAACATGTCTGTACACGTTATTTCAACATAATGACTTGCGAATATTGACATCAGTTAAAGCAGGCACCAGTACATTCACATACACAGTGACCTATATACCAACAGAAAGAAAAACATATTACCTATCATGCATGAATACGTTTTACTTTGAATCTGGAGTAACACAATTATTGACCTCCATTTGTTTAAGTCTCTCTCTCTCTCTCTCTTAATTTCTGTAGAGTTTGTATATGATTATATTAGCACATTCTCATACTTAAACTTGTATCAAATTTAATGAAGTACATGAGCACGTACATGTATACATGTACAAATGAATGTTCATGTTGCTCTCTCTCTCTCTCTCTCCACACACACACACACGTCATATACCATTTTAAGTTAAAGTATTTCCGGTAATTTTTCTTCGAAATGTATTTCCAGTATACAACTAGAGTAAACCAGAGATATCTGGTTTACATTTTGTATCGACCAATGCAATGTCTTCATTTTATGTCGATTGAACATGACTAGATATGTTGTTTAAAAATAACCATGACTTAGATCAACAACCAATCAGAAAAGAATCGCAACCAATAACATGTTTCATTCCATGAATGGCATGGTTGCACAACAACCAGCAATCATTTTTACTCCATAAACCTATGAGGCGTATACACACACATATACACACTTTTCAAAAAAAAATCATAGAATGGTTCTGGAATTGAAATGGACATGCCGAGTAAGGTAAACTTTTTAATATATAATTCACCTACCTTTTTTCCTCAGTATCCATTTTTTTATATCACACAACAGAATTTCCAAAAAGTGAATGACATGTTTATCCATTAGTCTTTAGAAATTTCCTGCACACAAAAATTCCAACTGATCACTCTAAGAGTCTACTTAGAAAAAAAAACTGCGTACTCTGTGCATGAAAATGAGTATGTTTATGATGTCTGTGTATGTTTTGGGCTTCTCTAACTTAAAACACATGTGTGTGTGTAATCGACATCATCCTAGAGCGGTGTGAAAGAGCTAATTAAAAATACACTACCTCTTTCAGTTTACCAAATTATATACCATTTGTTTACAAGTATAAAATATTGAACGAATTTTGTTATTTTGATTTTAGAAATCAATTGATTGATATTGTTTAGTGCAAATCAATTCTAAATACATGATTGATCCAATATTGATTATTTATTCGATTTTTGTTATATCATACAAAAAAATCAATATTTTCCTTTTGTTCACTAATATTTAGTCATTTGAGCAGGCAAATAGTAAGTAGATTCAAAATAAATCTGTTATTTTGATTTTCAATCGAATTATTGTCAGTTATCGATTTCATTGATTTCCCATTTTTTAAAGAGTTGGTTGTTTTAAGGATCCTATTGTCAAAGAAAACAAACACATTTTAATATGTTACTTATTTTATTTTGCAATACAATTCGCGTTCATATGAATACATTTTCCGTTCTACAATTATACAATTTAAATCTATTACTTATTTTATTTTGCAATACAAATCGTTTTAACATGCACACATTTTCTGTTCTACAATTATATTGTCCTTAGTCTCAAACATAGAAGGTTGAGTTGGCCGGAATACCTGGTGGTCGAAATCTTTTGTTTGATTTTACAGGGGAACTCATTCCCTTGGTGGAGAGTCTTGTCTCTTGAGTTCTGACTTGGCCATTTCTACCGCTTGTGCCACAAGGATAACATAATGAATGGTCGGTTCTTTAGACGTGCCACCAGTCTGTATTTTTTCTACAACGTAGTGTCCTTTATGATTAGGACGTAGTTTTCCCTCGGCCATGAGGCGAAAATGTTGCGACCATCTGTCAATGTTCATTATTAGTTTTTATTTATGTCTATTAGTCTTCTCCCCTTATAAACTTATTCATCATCATCATCATCATCATCATCATCATCACTAGATTCCGAATCTATCTCTCCGTGACCAATGACCTCATCGAACCAATGATTGTACTTTTTCAATACTCGTTTAATCACTTTCTTTTTATTGTCTGAATCCAAAATTTCTCGAAGAATTTTCTGATGAACGACGCTTCCTTCTAGTTGAGCCGCTGTTCTCAAAAAATCTGTATACATTCGCATGATTTCTTTTTTTTATCGTCTTCAAAGACAAACTCGTAGGCTTTTGAACGGGCTTTCTGTTCTGAGTTTCCATCGTTTCTATATTCGTAGTATTTATCATCCCAAATTGTTTCTGTTTTCTCACCAGATTTTTTGGCTAAGGATTCGAAATATTCATTTATGTCTTCAATGTAGTCTTGTTCGTCCATAGAACTTTCATTATCAGAACCATCATCGCGGGCGATCCAATCTCGACGGCCTACTTTACTCGTAGGCTCATCTTCATTACTAGCATGTTCAGCTTTTCTTTTCAACACCGCTGGACACCATGCTCTGACATGTTTTTGTAAGTTACTAATGTCTGAAAACATAGAACCGCAGTCGTCGCAAGAAATCATGATGTTTTGCAAAGTCTCGATTGGAACAGTATCCTGTCTCTGTATATCGTTTGGTGGTTCCATTCTACAATCTGTTTCTCTTATAAATTCCATCAAATTTGTGCGCATGCGCAGTGAAGCCGGTGTAAGTGGCTTTAAATCTACGAGTAAATAGCCATAGGGATGACTAACAGCCTTTTCAAAAGGTCTTAACAGTTCTTGGGGGTTACTGGGGTACATTTGTCGGGCAAGGGTCATAACCTGTTGTCTGTCTACAGGGTTGTTAAATAATACCAGATAATGGCAATTTCGTCTCTGGGTAGGATCTTTGCTGAAATACAGGTTTTGGTTGATAGCGATGACAGACAGATTTCGATGGTGGCTACCTTCCGTGAATAAATCGGTCACTCGTTGGTCTTTCACCGCTTCCATAGCCATGTCATCTAACTCTAGGGTCCAAAAACTCATCTTTTTCCAGATTAAAAGATACTCCTTTTTTGAATTCTACTTCCGGAAAAACGTTTCTTTGTATTTCGTCATATAACGGTTGCCATCTCTTGTATAACCAGATAATACGTTGTGGAGCGGGACGAAGTTTTTCATAAGCCCTCTGTAGTAGCTGTGATACGAAGTAAGTTTTACCGCAAGAGGTCGGTCCGCTGACTATACACGTAAAGGGATGTTGAAAAACAAATTCCTGTCCATTAGTTAATGTTGAAGGAGGTATTTCCCTAACTTTCTTTTGTGTCTGTACTCCTTGAGGAGGAGAAAGAGGATGAACTCCTCCTCCTTGAGGAGGAGGAGGAGGAGGAGGAGGAGTCAATTCCGGAGGAGGAGGCGTTTCATTGACTGTCTTTTCATTTCCATGTTTAAATTCACAATGTCTTAACATATTGTCCCTTCTTGTGAATACTTGTTCACACTCTAAACACTTTATAGAAAACATATTTTATGAACTGAAAAAGGAGACACTTTCCCTTATAAGATTTTTAGACTTTGATCCTGCTTGTTCTTATATTAATCAGTGTTTACATATCTCTAGATCCGGCTTTGAAAATCCCTCGTCGTAGTTCATGACATTGTCCATCTTATAGGAGAATCGACCAGCAAACGAACATTGAATATAACATCTTATTCCACATATTGTACAAATTTCATATTTTCAAGTCATGCTGAATCTCCACATTGTTAAATTCCACATGTTATTAGCCGGAGTGTCAAAACTTGTATGACTGACACGATTTTCGTATGGTTTTTTATACCCTCGAAGTTAAAACTAATGAAGAAAGGGTCAGTTTCACATAGAATGTTTTCATTTCCGTTTTCTAAAGGATTATGGACTTCCAGGTCAAGCGAATTCATTATAAAGAATTCACTATACTATAAAGGGCCATTTTTACATTTGATGACGTCATTTCCGGTTTTAAAGGCCCATGGACTTCCGGTTGACAGGGTTGAAAGTATAGATCTCACTAAGAGCTTACGAAAGTAATGAAAATAATTAAATCAATGGAAAACTAAGGGAAATAGGGTAGATTTTAACATGTGACAACATGTGATGACGTCATTTCCGGTTTTTATTCAACATGGACTCCCGGTTGAGAGAGTTCAAAGTAAAGATCTCATTTTGATCTTTTCATAGCTATGAAAATGATTCAAATCGGTTAACAACTAAGGGAGATAGAGTCATTTTTTACATTTGATGACGTCATTTCCGGTTTTTATTCATCATGGACTTCCGGTTAAGAGTGTTCAAAGTAAAGATCTCACTTTGAGCTTTTAATAGCTATGAAAATGATTCAAATCGGTTAACAACTAAGGGAGATAGAGTCATTTTTTACATTTGATGACGTCATTTCCGGTTTTTATTCACCATGGACTTCCGGTTAAGAGTGTTCAAAGTAAAAATCTCACTTTGAGCTTTCCATTTCTATGAAAATGATTCAAATCGGTTTATAACTAAGGGAGATATTACCTTTAAAAGAGGGGATGGGGGAAATCAATGAAATCGATAATTGACAATAATTCGATTGAAAATCAAAATTGTGTGTGTATACGCCTCAAAGGTTTATGGAGAAAAAATGATCGCTGGTTGTTGTGCAATGTCATGCCTATTCATGGAATGAAACATGTTACTGGTTGCGATTCTACATTTCTTTTCTGATTGGTTGTTGATCTAAGTCATGGTTATTTTTAAACAACATGTCTAGTCATGTTCAATCGACATAAAATGAAAACATTGCATTGGTCGATTCAAATTGTAAATCAGTTATCCCTGGTTTACTCTAGTTGTATACTGGAAATACATTTTGAAGAATAATTACCGAAAATACTTTGACTTAAAATGGTATATCACGTGTGTGTGTGTGTGTGTGGGGGTGTGGGAGAGAGAGAGAGAAACATGAACATTCATTTGTACATGTATACATGTACATGCTCATGTACTTCATTAAATTTGATACAAGTTTAAGTATGAGAATGTGCTTATATAATCATATACAAACTCTACAGAAATTAAGAGAGAGAGAGAGAATTAAACAAATGGAGGTCAATAATTGTGTTACTCCAGTTTCAAAGTAAAACGTATTCATGCATGATAGGTAATATGTTTTTCTTTCTGTTGGTATATAGGTCACTGTGTATGTGAATGTACTGGTGCCTGCTTTAACTGATGTCAATATTCGCAAGTCATTATGTTGAAATAACGTGTACAGACATGTTCAAAAATTGTGTTCCACCCACGTCTTAATTCTGAGGAATTGATCTTTATTTCCGTTTTATGTTGAAATAAAGTGTACAGACATGTTCAAAAAGTGTGTTCCACACACACCTGAATTCAGAGGAATTTATCTTTATTTCCGTTTCATGTGAAATAACGTGTACAGACATGTTCAAAATTTGTGTTCCAATATTGACTTTATTTTTAAACATAACGTCATCGCTCTCTATTCTGATTGGTTGTTGATCAAAGTCATAGTTAATTTTAGATAACAACTGGTTAATTCTGGTTTATTCTAGTTGTACAGTGCTAAATACATTTCTAAATATAGTTTCCGGAAATACTATGACCATAAACGGCAGATTACACGTAAAATATGAGTGTTGAGTTCATTTTATAACAGAACGTGGAGCTGTTCACATCGTAGGTAATGCCATTATTTTTTTTTTCCTATGTTTTCCAAATATTGTTTGATAAAGGTTAATTATATTTATTGTGTGTTTATTGTATGATGATCATATGTTGATATCATTATTGTTATAAGACTTTGTATAGTCCCCGTCTAAGGCTGAAGACCTTACCCTCAATGTCCGTGATTAAGCCCTATGACTGAATATACAAGTCAGCTCTGTATATTATTTGGACAAACATAAGGTCATTCTACCGATAAGGTCATTCTAACTATAGATCATGATGCCATTTCTAAATATAGATCATGATGCCATTTCTAAATATTGATCATGATGTCATTCTAAAAATAGATGTCATGCTAGAAAACCAATATTGCCGCCGCACATGCGCAAATAATCTGATGACGTCACTCCTGCGCATGCACAGTCTTGGCCCTAAATCGACGACCTTACTACTCTGGTAAATGGGTTGTCTTCTATCCTATCATTCTATCATTGTCAACGATTTGGACAAGTTCCAATAACTGATCATACATTACGTTTAAAATATATCTAAATTTCATGATATTTGGTAGAAAGAAAATTGCAAAATGGATGGTCTAATTAAAGAATGAATATACATTTTCCAAAGTTCACCCTTCTTGCATATATTTACTATCTTGGTTTATAAAAGAAATACAAATTATCTGTCGAGGCATTAATTATTATGTACTTTATCTGAATTTGTATGTGACATTTCATCTACAGATAGCAACATATAAGACTGCGTGCTGCTACGAGCTAGTTTTCTTCAAATGGCACATCTCGCTCTGAAAAAAGAAACATAAATGCATAGATAAAAACAAGACTAATTTTGATGCACGACTTAAATAAAGCAAAGCCATACAGAAAAGTCCAAAAACAACAAAAACTTACATTAGCAATTTATTTAGAAATATAGAACGAAAAAGCACAGAAAATCCTTTAATTATAGTAGACACATTATGTGATGATGATTTGAGATGCCATAAATTAGCTAATTTATAGGTCAATGAAGATACATTTTACGAGAGGCAATTCATTTCTTATATTAATTAATTGAATAGTTATGGTATGTAAGATGCATAAAATTTCCAGACAGTAAGCTACTACGGCGATATTAATGTTAATTTCAAAAAAAAATCACCATCACCATCAGCAGCAACAACAATGACAATGATGACGAAACATTCAGCCTAGATAGGTTTTATTTGGTAAGGGATTCAGGTACAAGTACCGGTATTAACAATCTTCCCGATAGTTATTACATCCCTTGATAACGTAGCGTGACGTAGGAACATGGCATTCTTTTTGTATTGATGATATGTATTAAAATAAATATACACTTACAAGGCTTTACTACATAAGCTATGTAATGTTCAGTAAGATTTACCCATTTCAAGCACTATACATACTGGGACCGCAGGTTGGGCCTGGAACCGTAGATTAGACATGTCCGCTACGGCCATATGTATAGTGTTTGTGTGTTTTTACACTTTCTACAATATGCTGTAATACTTATACCTTAATTGCTTTTTGATTGTATTTTCAAGTTTAGGGTTTGTATCTTAATTCTAAATATTTTAAGATCTCAAAACATCTATAAAAAAAATCTGAGCTTTAATAATTCAGGTTACTTGCAAGGTCCATTAACCAAGTTTTAAACCCCGTTGCCTACAAGTTTAAGGAGAAGTCATTAGATACACAATATATGTGTCCAGTTTCTTTTTAATAACGACAGAAGACTAGCATATTTTGAATCTTGTAATTTTATTTTCATCATTTAATGCAAGTAATTGATTCATATAGTTTTTTAACATATTGCATTTTTTTTTTATTTTACAATAATAACAGTGGTTGCCCCCTGATTTGTTTATGCGGCTCCATTGGCAAAAAGAAAACCTATTCCATACTGACGCCGCGTTAAAAGGTCAAAGTCCGAATAATGGTACTGGTATAGCTCCTTTGTTTGGCGCTCAGCATATAAGGTTAGTTCCAGGACTGATTGGTCTGGTGTCAGGCTAATGTGACTGTGTGTGGTATCCGGCTACCTCGTGATCTGCACTATTCCTTTCTCAAGTAGACGACTGATATATCGTTGACGGGACGTTAAACCCAATAAACGGATAAGTAATCAATAGGAATAGGAATATCTTGAAAATGCAATTGTATGCGTTATGATTATATCTGAGAGCAAGCCATTTTAACATTAAAATATACCTAGAGCACTAGATGCACAAAGGTTAAATGGTACAGCATAGGACTTTGAGGGTTTAGTTAAATCTTTCATAACCTGCCTGTAGGAAGAAGAATTAAGGCTACCCAGGACATTTCGAAAGTATAAGTAAATGAAAAAAGGAATATTCCTAAATCATCTAAATGCTTGTTGGTCCTTTCTATTGCTGACTCTTTTATTGAATATGAATCCCTTGCTCGGCGCGCAGCAGATATGGGTTGTTTCAGGACCGGTTGGCCCAGTGTCAGGATAATGTAACTGGGTGTGGCATCATGCCATATGTCTACGACATGGTAATGCAATGTGGCAGCACTATATCTGTCTCAAATTGACATACAAGACTAAGTTTGATGCAAAGCATCAAAGACGCTGCGCATGTTTTTGAATCACGACTTAAATAAAGCAAAACCACACAGAAAAGGTCCAAAACAACAACAAAAAAACTTATATTATCAAATTATTCAGAAATATAGAATAAAAAAAGTACAGAACATACTTTAATCTTAATAGACACATTATGTGATGATGATTTCATGCCATAAATTAACTACTGTTAAGTCATTTATTTTCGTTGTCATAAAATTTCGTGGAATATGTGATTTCATCAATTTCGTTGGTACATATATCCATGGAACCATGTACTAGAACACATGAGGTCTATGAAATAAACAGTTTTCGTGGGGATAAATATTCGTCGATAAAGTCATCTACGAAATCAATGAAAATTAGTCCACCTCGAAAATAAATGATTGTACTGTAATCTATAGATCAATGAAGATAATCTATAGATCAATGAAGATACATTTTACAACAGGTAATTCCTTTCTTATTTAATTACTGGAATAGTTAGGGTCTGCAAGATGCATGAAATTTCCAGACAGTAAACTACTAAGACGGTATTAATGTCAATGTAGGAAAAAAAAGTATCATCATTATCAGCAACCAAGGAAATTGATGAAGAAACAATTCAGCACGGATAAGTTTTTATTTGGTAAGGGATTTAGGTTCAGGTCCCGGTATTAATTCACAATCTACCCAATGGTTATTACTTCCCTTGATAACGTAGCTTGAGATAGAAGTATGGCATTATTTTTGTGTTGAGCTATGTAAAAAATTAAAATGTATGTTTACTATGCTTTACAACATAAGCTATCTATGTAATGTTCAGTTAAATTTACCAATTTTAAGCACTATACATACTGAGACCTCATATTGGGCCTGGGGCCGTAAATTAGACATGGCTGCTACGGCCATATATATAGTGTTTGTGTGTTTTTACACATTCTACATTATGCTGTAATACTTATTTTTAAAACTGCTGTTTCATTAATTTTTCAAGTTGACGGTTTTTATCTAAAATCTAAATATTTTAGGTCTCAAAACATCTTCCAAATGTTTTTCTGAGCTTTAATGAATCAGGTCGCCTCGCATGGTCCGTTAACCACGTTTTAAAATCCGTTGCCTACGAGTTTAGGGAGAAGTCAACAGATACACATTATATGTGTCCAGTTTCTTTATGATGGCGATAGAAGACTTGAATATTTTGAATTTTGTCATATTTTTTCATCAGCTGATGCATGTTATTGATCATAAAGTGTTGTTTTTTTAACATATTACATGTTGTTGTTTTTTATTTTAAGATAATAACAGTGGTTGCTCCCTGTTTGATTATGCGGCTCCAATGGCAAAAAACAAAACAAAACAAAACAAAACAATTTCACTGCCATACTGTCGACGCAATGTTAAAGCATCTCGTTCACAGATAGTTATTGACTAAGAATTTTATTGTTAACTATTTGTGTGTATTACATTTAACAATACCCATCTTCAGACGCATGGTCAACCAATGCAGTGATCGGGAAAGGCATGCGCCATAGTCACATTAAAAATCAAAATGTCACATCGTTTTTTACACTGGATGCGCCCCTGTCGCAATCCAATCATTAAGTCTCGCCAAATACTACAGCCTGCTTAAAGCACATCTACAAATACAGTCCTAGACCAAATGAGGGGAATTCCGTTTTAAATTAACATATCGCAGAGATCGTATTTGATAATAATCACAAATTTCTATTATGTGACAAAGTAAAAACACAATTTAATTAAAGTCAGTATATGATTCCTACCAGTTTGTTTATTTACTCCATTCCAGAAGTTATTTTCGATCATTATCCCATAATATGTCTCAAGAGCTTGTCCCATTTGGGAGGGACCGTGGGTCAAAGTGTCACACATTCTTAAGTTATCAGCACATTAACTAAATCTTAGTATGGTGCAATATGGTTCAGGTAAAGGGAAAAATCCCTGTCATTAGAATGAGTTGAATTGGCCAAGTTTCACTTTGTGTATAAATTATAGTGTGAGAAGCTGCCGATTATCTTGAGATGAATGCTTGCACTGGACAAGTGTCACAACATACTTCCCTCTGTGCCCCCTCCACTGATTCAGTTTCACCTACACACAGGAAGAAATAATGCAGCAGTAAAGTTCAAAGGGTGTGAAACCGGCACATGCTAATGTCCGGCCTCCTTTTATCTCTAGCAGGGGTTTGTACCTCTTTGAAATGCCGCTTGTCAAAACTTTAAAAGAGTATCGTGTTAGGTGATTCACAGGGACTTGCTCCCATACACACACACACCACACACACCACACACACACACACACACACTGTACATACACTATCAACAAGGGTGGACATCTTTTCAGGGGTCGACTCGCTTCAACTCCGTTTTTTCAAATCATTCAAATAAATCTATGAAGTTAACATACGGAATCACTCAAATATATATTTCTCTATCGAAATATACAAAATTGTCGTGAAAATAATCCTCCTTTATATGTTTATTTGTTTGAAATATATGCGAATCCGAGAAAAGGACAACAACCTGGACCAGCAGCGCAGTACATTTCGGGATGATTCGGATTTTTACGCTGCGAAATTGGTCAGCGATATTGCGATTATTTTCCCGCAATCTGTCAAACCGTTAAATTTGAAAAAAAGGAGGAACATATAGTTTTATATTGTTTTTGTTTTATTTTTTAATATTTTTGGTTCTTATTATTTTGTGTGTGTGTTTGTCTGTGAATGGTTGGGAGAGATTGCTAAACAAAATAAATAGATAAAAGTAATTATTAAATATTAATAATAATAGTACTCCATACATACAAAACATATTTTTTCTTATATATACGGAATACTAAATTCTACTGAACTTCAAATCCCTGTGATATTTATTTCAATTTAAAAACACACACTCACAGACAAGTGAATTTATATCTAAGTCTTTAAATAATTTATTTTACAACAAGAAAATTACCAAGAAACAGCTGATTTCTCCATACTGCCTGGGTGTTTTTTTTCTTTCAACGCCCGAATAGTCAGCCCTTTAATAATTTAAATTTAACGGTTTGACAGATTGCGGGAAAATAATCGCAATATCGCTGACCAATTTCGCAGCGTAAAAATCCGAATCATCCCGAAATGTACTGCGCTGCTGGTCCAGGTTGTTGTCCTTTTCTCGGATTCGCATATATTTCAAACAAATAAACATACAAAGGAGGATTATTTTCACGACAATTTTGTATATTTCGATAGAGAAATATATATTTGAGTGATTCCGTATGTTAACTTCATAGATTTATTTGAATGATTTGAAAAAACGGAGTTGAAGCGAGTCGACCCCTGAAAAGATGTCCACCCTTGTTGATAGTGTATGTACAGTGTGTGTGTGTGTGTGTGTGGTGTGTGTGGTGTGTGTGTGTATGGGAGCAAGTCCCTGTGGGTGATTGTTAGAGTGTTTGGATTAGGAAATACACCTGGACATTACCTGTTGTGTCTTACAACTGCTGCATTATGACATCAGCGATCTTTTGTTGTTGTTGTTGTTGTTGTTTATTTTGATGTGTGAAATAGAAATATTTGATCATCTAGCTTCACTCAATATTTTATCTTGGAGGCAAAAGTAGTAGTAGTAGCTAAGAATAGTTGAAAGAGATATCAGTTGAAAGAGATCAGTTGACAGTGACCAAAACCTTTTATTTATTTCTTGTTAAATGATGATAGCCAAACTATTGGATCATTGCATTAGGTTCATATTTTTATTTTTGATCAATTGTATGGCCAAATGAATTTTAATTTTCCTGACAGAATTGCCTATATTATTTGTATGGTGTCTAGACTATAATCTTTTTCTTTTGTGTTTGTGTCGGTCATTTTTGTGATTATACATGTTGTTCTGCTTTTAATTAAAATTTTAGTTTGTCATTCAAAGACTTTTTTTTCAAAAAAAAAATCAATTTTCAACTGTATCATGGTTTGAGTTTGTTGTTAATGTTATGCATTTTAGACTCACTTTAAAAAAGCAAGTTGTAGTCGTTTCATAAAATGTCACATTTGATTTTGAAAATGTCACATTAGTTTTGAAATTGTCACATTGATTTTGCCTCAGCAAGGGCCATTGTCCCATTAATAAAAATTCTTTCCCGATCACTGCCAATGCAACATTCTGTGGTTGTTAAAAGGGTTGTTTCCCCTCACATAGGCAACAGCGTCACAGACGGTATTGAAACTATAAATGTATAGAATTATAAAACCTATATTTAGATTGCCGTTACTTGACTGACGACATTCACTCTTCGCACGCATGCTCTCACCTCACAGGCTAAACTAATGAATTTGCTGTCTGGAACTGGTGAAGACGACAAGTTGCGGAACGTGTCACGTGGTACCACAAGCACCTGCTGCGAGGTTACCGTATTCTATATTAAACCGATTTCTCCGAAGAGACGTTTGCGAAAATAGCGTTTTACCGTGCAATGTGACAAAGACTTCACTAACATAAACCAGGGAGGGAATAAAAAAAAATCTACCGATCATCTGTGAACGAGCTGCTTTAAAACCAATAATGAAACAAACAAATAATTAGGAGTGATATGGCTGGACACTTACTTTTCCTCTCACACGTGCAGATCGAGGAACTGTGGTCATGTTGCCAGCATTTGGCCTCATAGCCATGGTTACAGATCGTCAGTGAACAGTCATCGTCGTCCTTGCAGTACTCTGCACTTGTCAAAACTGTCAACGTAATCAGTAATAGTTAACACTCACATAATAAGAAAAATATGCTATATAAACATAGAAAGTTTGTACGGAATCCAGTAAGTGCCACTTTAAATGTCGTGTGTCGCTATATGAAGGCGACTCACGGCAATTTAAAACGACGCACGGCAATTGTAAACGAAACACGATAATATGAAACGACAATGCGACACGATACCCGACATTATAGCGCGCAAATGTCGCGTTGATTTATTATCTTTTTTTTTTTTTTTAAAAAAGGAAAGGAAAAAATTAATCGCGACACTCAAGATTATAAAGCGACGCACGACAATGCGACGCGATTCACAACAATGCGACGCGACACTCGACTTGACAAATATCGTGTGTCTACCGGTACGCTTGTCTTTAGTCTGTGTTACAGTAGATTAGTGTCACAACTATAATACCTATATTCTGAGGGTCCGTTTCTCTACATTTAAAACCGAATAACCTCTCAATTTTGTATAAATGACCGAAAGGTTGAATAAAATTCTACAAAACAGATATGCTGAGATTCAGCCAAAGTAGTGAAAACTCAATTTTAAGTAAAAAAAAATATTTACGGGACACAATATAAATGCACAGAAAAACTATTTTCCCTAGGATGTTGCGTAACTCACTTTACCACACGGGGGAGTATAGTTTCTTTCGAATACAAAGGTAGCTCATGCCTGAATTTGGAAGGTGGATGTGCAGGTTTCGGTTATTTAGCGGTGTTTCAATGGTCCATATAGAAAGCTTGAATTACAATAAAAACCCGTATTACCTCCTTATAATCACATCTACTAGGTATATCCTCCAGGGGTTATTTGTTGCTCTGTAGAATAGCTGATACAGGTGTATATCTGCTATCCGAAGTTACCAAAGACACAATATGGTGCCACAGCATCTATAAATTGAATCTGTGCCGTCGCTCGGTAGTACAAATCAAAGCACTGACAGTGCTAAGAGAACCGAATTGTCTCATTTCTTTTGTTTATCACAGTAAATTTAATAAACGGAGGTCAAATTTTCGCACAATGCCAATAACCCCGCTTTAACGCTGCGTTAACATGGTCATTAGATGAACGTACCATTTGTTTCAACAGACTGATAACAGTTAGCACACTGCCACTCTTATCCCTCCTATATTTCTATAGCCTTCAACGAACACTCGTTTATTATTTTAAGACGTTTTTGTGAGATTTAGGGTGTGTGTAAACAAATCTTTGCTTCTTTCTTGTTTCGATTTATACAGAAAATAATTTCTTGTAAAATTAAAGAGGATGAATTTGCCTTTTCGAGGATGTAAATTTCGTACGTCAGTTTTTATTCAATTTCCCGTAATTCGGATTTAATCTGGAAAACTAGCATGGGAAAAATATACTCATAATTTTCTTTTTTATTTTTAGGAAAAATTACCCGATAGATTTTTTTTATTAAAAATGTATTGTTTAGCACAGCCCTTAAATAAGTAATTATGAAATTTAAAGAAATCTATCGGGCCGTTTTTTTTTTTTTTTTAATTATAATTAAATTACACAATGGTTGCAAGCTTGGCCGATCACATTTTTTTTATCTTCCTTTTATGTTCGAATCTACGGTCAAATTAACAAAGATGAATTAGTCTTTCAATTCGTGTAAATTTCCAACGTTATTCTTTCTTATGAAAAAATCATTGGAAAAATAACTTGAGAAAACATATCCAAAACTTATTTCATAATCTGTATTTTTTTTATTTCATTTTATTTATTTATTTATTTATTTATTTTATTTATTTATTTATTTATTTATTTATTTATTTATTTATTTATTTATTTATTTTTCAGAATTAACGTTTAGAGTAGAGTATAGTTATAGAACATAAAGAAAATATATTGGGCTATGTTTTCAGTCATCAATCGAAAAAGAAAATAACATGAAAGTAAAAAGAATTTATCCGATTACATCCACGAGACGGATTGTCCGTTTTCAAGTGACAATTTTAATACTCCTGTCGGTTAAGTTCTTTCCGCCTTTACCACTACTGCTGCCGCTGCTTACTACAAACTCTTCTACTTCTTCTACCAATACTACACATTACCACTACAGCTTCTACTTAATGTACCAGACCTACATTAGTACATGTACTACCACATCTTTAACTTCTGCTACTACTACTAGTAGTACCCTCATTACTATTAATTACTATTACTACTACTAATACTTTATAACCTACTACTACAGCAATTGATATTACTACTACAACTACTACTTGTATCATAACAACGACAGCTACTACCACAACTTCTACTATTACTATGAGTATCATGATTACTACCACTACTATCTATGTTATCAATTATAAACAGGAATTTATATTTAAATTGTTTTAAGGGCGTATGCAACAGTTAACCATCACAATGTTTCGGAAATGTGAAGTGTAACATATATAATTCTAAACTTTCGGATATAAGCAGCACAACTACTTTTAAAGGTGTGTATCGCCAATAAAGGACGTCTGTTTGTATCTATCAATTGGTTTATTAATTTGAACTGAGTTATGGTTAGTATGTTTTACAGATTTCAAACATTGTTTTCCTCTTAAGCATTGAGAAGTTACCATAAAAAAAATGCTGTAAAAAAATCAAAAAGGTTTGAAAATGAATCCATTTCATCTCTCCCATTTCCATTTTTTCTCCATTTCTGTAAAAATGAAATGCTTGAGGATATTTAATCTATTCATTTAGAGTCGGAAACGACGTCATTTCAAAGGTATGATTAAGTATAATATATAGGTATTAATATAAGTTTAATATTTGGAAAAACTAAGCTACCCTGCATATTTGCAGCTTGTCAAACCCTCTTCCACTTGAGACACACACAACCTCAGTGCCTTCAGTGCTTTGATTAGCAATGCGAATATAAAACAATTTTTTATCACCGTACAGACATTCGACAATTGCGCTCTATAATGCCGAGTGTCAAGTCTCAGTATCGTGTATCTAAACATTCGACAATTGCGCTCTATAATGTCGAGTGTCAAGTCTCAGTATCGTGTATCTAAACATTCGACAATTGCGCTCTATAATGCCGAGTGTCAAGTCTCAGTATCGTGTATCGCGTCGCACAACAAAGAAAACAATAACAACCAAATTAAATCAAAACAATTGGCCTTTCAGCTTGAAACAGGTGTCTTTAATCATAAAAAGATCTCACCTAGTAGAACAGCCAGTGTAATGAAGATAAGTTTCCTCATGTTGATGATATTTCGAAATAGATAAAGACTGCCAGAAACTATATATATATATACAAGGCTTTATCACTGATCATAAGTGATAAAACTGTTTAAGGTATCGCCAGAAATCGGTGAATATTAAAACAAGGTCATCATTATCTAACAATTCATGTATTATTGGAGCAATGTTAAAACTAGTTTTTACTAATAGAACAGAGCTTTAAGACAGCTCTTACCTAGATGGACATTGACTAAGATTTTTTTTTTTTTTTTCTGTGTGTAATACATCTATCAATACCCATCTACAGAGACATGATCACCCTGTGAAACTTTTCGTGATTGTAAAAGAAATGGGTGGTTTCTCCAACACAGACAATACCGTTACGAACGGTATTGAACCTATATTTAGAATTACAAAACCTAAGTGTAGAAATTCAATTTTCGTGTTGCATGATTGATCACATTCACAGTAGATTAGACCATAATAAGACTCGTCTTAGCAGCATATAGTGTTTCGATAGTAATCAATGTACATTCACGTATTTCACGCGCCCAACACAGGCATCTTCAGATGTTAAATCTAGTTCACCTAAATACGAATTAAAAAAAACAACAGCGTAGCTAAATCACATACGCCGGTAAATTTATGCTTGTTTATTAACTCTAAGGGCCCCTTACGACAAATTTGCGGTTTAAACTTAAAAAAACGCATTGACTTTTTCATTAACATTGGTCCATAAACTCATGTTTAGTTTGTCAATAACCAAAGTGCATATCGTGCGTACATTGAAAACTTAGCGCCAACAACTATAGAATATAAACAATAATTTATGATAGTCTATGCAGGATTCCCAACGGTCACACCTTGATTCCATATGCTATTGGGACAGATGGGAAAACAACGTGTCGATAACGCCCTTCCTTTCCCTTTTCTATATTACCTCAGTAGGCCAAGGTTACGTGCTAACTTCAAGTCCCTGTGAAAACACAAGATCTCCCCATAGTTTGATAATTTTTAATATTGGACCAGTTGATTGAAAGATTTTTACTGTGTTTACACTCTATGTCATTGATACTTAACTTTTTGAAAATAGTCTTTGGATAAAACAAATCTCCAAGTATGACTATGGACATATAGAAAAATTAGATATAATGTTCGATTGTGAGACATATTGGCAAGATAATTTAGAGTTATGACTATTTAATTATGAAGATAGAACGTTTACACGTAGAAATTAAAGATGTGTGTGTGTGTGTGTGTGTGTTGATTGAAACTTTTGATTTATTAACTTGCAGAAAAAATAAATGAATAAAGAGGAGGTAAAAAGGAAAAGGATGCACGCCTACATCTGTCGCTTATTAAAGCGAATTAATGTCAAGTTCACTAAATTATTGTACTGTAACTTTAAAAGCAATTAAGTAACATGAGAATATATTGCATATACACAAGTACAAAAGTAGCATTTTAGTGGCACGATCTTAAAGATTGTAGACTTTGTCCAGATGTTTCTGTATGGAGGCTCCTTGTTGCCAACGTTACAGACTTTTCTTTCCCGATCTACTAAATGTGTTGCACTGGTATATGGGACGAAAAATTGTACTTCCTAATCCTAGATATATCAATACTGAATGATTTTTACAAAGGGCAGAATAGTATAGTTTTGTTTAAAGATTTATATCAAACAAGTTTTATTTGTTAAATATGATAGGCTGTAAATACATAAGCAGAATGACATGAAGAGTTGTCTGCGAAATCAATTATATAGCAAACAAACGATTTATTTAAAGTATAAATTTATAAGGTAATTTTATATCGCTGGCGCACGCAAAAACTACTACGTGCGAACGCGATAGCTTCTGCGTCCTTACATTACGTGATAAATATCGCGATCGCACGCGATAACAACCGCATTCACACATAGTACGTAGCGCGATAAACTTAGTTACTGCATACGAACGCAATAACTTAAGCACACAATAGATTCTGCATGCGAACGTGTTTCCTATCACGTGCGTACACGATATGAAAAATAATGTCCAAGTACTCATTATGCCATCATACAAATGTCTTGCCTGAGAATATAAGTTACTTCTTTTATAAAGACTGTCAAACCCCAAATGATAATTGTTTTTGCGACTAATGGTTCAAAATCCAATTCTGAGTTTTTACCAGGACCATGCGCAAACATACATATGTAGACTGAGTTACTATTATTGTTGCGGAAATTGTTATTATTATTATGCGGATAATTATGTACTAAGAAAAAGTCAGGCCTGCAACTAAACACTATGGAGAGGTCCTCTCAAATAACTTTCAATACACGAATCCAGCCCTTTGATTCAATGACGCTTATTAGATATGTTGTGATTTAATGCATCAAGAACATAAGATCTCGCTCAATAATGCGAAAAATATCGATAAAATCAAGATTATTGAGTAGATACACATGTTAGCACAAAATACGTCCACTTTAGCAGTGTCTATCGCTCGCTAAACATTGCTTACTCATGTACACTAATACAAAATGGTTGGTAGAAGATCAGAGTACGCCCTTGAATACGGTCCTACATTAAAAATCCTTGTATTCTTGGCTTAGGGTGTTAATGTTTTTTGATGAAGTAGGTCTTGTTTATGGGCATGATGAAATGTATTCGTTGGTTTAAGAAATTCAAATGTGGAATAGTTTCAACAACGAAACACAACATGACCGTCGGTCGAAAACAGCAACGTCTGCCAAGATAGTTGCAAGAATGGAAGAAATAGTTGCTATTGATGCAAGATACACCGCTAGGCAATAAGCTAGTATGACTGACATCTCATAAGGAGCAATTCCAACAATTCTCAAATGTTATTTGAAAATGAGATCATGAATTTCCCATCTAATGACAGTTGAGCAGAAAAAAACACGCGTGCATGTGCGAAATTGATTCTCAAAGTTTCCAATTCGCAAATGTCGTCACTGGTGACGAGACAGGGGTTCACTTTTTTCGCCTTAACGAAAGATTCAGAGCAAAACATGGGCAACAAAGTCTGGCAAAAGCCCATGCATTGCAAAGCGGGCCATAAGTGTCAAGAAGGTAGTGTATGCCATATTCTTCACAACTCAGGGTCCCGTCATTCATGAAGACAAATCACTAAATACGAAGTTTAACAAGACCATAGCTTTTCGATAACTAAAAAAACTCAAGAAATACTATATTTAAAAAAAAAACAAAAAAAACAACGAAGCCCTCAACAGGTTTTGCTGCATGACAATGCGTCATCGCACAAGGCGTCTATTGTATAGGACTTTCTGAAGCAGGAAAAGGTTGCTGTGCTCCCTCACCCTCCGTATTCGCCTGACCCTGTCCCCATTGCTCAAATATTTCAGGTCAAAAAATACCTCGGTTCTGCAATATTCCAGTATCTCCCAAGTATATCCAGAAAAGACTATGAGAATGTTTTCAAGGACTGGAACAGAAGACTGAAACTTTGCATATCTGTTGGAGTTGAATACTTCGAGAAGACCAAATAAAATGTTTATTGAAATCTATCAAGGATACATTTTCATATTTGAACTTTCCTTGTACACACAATCATGAGAACTTGAAACAAGTACATTTCTTGGCAAACCACAACACCACCAACCCATGATGATACGATTGCATTTAAAATTGCGCATGCGTATATGGCTATTCCGGTATCGACACTACTTCCGTGTGTTAAGCAATCAAAGACAGCTTAGAGCTTCCAGTTGAACTTGCCCTTTGTTATCTAAAGCTTACACAAGGTATAGAATGTTATCTTGCATTATCAGTTTGTTAAAATGATGTCTTGACGAATCGTGTTTTGTTTTGATCTGAATACGGTTTTCCAATTGGCAAATCAGTTCTTGTATAATGAAAAGGAGTACAAGAGCTGTCAGAGGACAGCACGCTCGACTATTCAAAATGCTTGTTGGTAAATCAAATGAAATCTATTACAATTCTTGCCTTTCACATACCCTGTACATAATAATAGTCAAAAATGATGTACCTTGATAGTCTGATACCCCTTAATATTTTTATGATATCTAAAATCAATCCCATGCCTAGTTACTGAGACATAAGCACAATAACACTGTGCATGCAAAACTTTAACCAAAAATGCAAGTTAGAAAAGGGCCATAATTTGCATAAAATTCAGTCCAAAACTTATCCTCTTTAGTTTTCTGATGCCCCTGAAAACACTCCTTAACTTTCTAGTCAATTCCAAAAGCAATTTCTGAGATTTAAGCTGGATAGTAGCTTGAATGCAAAATTCTAAGTTAAAAGGGGGTCATAATTTTTAATATATTCCATCAAGTGTTATCTTCCTTTATAGTATGATACCCCTAAACATATTAAAGATGTTTAAAACAATCCCATGCCTGGCCTCTGAGATATAAGCATGAAAGTATCTTGCATATAAAACTAAGACCAAAATTTCTAAGTTAAAAAAGGGTCCATAACTTGTAATATATTCCATCAAAAGTTATCTACCTTGATAGTATGATACTCCTTAACATATTAAAGATGTTTAAAATCAATCGCATGCCTGGATACTGAGATATTAGCATGAAAGTACCTTGCATGCAAAACTTTAACCAACATTTCTAAGTTAAAAAAGGCCATAAATTGTAGCATATTCTATCAAGAGTTATCTACCATGAAAGTATGATACCCCTTACATATTAAAGATGTTTCAAAATCAATCCCATGCCTGGATGCTGAGATATTAGCATGAAAGTACCTTGCATGCAAAACTTTAACCAAAATTTCTAAGTTGAAAAAAGGCCATAATTTGTAACATATTCTATCAAGAGTTATCTACCATGAAAGTATAATACCCCTAAACATATTAAAGATGTTTCAAATCAATCCCATGCCTGGATACTGAGATATAAGCATGAAAGTACCTTGCATGCAAAACTTTAACCAAAATTTCTAAGTTAAAAGGGGCAATAACTTGTAACATATTCTATCAAGAATTATCTACCATGAAATTATGATACCCCTTAACATATTTAAGATGTTTCAAATCAATCCCATTCCTGGATACTGAGATATTAGCATGAGAGTATCTTGCATGCAAAACTTTAACCAAAATTTCAAAGTTTAAAAGGGGCCATAATTTGTAATATATTCCATCAAGAGTTATCTACCTTGGTTGTCTGATGCCCCTAAACATATTTATAAACTTTCAAGTCAATACCATGAATGGTTATTGAGATACAAACTAGATAGTAGCTTGCACGCAAAACTTTAACCAAATTTTCTATTGCATGCAAAACTTTAACCAAATTTTCTAAGTTAAAAAGGGGCCATAATTCAAATTAAATTCAGTCAAGAGTTATCTACCTTGGTTGTCTGATGCCCCTGAACATATTTATAAACTTTCAAGTCAATACCATAAATGGTTATTGAGATATAAGGTTGATAGTAACTTGTACGCAAAACTTTAACCAAAAGCTGCAACGCCAACGCCGACGCCAGGGCGACTACAATAGCTCTCATATTCTTCGAATAGTCGAGCTAAAAATGAAAACTTGCAATCGTTGCATATTTTTGCTTTAGTATAATCAACACGCCTCCCTTTGCCAATGTGAATCACGTTTAGCAAAGTTAAAAAGTAGATCGAAAAAGTATCACGCTTAGATTTCCGGCAACGTATAGCCTCAATAGTTTTTGGGTCAGAGCAGTTATCGCGAGACATCACGTGATCGACCAGTTGGGAACACACTATTAGCGGCACACGACTATTTAGGTGTTGTTAATATTTGCAAGGCCTGTACTGTCAACCTGATATCTGCTTTCTTTGGAATGCGGTATGCGGCATTTAATTATAAACAAGAAAAATCTTTAAAAAGGATATACGGCGTTCGTTGGAGGAAGACAACTGCAAAAAAAAGAAAATAAGAATAATATGAGAAACTTGGAATTAATTAGGGACTTGGCAAAGCAATCCAATGTTTAACCACCTGCACCACGGAGGCTGTTATTGTTTCGTGTATTATGGGGCTTTTTATACAGTGCAGGGGGTGTCCATTTAGAATGCGCCAGCAAAACATCATTCCGTCATGGGTTACTGCCCATGTTCAACATGTTAAATATACTAGAGACCTTGATAGATTTACAAATGTTTTCACGTTAAAAATGGATGAATGCATTGTTATCTGGCAATTGATAATCATGTAGAATGATATGTACCCTAAAATTCCCATTTTAGGATGGAATATCCTAGAATAATGTATGCCCACTGGCACTAGAACAGCGTACCCTCTTCCCCTCTTCCCTGTCGTTTCTCCTACATTATATACATTGAAACATAGTAAAGATCGGAATCCGACATCGCTTGATTACGGAGGATGTAACTTTGTCGAAATTTATGATACCTTTGAATTCTACGCACGGTTCTATGCACGACAGACCTGATATTCAACCAGCATATTCTATAATGAAGTATCGTCAAAAGGCATCCTTAAAGCAGAAATAAATCGAACTGTCAACAGTTTGTACTTCAAACAAGTATAAAACCCTTCAACTCCGGTTCATATCACTTCCCGCAATCTGTCAAACGTTACTTACAGTCAATAACAGACTCTCTCTCTGGTGTAAATATCAACCATTTCTTCAGATAGTCTTAATCACTACGGTGGTGTATAAAATATTTCTTATATGTTAAATAATTAAAAGAAAAACACAGCATTGGTTGCACACATCTAATTGACACTTTTTATGCCCCCGAGATCTGTGATCGCGGGCATATTGTTTTTGTCCTGTCTGTTTGTTTCAGCAACTTTAACATTGGCCATTACTTGAAACCTATACAAGGTATTGACTTGAAACTCAAAATATAAATAGATGGTGAGATTTGGAAGTGCAGTGACCAAGAACTGTAACCCTACATGGATCAGTTTTTTAATTATATCCTTTATTTAATTTTTCAATGAATTTCTGTCCAGAGAATAACTTGTTTACAATATACTTAAAAACTTTACAAGGAATTGACTTGAAACTTCATATATACGTAGATGACAACTAGGAATAGTGCAGTGACTGTGAACCATAACTCTACCAAATCTGGATTTTGATTATCTCCCCGTTTTATTTTTTCTTGGGAGAAAACTCATAAACAAAAGACCGTAAAGACTTGAAACTTGAAACATAAATGATAGCAAGTAGTAGAGCAGAAACCAAGAACTATAACTCTGCCGGGTCTGATTAGCTCCCTTTTTCATATCAATTTTATGCCAAGAAAATAGCTCCGGAACTAATCGAGGAATTGATTTGAAACTTAAAATATAGCAGAAGTGTAATGATTATGAAACAGAATTCTGTCGGGCTCTATTTTTTTAAAAAATTAGCTCAATTTATCTTTTAATAATTTTTTGTCTTGAGCATTACCCATTACTATATGGAGTAAAGTTATATGTTTGATGTGACGGTTGTCAACAATTGTTAATCAAGATTTTATAGTTTCATGAATTGGGTCAAAATCAGTTTCATAGAGCTCACGTTAAAAAAAAATCAATAATTAATACTGTGTCGAGTTATTTGACTTTGATGAAAAAGACACATGTACGCTTATCTACGACCATTACAAATATAGATATTAAAGCAGCTCGCTAACAGACGGTTAATGGCAATGAATTCGATTTTTAACTATATGTGTTTGTATTAAGTCTATCAATACCCATCTACAGACGCGTAGTCACCCAAAGCAGACTATCCGTGATCACAGGCTACCGGCGTTGGGACCCCCCAATGATACAAAGTAACAATTCAAAACACATTTTATAACAAAATTTCACAATTCAAGAAAAAAATATTGATATCATAAAATAAGTAAAGGTATGTAACTCTCCGTTCAAAATCTTTAGGAAAACTGACATGGTCGTATTCTGAGCTTCGTATTCCGCCCTCATTCTACTGTTGCATTTTGTTTTGACTGACGGTTACCATAATCGCTGGTTCCCCAATGTCATATTGTAATTATCACAAAAGCCGAAAACCAATTCAATATGGTAGCCGCCAGTCAAAACAAAATGCAACAGTGGAATGAGGGCGAAATGCATCGATACTAGCGACTTCTGGAAAAAAGCATAACTTATGAGAATTAAATAAATACATAATTTATTGTTTAATATGGGTATTTGTTGGAAATATTGTATTCCTGTGAAGTTGCCGTTGAAAAAAGCATTGACTGTGATATGCATTGCTTCGGTCACATCGTGTCCGAGTACAGTTTCCATTGAGTTTCGTGACTCGTGTTGTCTTTGTAGTTTATCTAAGATAGAAAATCGACTTGGCAACGAAAAGGCCTATTGTTTCTGCGTTGAACAATCCCGACATATTTGAAATCGACTGAAAATTGTGTCAAATACGAATCTCAGAATACGACCATGTCAGTTTTCCTATAGATTTTGAACGGAGAGTTACATACCTTTTCTTATTTTATGATATCAATATTTTTTTTTCTTGAATTGTGAAATTTTGTTATAAAATGTGTTTTGAATTGTTACTTTGTATCATTGGGGGTCCCACGCCGGTAGCCTGTGTCCGTGATTGTATAAAAATAAGTGGTTTACCTATCACAGGAAATACTCACAAACAGTATTGATACTATATTTACAATTGTAAAACCTATATTTAGATTTTCTTTTTTCATTTGCTGATAACATTCATTCTTCGCGCATGCGCTAACTTCATAAGCAAAGGCAATGTAAATAGGACTTTTTAGCCTGTTTTACCAATGGAGTAAATAGGCAATGGTATTTAACATATTTGTCATATCTAGCCTATTAAATTATAAAGGATATTTTAAATAGCCCACTTATCCCTTATGAAGTGAATTGTTACAACCAGAATTGCAATAAAGCCGAGAATTGCAATAAAATTATTGCAATTTTATTGCAATTCTGGTTGCACAGGGGTACGAGAACTGCAATAAAATCGAGAATTGCAATAAACTTAAAATACAAATTTAAACATAAGAATAAAGTTTAACAACATGTTGGAAAGTGTTTAGAAATGGATAACGTGACATTTTTTAATTCTTTTCAGAATAAAAGCCTGTGTGTGTGTGTGTGTGTGTGTGTGTGTGTGTGTGTGTGTTAAAGAGGCTAAACAGGCAACTTTAGTTTATTTAAATAGCATTTATATGTCAAAAAAGCTAAATGAAAAATAAATCGATAAATTGGCTATTAAGCTTATACTCATAGCCTCTTGTACGCTAACTAGGCTAAATCGTGAACATTATTTTCATTATGATTTTTTAAGCTAAAGAGGCTAAATAGGCTATTTTGGTATATCAAAACAGCATTTTAATGTTTAATAGGCTACATTGGCTGAAATCCGTAGCCTATTTCATATGCTAAATACAGTATAAGGTGTAATCTATTTGATACATAGGCTGTATTGGGTAGATGGGCTAACTCACAATAGTCTACATTTCTTAGTTAACATACCATTTTTAAGTTACGCAGGTTTACGCTAAATCGGCTTAATTGGATTTTAAACCTTATGTTATGAATATGCTTCTTCGTATATAATGGTGTGTGAACCTAGCCTTTTTAAAGTAAGTAGGCTAAATTAGCTTTTTAAGTTAAAGAGACTAGGTAGGCTACATTGATTTATCAAAATATATATTTTTTTTATTTTAGAAGGCTAAATGGGCGACTGCATTCTGCAAACTGTGCATTACATTGGCTAAATAGGCTTAACATGATAAAATATATAGCCGATTTAATGCATTGTCTCTATAGCGTAGATGTACGGAATTCCGTTAGGGTCATTTTCATATTCGCCTGTGATTGAAAAAATCTGAAACGCGAAAACACGAAATCACGAAAGTACGATGACGAAAACGCGAAACCACCATGATGAAAATGCGAAAGTACGATGATGAAAACGCGAAATCCTGATGAAGAAAACGCCAAATAATTTCGCGTTTTCATCATCGTAACTTCGTGTTTTCGTCATCGTGTTTTCGCGTTTTCGTCATCGTACTTTCGCGTTTTTGTGTTTTCGTCATCATGTTTTCGGGATTTTGCGTTTTCGTACTTTCGCCTTCCGGTTTGCATGCGCAGTGCCAATATTAAGAGAGTATCAGATAGGCTATGCCTACAACGAAATATCTGTCTTGTTTATTTAGTTTTAAATATTCTTAGACCTACAGACATACTGAATAAGTAGATATGTTTTACGGCTAATTATGAAATCAGCTTAGCGAGACAATTAAAGTGTATGAAATTATATATTCCATTTAATACTAATCTAAACTCTCTCTCTCAGCATGAACCACTATTAGAGAATGCTCTTTTATACATTCAATTATTATTTTCAGCTAAATATACATGTATATGATAAGAGCGGGTGAGGGTATTACTGAACTCTTCGGCTGAGATATATAGTATTCGGTAATACAAGCAGCATTCACGATCTTCATTACAGATACGACTAATATAAGTATCTTTTCAACATTTACATGCAAGAAACACCTATCTAGACTTATCTTTTTCTGAGATATGATTTTCTATGTGTTGGACCCAACTGCTTGTATTACCTTGTTGCTTGCTTGTAAATAGATGCTTGTAATACTAACCATACTTTTTTTTAAAGTATAATTTTATTATTTCATTGTTGGTGTTGAGCAATATTTATTTTATTGCTAACAATTATAGTTATCCGGTATTTATCTGTGTACTCCTAGCATAAAACAAATCCCAATCTAGATGTTCATATTGTATAAGATGCATGATGTGCAGCGGAAATTTCTGCCTGAAACATCAATTACCAAACCCCTTTTTCTTTCATGCTCTACAGACTTAGTTCCCGGCCGCTTACATTTGATTCTCCCCTTTTGTGAGTTATTAGTATCGTGACAATAGTTTTTTTTTATTTGTTCATTTATTTAGTTCTAATTTTGTTTTTCTTTTATTCAGTATCTTAATCATTCATTTACAATAATTCACCGATAGATCTTTTATAATTATATGGATTCTATTTAGGCATATAAAGTGATAAATGATATCTGTGTTGTGTTAATCACTCTGTATTGAATGTGTTCGGCAATGCACACATGATGAACTTCAACTACTTCAAATTCGAACATGCATTTAACTTGCTTAACAATTACCAATGAGATATATGGAGTTGTTTCGCCTTATGAAGTATATGCATTTACATAAAAAAAGCTTCATCTGCAACACGAGTCCATATATACAATCTTAAGACGATGCATGTCTAAAGGTAGAAACCGAGCTTTTGTCTCCTCAAGTTAAGATCATCTGAATCCTTTGACGGTTGTTATGTTGTTCCTTTTAATAAGAAAAAAAACTTTCTCTCACAGAAGTTTTAGTACGACTGGTCCAAAACTGTGGAATGATATACTTCTTAGTCTGAGACAATGTGAATCTGTAGAAATCTTCAAAACACAACTGAAGTCATTTTACTTCAAGGACTATTTTGCACTGTCTTAAGTGATGCTAACGGCATCGCTGACTGTTCCTTATTATTTTATGTATGTGTGTATATCTCATCATTTGTCATTTTCATTATTCAACGCCATTGAATATGTATTTTATATGTAGAAATAGGCGTTTAATCAAATTTGCAAGTTTCAAGAAAACGGATAAGAAGGTATTTAATTGGTGAGCGCTGAGGTAGTTTCGTTTTTAAAAGTGTCTATTTCATAAAATGTCACTTTTAAGATATTTATTTATATTATATCCTGTGTATATGTAACGTTTTGTTATATATTAAATATCAGTACGCTTTTCGCTGAAATATATTTAAAATGGATAGAATAACCACACCGGTAAAGATAGACTCTTTGTTCGGGAAAGACCCGAAAAATGACTTACTTAGTTCTGGCACTGCGCATGCATACCAGAAGGCGAAAGTACGAAAACGCGAAAACACGATGACGAAAACGCGAAAACACGAAAAAGCGAGAGAGTACGATGACGAAAACGCGAAAGTACGATGACGAAAACACGATGACGAAAATGCGAAAGTACGATGACGAAAACGCGAGGACACGAAAACGCGAGAACACGATGACGAAATCGCAAAACCACGATGACGAAAACGCGATATTATATCGCACTTTCATCATCGAGTTTTCGCTTTTTCGCGTTTTCGTCATCGTACATTCGCGTTTTCGTTATCGTGTTCTCGCGTTTTCGTCATCGTACTTTCGTGATTTCGTGTTTTCGCGTTATCATCATCGTGCTTTCGCGTTTTCGTCATCGTGTTCTCGCATTTTCGTCATCGTACTTTCGTGAATTGGTGTTTTCGCGTTTCAGATTGTTTCATTTATAGGCGATGGCCCTAACGGAATACCGTATAGATGGGCTAACTTCTACAATAATCTATATAACTTCAATAACAAAATTTTCGTTACACATTTCCATGCCAAATCGGCTTCATTTGCTTTTAAATATAGCTTTTTCCCTGAATAGGCTACTTAGCATAAAATGGTCAATGAAGATTTCCTTTTTACTATAAATCGACTAAATCGGCTACTTTTCTTTATTATTATTATCATTATTTTAATGGAAATAGGGTTAAGTTTAAGAGGCGTAATAAGCTCCTTTTTTATTAAAACAACAATTTTTATGTTAGGTCGGCTAAATGAGCTTTTCCTGGCTGAATGCAGAAGTCATGTCTTACATAGGTTAAATAGTCTAATAGGATAAAAGTTGTAGCTTATTTACTACATAGACTAAATGGGCTAAACAGGTTAAAAAGGCTAACTTCACATACATAGCAGATTTTGGGGGAAAATATTGCGTCATTAAGAGATGCTAATAGCAATGCAGTACTACTTGCTATGGTGGCCATTTCCGGTGAAGAGTGCTTACTAGAGCCTTAACTGGTGATAAACTCTCGGGAATTGTAAAAGGATACTCATTAGGAAGAAAAATAGAGGATCAACCTCGGATATCCGGTGCAACAGTAATCATATCGTGGGCTTTAGGGACATCATCACTCTACGTAAACGTCCGTAAACACATTTTCATTTTACACACAGAGACGTTGCCTGGTACACACGATTCTGTGCTGGGGAGGTCCAGAAAGAGTCGTTTGTGTAACAATAAAATAATAAATAAATAAATAAATAAATAGAACACTACCCACACAATACAATGGCAATTAATTGTCATGTATGTAGAAAATCATATGCATAATATGCAATATTAACTTTTTTCAGAGTCAATCCATAATATAAAGGCTTCCTAAACTTTCTGAAAATGGAAAAGAAAAATACATTCCTCATCATTTTTTTTTCACTAAAACTTCCCATGTATTGATATTTTAGCTAAATTTGCATTAAAACACTAAAATGTGACTTTTTAGACCTCCAAAATTTGGCAAATACATTTTTAATGATATCCTAAACACATGAATTTTAAAATTTCGACTTTCCTCTATCATGGTACTCAATCCTTAACTTAATATAGACTCATTTTGACACATTGGCAAACAGAACACACTCAGATCAGACAGCTCAGGATAACCTCTGTTTGCTCAATCAAGTTGTGACCCGCTTAAACGTATAACTAGGACAACCTAGAGGTAGTCTGGAGTACCTTCCCCTTATTGCTATTACAGTAAGTCGGGAACCAGACTAACCTGACTAAGGGGTCTTTAACTTTTATCTGCTTGCATAACCTAATTATTTTTTTGGATACCATACAGCTTATTGGTGGGCACACCGTCTTCGTGTTAAAATTGAGGACGTTTGTGGAGAAGTAATTCACAAATTGTAAGTAGATGTTTGAAATGTTAAACAGATTTACCTGAAAGTATGTCTGAGTATAATTTGTTCATTTAGTTTGTAGGGTGTATAAATTGAGTAACTATCATCGATAAATCAACTTGATTAGTAATGTGTTACATGCATGGCGGAGACAGTCCGGGAAAACAATTCACAAGAAAAAGGACAAACTGCAAATAATAAATTATCTGCCAGGAAAGAACTAGCCTTAGAATAAATGGACAATTAAAACCCAAATTAATGTCTTTTAAATTTCATTTGTTTACAACACCTTGATAATGCTCAGCTTATATGTGCAATGATTTTGAGACATGATTCTTCTCTCATAAGGCAAACAAACGATAAATTTTAGGTTTACCTGCGTGAAAGTTTTGACAATAAAACTGTCACATTTAAAATCCCGAGAGAAAATGCCCTGTGCTTTATTGCTTAGTTATAATTGCTTTTACTTAACGCCCTCAATACTATATTGATTTATTTAAACACTGAAAGAGTTTAGAGAGTTTTTAATGTAAGGATGTCGCATTTATTTTACTTATAATTGTAAAGTAAATGAAAAAGCGATTGCAATAAATCCAATATTGACGTGCGTTAGCACAGTCGTTACAAGAGACGACAAGTACAAAAGTGCTGCCTGAGGCAGCACATTGAAATAAGCACATCGACAAAGAAACAATTGTCTGGTAATAAAATCTATGTGGGTTAACAGGAAAACAATTTTTTTTTTTTTTTTTTTTTTTTTGACATACCTTTTATTAAGATGTGAACTTGTTTACATAAGTATTATATTTAATAACATAAAAAGAAAACTAGTTCCAAGACTTGAAGTGAATCTTAAAAGACACACAATATGTTTAGATATGAAAACAAAGGCCTACTATACATATTTAGAGGGGAAAAAAGTTCCAATGTGCAGCCAGACCAGGACTAAAACCCGAAACCACTTACAAAAGTCTCCCACAAATTGTGAATATTTGAAATAAAATTATCACAAATTCAAATAATGAGAAAACATATTGTTTTAGTGAACTAAAACAGATTACTACCCTTCAACAAGAGCTGTCCGTAAGAAAAGGCGCTCGACTATTTGAATGCTTGTCAATAAAAATAAATATTGCAGTTAAAAACAAAATAAGAATCTCTGTATTATCAAAATATACACATGAACAATAAAAATGTGCTTCTGGTTTTAAAGTAAAATCTCAAAGAATTCAGTGAAAAAGTGAGTTAGTACAAAATAATTAATCAAGACAGAAAAGAGGCATAATTATGTCAAAATCGAAGACAGAGTTATGTACTCTTGCCATGTACAAAAAGAGGTGATGGTCATAAATAGGTATTTAAAGTTTCAAAGCAATACCTCAAAGGGTTAAGTGAAAAATGATGTGGTGCAAAAACCTTAACCAAGATTCTTAAAAAAAATAAATAAATAAATAAATAAAGCATTACTATTTTAAAATTCATGACAGTCTGACCTCCAACAAAGGCATGTGATTTCATGTGTGGATTATGAGGGGCATCCATGGAAAGATATTGGAGATAAAAGCAATGATAAACAAATTTTAACATTTTAAGTACAGAAAGGCCCAATAATATGCAAAAATATTTAGGAGTTACTGTTCCTGTAACTACTTGGGCACATTCCTGTTTCTACTGGTTGGTCTGATGATGATAAACATATGTGTGAATTTTGAGAGACATCCTTTTAGTGAAAGTGGAGATAATAGTAATGTTAAACAAAACTTTAAAAAAGGAATAAGTTCAAAAAGTGCCATAAATTTCCAAAAAATATTGTAAGAGTTACTGACCCTGTTTCTACTAGTTGGTGTAATGGTGATCATCAAGGCATGCATGAAGTTTGGAAGACATCCACTGAGTAAAGGATAAAAAAAACCAAAAAGGGCTAAAATAAAAAAATTCCGATTCTACTGGTTGATCTCATGATGATCAAGCCATATGTGAAGTTTGGGGGACATCCATTAAGTGGAGAAATAGCAATGCTAAACAGAAGTTTTAACATAACTCTAAGTCCAAAAAGGGCCATAAATCATTGTACGGGAATTCAGAAACTTAAATATATTGAGAATTATGTTGTGGACATTTTTTTAACAAAGAGTTCCATGTTATTGGAACATGAACCATATATCATCAGCCTATCTTAAATTCTAAGAGATTTTAGCTGAATACAAAGGTAATTGACTCTGAAAGTAAAAGGGCCATCTCCATTTATTATAACCAATTACAGGTTGGCAATACATTAAGCATATATCATCAGCCTATCTTTAATAAGATCAAAGTAATACTGTGGATATAATTTTCCAAAAAGAGAAAATATTCTGATTTCTCTCCTTGAAATATTTTTTGCAACATCAGACTATTTTAATGGGAACAATGTAATGCTGCAGACTTTTTTTTTTTTTTGTTTAAATAAGGGCACTAACTCTGAAAGGAAAAGAGGCTCTAATACAAAAAATAGCTCGCGACACATCATCTCCAAGTCATTGATACATGTACCAAATATCATCTGCTAAATTTAAATATAAAGCGAATTGCTCTGGGAAGGGAAGACAATTTTTTAATCAAAAGACAATAACTGTAAACAAAAGGGGCAATAGAGGGCAGAGTACAATACACCTAATTATAACACTTTAGGTCACTTGATTTGACCTGGTTACCTTCAGCAGTAACCAATGTCAAATAACGGGCACAATAAATGTTCAAAGTTTGTATACACATTATAATTAATAGAAAATAAGTCAAACATCTGTAGTCCTCATTTTCCATGGGATCAATAACTTGTAGGATTGCAGGAAAGTACCAAAAGATTATCATTAGGAAAACATATATTTGAACACTAGTTCCAGGAGAAAGATTTTGAATTTAACTACATGATTATATATGAAGAGTACATACAGAAACTAGTTGCCCCCAATTAAGACATCATTTTTTTAAAGAATCAAATTCATTTTTAATAGCAATGAGGTATAGAACTATGAGGTGACCATTTGTGCCAAATGAAATTAAAATCTGACTATTAGTTACACATTTTTTTTATAAATATATAAATAGTATAATTATTAGGAAACTAGCCAACCATCTGGTGCTCCATTTTTTAAGGAATAAACTTAAAGTAAGCAATTACGGTAGAAGGCTTTGATCGAGGTAACCATTTGTGAAAATTGATATATTAAATTTTGGCCATTGGTTTCAGAGGGGAAGAAATTTAAGGGGCAACTTAATTTTAGCAATGATACATGTAGTAGATAGTCATGAGATGCTGAATTTTGGCTTAAAAACTGGATATAGCTGCCCCTAGCCTTTCTTTAGCCCCCTCGCCGCTGTGGAATCCCGGTAGGGACTTCGTATTTTTCATGTGAGGAAGCCTTCCAGCTGGCTTGCGGTAGGTCGGTGGTTCTACCCGGGTACCTCTGTGTACTCGGGGTCTTCCTCCAACTGTAATTAGCTGGACGTCGATATATGATTGAAATACTATCGCAGCGACGGTAAACCCCAATACAACAACAACTTTCTGTAGCGCTTATGTATTGTCAGTGTCCAATTTACCAGGTTTTCCACTCCCATTTTTTAGTTAATGCAAGCTAAAAAAAAATTCGAAAAATGAAGATAATTAGTTGAATATTCATGATTTTAAATATAGTGTGTGAGCATCAGTAATATATCTGATACATAAATAAGAGATTCCAGAGATACTGGATTCGCCTACTGCATATTACTAACAATAGGGGATAAATATGTGGATGTGGTATGCTACTGGCCGGGTAGCTAGTCGGTACAGCATTCGCCCTGTAAGCGAACGGTCCTGGGTTCGAGTCCTGGTCAGGCTGCACATTTTTCTCACACTGTGACATAAGGTGCCCAACGTACCAGGTCTGTCTACTTATACCTGCACATGGTTATATTTACCCAATAACTCCTAGAATTCACGGACAAATTCTAAAATGAAGGGGGATAATGTCACAGTACTGCATGATTAGTCACAACAGGGAAGAAAGATGTGTATGCGGCTGGAAAGCTCAGCCAGTAGAGCATTCGCCCTGTAAGCAAAAGGCCCCAGGTTCGAGTCACGGTCAGGCTGCAAATATTTCTCACCCTGTGACATTATATATAGGTGTAAATAAAAAAACAAATGTATGCAATAAAGCAAT
>CM037780.1:58757684-58770816 GCA_021229015.1 Solen grandis
AATCGGAGGCCGTTAAATTCCGTATTTACTGATTTGCAGTTAATCCGTAGGTAATAATAGCTAGGGTTCAGGGAATTTTTTTTATGGAACTTTTCTTTACCGAGATCCGTCATAGATGATAAATGTCCATGATTTGTTACAAACTGAGATTTGCAAAATATTCGACCTAATTTGATGTATCTGTGGTATTGCCTCTTTAAGTAGCTTTATAGTTATGGGAGATCTTTGCACAACGAAAACACCACATTTTCTTTTACTTTTAGTACATGTTACCAACTTTTATTTGCAAAACATTTAAAACATATATACATAAAATGTAGGACACTAACACTTTGTAATTTTACAATATAATGATAAATTCAAGCATGGTGAAACAATTTTGTATAAGTTTGCAACATTAGATTTGTCTGAGACGAATAGACACGTGTCCTTGTGTTCATTTCCAAGGGGCGTTATTCTGATCGACATATGCTGATCAGCAAAGAGAGAGAGAGAGAGAGAGAGAGAGAGAGGGGGAGGGAGAGAAAGGGGCGGATACGAGTGGATCGAAGCATTTCTGAAAATTCTTATTGACGGTAATCCTTAATAGTATACAGGGTTATTCAATATTATTCAAAATTTTTCATTTGTTAAGTCTATAAGGGTAGGAGATCAGATCTAAAACGAACCTTGGATTGCCACGCCGTACACGTTGGCGTCTTGTATAAAGGACAGGTCCGTGAGGAGGTTGCTGACTTCCGTTGTGGACACGTTCTCTCCCTTCCACCTGACAACACAAGAATGATACATGTGTTGACTCACGAAAGAACAAATAGGATCAGCTGAACGTATCTGTGAGTCTTCATCTAATGTGTGTCCCGTCTTAGACGGTTTCAATACAAAATCGATTAAATTTAAATAACAGAACACACGGTTAATAACAGACTGAATGAAACAGTGATGATTTAAAAAAATGAAAACAGCCGACAGCCGTTCAATGTACATACATTTTGATTTCACAAATACACAGGATATTGATAGTTCAATAAATATAGTCATTTTCGATGTGATGTCAGAAGAATTAAAAAATCCCATTCTGTTAGTTGTGCAGAAATTCTGAGACACATTTAGTATTGCACTATTACCATATGACTTCAGTAATCAGAAAAGCGGCTTATATTCGTTTGGATGTCAGCCGCCATTGAACGACAGTACCGATGGACAATCAAAGAATGCCAAGCAAAAACAGCAAATAAGTGGTCGGAATGAATATGTCTTACTAGGCTTGACACTGATAAATTTGCTTTTCAAAAAGATGAAAGAAATACACCTGAAAGTATCGCCGACTCTGTCATTGAAGTACAAGAAATAGTCTTTATCCATTCGCACCAGGTCACCAGTGTTGAAGAATTCATCTCCCTTTCTGAACACATCGTGCAGAATCTTCTTCTCTGTGTCCTTCTTGTTTCCCTTGTATCCTGCGAAAGCGGTTTTACCTTCTTCAAGTCTTACAACTAAAAGACCGACTCCATCTGAAATTGATTTTAAATGCGAACAAAATTATTTTATTTTATGCTATGACGTAAAAAGATCTGTGTTTCGGGCAACCCGACAATACCAAGGGGAATCCCCGGCGGCCCTTAAGTTTTCCGTGATTCATTCACTGTTATGACTGGACTTTAAAAACAACGTAAAGAAAAAAGAAAGTAAAAAAAATAAAAAAAATAAAATAAATAAATAAAATAAAACAAAATTTAATCCCTACCTTACCTAACTTTTTTGAGACCGTGCCCTATATACATATTTTTTTTGCCTATCTATGTAAGTGTGTACATATAGTTTTCATTAAAATCAGGTATGAAAATGAGTAACTTACCTGCTGTAACTTGTACACATTGTCCCTCCAACTAACCTGCTCTAACTTGTACACATCGTCCCTCCAATTTACCTGCTCTAACTTGTACATATCTCCCCCAACTTCCCTGATCTAACTTGTACACATCGTCCCCCCAACTTCCCTGCTCTAACTTGTACACATCGTCCCCCAACTTACCTGCTCTAACTTGTACACATCGTCCCTCCAACTTACCTGCTCTTACTAGTACACATCGTCCCTCCAACTTACCTGCTTTAACTTGTACACATCGTCCCTCCAACTTACCTGCTCTAACTGGTACACATCGTCCCCCTAACTTACCTGCTCAACTTGTACACACCGTCCCCCAACTTACCTGCTCTAACTTGTACACGTCCCATGTCCTCTCTAACTTGTACCGCCCCTATGTTAACTTGTACACATCGTCCCTCCAACTTACCTGCATCTAACTTGTACACACGTCCCCATATTCATTTCATCTCTATCTAACTTGTACACACCTCCCCCAACTTACCTGCTCTAACTTGTACACACGTCCCCCAACTTACCTGCACTAACTTGTACACACGTCCCCCAACTTACTGCTCTTAACTTGTACACATCGTCCCCCAACTGTCAACTTGACCTGTCCTAACTTACTGTACTACACACGTCCCCCAACTTACCTGCTCTAACTTGTACACATCGTCCCCCAACTTACCTGCTTAACTTGTACACACTCGTCCCCCAACTTACCTGCTCTAACTTGTACACACCGTCCCCTCTCTAACTTGTACACTGCTCCTCCAACTCTGCTAACTTGTACACACGTCCCCCCAACTTACTGCACTAACTTGTACACACCGTCCCCCAAACTTACCTGCTCTAACTTGTACACATGTCCCCCAACTTACCTGCTCTAACTTGTACACACCGTCCCCCAACTTACCTGCTCTAACTTGTACACACCGTCCCCAAACTTACCTGCTCTAACTTGTACACATCGTCCCCAACTTACTGCTCTAACTTGTACACACGTCCCCAACTTACCTGCTCTAACTTGTACACATCGTCCCCAACTTACCTGCCTAACTTGTACCATGCCTCCAATACTTCTAATTGTACACACCGTCCCCCAACTTACTGCTCTAACTTGTACACACGTCCCCCAACTTACCTGCTCTAACTTGTACACACCGTCCCCAACTTACCTGCTCTAACTTGTACACACCGTCCCCCCAACTGTACCTGCTCAACTTGTACACACCGTCCCCCAACGTTACTGCTCTACTTGTACACACCGTCCCCCAACTTTACTGCTCTAACTTGTAACACCGTCCCCCAACTTACCTGCTCTAACTTGTACACACGTCCCCCAACTTACCTGCACTAACTTGTACACACCGTCCCCGCAACTTACCTGCACTAACTTGTACACACTGTCCCCCCAACTTACCTGCTCTAATTTGTACACACCGTCCCCCCAACTTACCTGCTCTAACTTGTACCGTCCCCCATACTGCTTAATTGTACACGTCCCCCACTTATGCCTATTGTACAACGTCCCCCAATCTGCTAATTGTACCACCGTCCCACTACCTGCTTATTGTAACGTCCCACTACTGTTAACTTGCACACGTCCCACTACCTGCTTAACTTGTAACACGTCCCAACTACCTGCTCTACTTGTAACGTCCCCAATTACCTGCTTAATGTACACACTCCCCAACTCCTGTCTACTTGTACAACGTCCCCAACTACCTGCTCTAACTTGTACAATCGTCCCCAACTACTGCTCTAACTGTACATCGTCCCCAACTTACTGCTCTAATTGTACACACGTCCCCCAACTTACTCTCTAACTTGTACAACGTCCCAACTTACCTGCCTAATTGTACCATGTCCCAACTTACTGCTTAACTGCACACTCCCCAACTTACTGCTAATTGTACATCGTCCCATACTGTCTAATTGTACACACTCCCCAACTTACCTGCTCTACTTGTACACACGTCCCCCAACTACTGCTCTTTGTACACACCTCCCCCAACTTACCTGCCTAACTTGTACACACGTCCCCCAACTACCTGCCTAACTTGTACACGTCCCCCAACGTACCTGTCTATTGTAAACGTCCCAACTTACCTGCCTATTGTACACGTCCCCCAGTACCTGCCTAACTTGTAAACCGTCCCCCCAACGTACTGCTTAATTGTACATCGTCCCACTTACTGCTCTAATTGTACACATGTCCCCCCAACGTACTGCTTAATTGTACACATCGTCTCAACGTACTGCTCTAACTTGTACACATCGTCCTCAACTTACTGCTTACTTGTACACATGTCCCTCAACTTACTGCTCTTATGTAACATGTCCTCAACTTACGCTTTAACTTGTACTATCACTTGTACACACCGTCCCCCAAACGTACCTGCTCTAACTTGTACACACCGTCCCCCCAACGTACCTGCTCTAACTTGTACACACCGTCCCCCCAACGTACCTGCTCTAACTTGTACACACCGTCCCCCAACGTACCTGCTCTAACTTGTACACACCGTCCCTCCAACTTACCTGCTCTAACTTGTACACACCGTCCCCCCAACGTACCTGCTCGAACTTGTACACACCGTCCCCCCAACGTACCTGCTCTAACTTGTACACACCCTCCCCCCAACGTACCTGCTCGAACTTGTACACACTCGTCCCTCCAACTTACCTGCTCTAACTTGTACACACCGTCCCCCAACGTACCTGCTCTAACTTGTACACACCGTCCCCCCAACGTACCTGCTCTAACTTGTACACACCGTCCCCCCAACTTACCTGCTCTAACTTGTACACACCGTCCCCCCAACTAACCTGCACTAACTTGTACACATCGTCCTTCTTTGTTCCTGTATGCATTCTGGGCTTCCAAGTCAAATTTCACAACGGCTGCAGGAATAAACCTTTGCTGGGAAAACACAAATAGTAGACATAGAAAATCTTATCATGGGGTTTTATTATTAAAAAAAAAATAAAATAGTTCCCAATTAAATGATGATTAGATTATCTTTTTTTTTGACTGAATTTTTATGTGCCCATTCAGCATGAGATCTGTCTTGAATAGGAGTGCCAGATGTGAGTTTAGTACCATTTTAGTACCACCGTACTGCGTAAAATCCTGTCCGATATACGAAATCTTTCCACTACCGTTCTTCTTTGTAAAATTTACGGATATTTTTGTCATGTAAGTGATAACAAGAAATATCTTTAAAAAAAATAAGCGCTGTTGATGGGAATTAAAGTAATGGAGAATGTAAGCTGGTTATATGATGTACAAATCATTATCGGTTACACATTTCATCCAAGTATTGATAAAAATTCAGCATAAAAACGTCCACTCCACCGCAATCGGCGAAGTAAACATTATTGTACTTTCAGTGAAACATACTATTATATAGATATTCATATCGCTCGATCTGATATAAGTCTCAATGTGCATCAAAAAGAAGTGTTTTGATAAAATAACATAATTATATTTATCAACGAAATTGTTCAGTCAGAATATTTAACTATAATTTCGTGAATACGAAGCATATGTTTCAGCTTGGTGAAATCTAAAAAAAAAAAAAAAAGTTCGTAACTTCCATGGTATAGGACTATCTACCAATGAAAATCGTGCATCATCTCTCTTTTGGTCAAAAGTGAGGCTAGACAGCTACGCCGAAAAAAAGTCAATTCAAGCGCACTAAATTTCAGCCAAGCTACTTACCATGAAGGGTGAAAGTCTGCCAATCGCGCCCACCTTGTTATAGCTGTTAAGAAAACCTATCGGGGATTCGGTTGCACCGTAGGCTTCCAGAATCCGGGGGATGTTGAACCGTGTCTTGAACTCGAGCCAGATGTCTTGCCTAAGACCGTTTCCAAATGCTAGCCAAACTTTATGGACGCCATCTTTCTCTGACTGAAAGGAAACGTTTTTTTATTTGACATTTTTGTTGATTACGTTTTCTGTACGATAGATATGAGTGTACACATAGTAGACAAAATATACCATACCTTTTTATCCCAGAAAACATATATACTTTGAAACACTAGGTTCCGAGTTCAGGTGAAGAACCTCATATGCATATTTGATATTGACGCGCGGTGCCCTTTTTCTAGCCACGTGATATAGGATATGGTGGAATTTCGAAAACATATTTATTTCAACACCTACTGAAACGACTCCTATATTAAGCTACCTGAGTACTACTGTTTAGACTAACTTTACTTTTGAATAAATTATTACTAGTCCCCAAACTTTTAGCATGTGTGCTACGGGTACTTGATTATTCCGTTTAATTTATTTTCATATTAGTCTTATCGCTAAATGAGTCTTATGTATTTTTTTTAAATATCAGTATGTTTGAAACGTGAACAAATTTTAATTTGGCAAGCAATACTTGTTTTGTAACGACATGAAACTAATGGTGTAAATTAAGAGAGAAACCATGTATACATGAGAGTTTCATGCTCCTGGTATACACAAATATGTATCACACAACAGAGGTCTATGTATGTACATATCTGTTACTTTAGCAACGTCTTTGTAAAATAACTGCTTTGTTTCATTTTTTTTTCAACTTATTGGTATACAGATAAGCTAACTGCAGTGTATATGTTTGTATCTTGTTTGTATCTTGTTTTAAGTGTCCTCTAACTTTTCAATTTAAATATCAAAGTCACAACTATAACTTTTTCATAATTTCCTAAACCGTGTAACTTTCTACGTGTCTTAAAAAGCTGAAGACATTTTCATGGCATTGTAATTTATCTGCATCAAATGATATCAGTGGATACGTAGATACATGAAGTCATTTCTTAAATACGTTTTTATTTCTAGTGTGTACCCTTTAATCGAGTGTTTAGAGCGTCGGCCCCGGAATCGAGAGGTCGTGGGTTCGATCCTAGGCCGCGACATACCAAAGTCGTAACAAAAATGGTATTGTTACCCTTGCTTGACGTTCAGAATATAAGGGTAATTTCAGGACTGGTTAACCCAGTGTCAGGATAAGGTGATTGCGTGTGGTAAGATGCCACATGTCTACGGCGTGATACTGCAGTGTGGCAGTCTTATATCTGTCTCAAGTAGACATCGTTTCCATAGCTGAAATACGGTTGGCGGGACGTTAAATCCAATTAACAAACAAGCATTAACCCTTTCCCTCATATAGACTCATTTTGACGCACTCAATAGGTACCACATAAAGCCTGATCTGCAGAAAACCACAGTTAAACCTTACCAAATTTAATTACAAAATCCTCATTTCCAGACCACTGAGGAGCAGCGAACAGCATTAAAACCTGATCAGCCTACGAGTTACTTGCAGGCTGATCTGGTTTTATGCTGTTCGCATAGGTCTTTTCATGGTGTCCTCTATGAGGGAAAGGGTTAACAAGCAAACATTTCTAGTGTGAACACTGAACACGTTCATCATTACTTAGTCTACCAGCCTAAACATTGTATAAGAACTGCACAAGTGATGCTACAACCATTCATAGATTAGTTCATAGTTGCCTTTAACTACACAATAAAGTCACGAGGGCGGAGTTATGTGGTTGCATCGTCCATACTTTTTGATTTTTACAAAAGTGTTGTACTATGCGTTATAGTCCACGGTTATTTTAAACAATTTCCAGCACCTGATTGGACGAGAGGAAAATGCCATGTACTAAATATAATTGCCGTGGACTATAACGCATAATTTAATACTTAATCTATAAGTGTCGACTATGCAACCATATAAGTCACACTTTTGTGAAGTTTTGACGCTAGTGGAAGGAAAATACCATGTGCTAACTGCTATACTTGACTCACCGCAGGTCAGAAAAGACATATCTTATTATTACTGCCATCGTTTTGCGTAATTTTATGCGACGCATCGTGTTTTTCAAATGACATCATTCCCAACGTTCTACGTCACCTCTTTTAAATGGAAATACCAGCGTTATAGTCCACGGTGATTATAAACAAATACCAACACCTGATTGGCCGAGAGGAAAAAGCCATGTGCTAAAAATAAATTAGCACATGGCATTTTCCTCTCGTCCAATCAGGTGCTAGTAATTGTTCATAGTCACCTTGGACTATATAACGCGTAATCCAACACTTTTGAAAAAATCAATAAGTGTGGACTATGCAGCCACATATCTCACACTTTTGTGACTTTTTGTCGCCAGTCGAAGGGAAATGCCATGTGATAAATAGCTTAGTTCATAGTTGCCTTTAACTATGCGATGTATATCGTGTAGTTAAAGGCAACTATGAACTAACCTATACCTATACAATTGAATTACTTTGGGTTGCGCCAGGAGGTAACGGCATAGTTCTCCGATGTACTGGATAATTGTGACGTCATATTTCCTGCAGTCCTCCCAGAAGTGACGTGCAGAAAATTTGTCCCGCAGGACCATCGTTGTTCCTAGAGGTATATAATACACATTTCTTGAAAACTTACAATATTTTTTATTCCGCAGTTACAATAATTCTATAATACGAAAATATATTTAAATTAGGAAAAAATATATGTGTAAGCAAAGCTAAGAATAAACCGTCAAGGTGACTGAGTGGTCAGAGCATCGGCTCCGTAGCATTGAATTCGTGGGTTCGAACCTCGGATGCGACATACCGAAATCGTAAAAAATGATAATGGTAAATCTTGCATGGCATGAGCTCAACATATAAGGGAAGGTCAAGGACGGACTTGCTCGACTTCAGAATAATGTGACTGGTGTTGTATAATGCCATCTATCTACGTTGTGATATCCTATATACGAATATGTCTTATGTCTACAGACAAGTGAAGTAGTGTTGATGGGACGTTAAACCCAAGCATTTACAATAAAACATCTTGTGTCGAGAATATCTTCAAAACTATCTGAACATTTATAGGAATGTTCACCAGCAAGGGAAATAAGGCACCTTGAGTTTCGTTTCGAAAATCATTAAATAAAGGTAGATACGATGCTGTGACTCTAAAACACAGTCATTGTTTACGTGAGCGCAAGCCCCTAACTTTGCTGATTCGAAGATATGGTTCTAAACTTTGTGAAACTGATATGGTGATGTGGCACTTTGTGACATGCCAAAACAATCCACCTTGAGGTTTAATGTACATATGAGGTTTTGTTTTATGATTAATTAGTACTCAAAAGTTATGGCCCGACTCTAAATGTATTGAATATAGATTCTAGTTCGATGACATTTAGCATACCCTTTGTATTTTGCTGCTGTTGTTGTGTTGTTGTTTCTTGAGTGTTAGAGTGAGGTCGGAATCCATCACAACATAGCAGAGTCATGGCCTCATACTTAGTAAAAATTTCCAAACCAGAGTGCAACTGTGTGCCATTGAAACATTTCAAGCTACATACATTAGAATACAATGTATCTAACGCACAATGTGCAGGTTATACCCTTTACCTCCATCTGAACACACCCATACCCACCGAGCATTACACTTATCCCAAATGCTCCAAGTAGTGCCGATGTATGATACAGTGGAAGAGGCACGTACACAATATCGTCTGCTGTCACTCCAAACGCGCCAAATATTAAACCCGCCATGGCGCATTTGTTATGAGATACTAAGGCTGCCTTTGGCAGACCTAAAACATAAAAGACATTAATCATATTTATTTCAGCTGAAACCTTAGATATACATGTACATGTAAACCGCTTTAAAAAAGTTTGATAACGCAAAAAAAAAAAAAATCTTTTTTTCCGGTGGCATGACCAGATGGTGAGGGGAGGCAGACATTTATAATTTAGTTGTATTTTTTGTATACATGAATCATGAATTACTTATCTTTATGGTTCTTTATTTTCATATCCATTTGTATCTATCCAAATAACATTTTCATTTTTATTATATTACATTCACGGTACGGTTCTTCCTGGGAAACAATAAATTGCGGTAAGCAGCTAAAATTTACCGTCAGTCGGGCCACTAAAAGCTGCTTGACCGCTTTAATACATGTACAAAATTTCAGATAATGTTGTAAAGTAAAACGCTTTTTAACGGGGTTTAGATTACTTAAATGCTGTCCTGACTTTTTTATATTGAATTTTCGTTTACAGACGTTTATCCTCAATGTGTCGATCCTTAGAAATGTATCGATTACTCTATCTTAATGATGAATCATTTCAGGTTAACGGTTCCTCGAATGTGCCGATTTTTCGAGTCTGTCTACAGGTCATGTCCGACCTCGAGACATCGCGAGACCACTATAATGGTCTAGAGGCATTAAACTCACCTGTTGTTCCCGAAGTGTAGATGAGAGCATTAGTTGACGTTGGAAGAACATCTTTTCTGAGGGACCGGCCAACGGGTTCAGTTGACATCCGGGTCATGACGGTATCTAATGAAATTATGCCTGGCGGTTTAGGTTCTGCAGACGCACCCTGGGAGTAAATTGTTAACCCTTGTAGGTCAGGCAAAACCTCGGTAACAGCCTGAATTAATGCGTCACCTGCAATGGACATATTGTATATGGACCGGATATATACTGAACTAAGAACAATTAACATCATCTAAAAGTTTTACGAAGCTCTTACCATTGACACCGGGAGTCGAGTGTTAGATTGCCCGCTCCGTAACCGGAAGTTGATATGTTTGCCTGCCACGGGATATCGTTATACAGATTCTGATATTGCTCTCTTGCTTGACGCTCATCATATAATGGTAGTTCCAGGACTGGTCGGGCCATGTAAGAATATTGTGAAAATTGTATTATGCAACATACCTATTGCGCGATGCAGCACTATATCTGTCATCTAAACAAAATCTCAAAATGATTGAAATACTGTTCTTGGGATGTTAAACCATACGATCTTACCATCGATAACCTTGTCAATTGAACATACCTTGTCCGATGATGAGTACTTTAGCTCTGCTTGTATTGATACAATGGGCAAGAGAACGTGTCCGTAAATTGTGGTTAATCATGGCAGACGTACACCCGGATTTCATCGCTCCTGAAAATTATTCACGTAAAACATTCTCGTTATTGTTCGTGAGATCTCTAAAATAAACTTTACTTAAAGTTTTAAGCAAGCATATTCAAAAGCTCTACACAATGAACTTAAAAATAAGTACAAAATTACAGATACATACGAACGTTAGTACGTCCAACTTACTTACAGATACGTACAATGGAAGCGTTCGATCCCCGCTGAGCCAAGTATTTTCAAAAACTTTTCCAGGCTCAATTGTTTAATTTTTATTCAATAAGAAGTTGTTCTGTTGGAGTAAACAAAGAATAATTCGGTCAAATAGTGACGCTCAACCATTACTAATGGAGATAGACCTTGACTGCCTAGAGGTAGCAAGGCAGAACCGCCGCAAGCCAGTTGGAAGTCTTTACCAAACGAAAACTCCGAGTGACCCTGCTGAACCTGGGACCACAAACGAAAAATTGAAAACGCCATACCTAAATATGACCAGACGTAGGCAGGTTCATTATAAATCATCAGTGCGACGGTTGACCCCGGGGTGACGCCTATCTCAACAAGAGCACGTGCAAACTGGTTAGCCTTCTTCTCTATATACTGGTAACAGTATTTTTGTCCATTGCATATAATAAATGTCTTGTTCGGGACGGTTTCAGCGGTCTCCTCGAAATAATCGATCAGAAATTTTCTCTTAAGCGCCATCTCATTCATCTCGCTCATCTTCTTATACAAGCTCACAGACTGTTTAAGGAACGCTAGGTCCAGGTACCACGTAGGCCAGATCAACTTCAGAAGAGAGTAAAGCGCCCCGGACACCCCGAGCGTTCCTAGCAGAGCCGGAAGCATCTTGATCTGTGTTCAGTAGAAACCTGATTAAACCAGATATATCTATAAATGGCTTTAAAAGAAATCTTTCAAGTCCGGTACCGTTACAAATCAAACATCTTATATTTATGATTTGTCCCGTTACATTTGTGAAAAGTAAATAAACCAGGCTGGACCATTAGCCAATGAAAAACTTCCTTTAAGCAGGTGTGCTTTGAGATAAATTTCTAATAATTTTTGAGTGGTCGAACTCTGCTGAAAAAACTGAGTTATTAGCAAAAGCGTACAGCTTGCGCCAAAAAATAGAGGTGATACTGGTTTTAAACCAAATACAGGTACCCGAGCCAGTGTAAAAAAGTACGCGTATATTGAGATTAACGTATCTCCGGTAAAAAGTGATCCTCTTTTGTGAAATAAATACCCCATATAAAATAATGAAAAAATGACTCCCTTATAAAGTAATGGTTTCAGTGACCGTTATGTCACTAAAGGTATCAACTGTCAAGAATGGCTCCGCTTGAAAATAGAAAATTACCCGTAAGTATTTCATTATTCATCGATTTCTATAGGGCATGAATCAGTCTAAGGAGAAAAAGATAGCTTTCACGGAATATAGGATCTAAACAGCAGCATTTTTTAAGCACTACGTTAAAAATTATTTGTTCTTAGGTTTCACATAGTGTTTGAGAAGGGCAGATAACTCAATGTTATGACTATCAATACTTTACTTGAATGGTACTCTGTTCCCTGTCACTGTGTAAATTCTATGCAACAGATGTTATACTATAGTCACATACGCAAATATAAAAACATAAATACAAATAAATTCTTTTTCTTCCAAGAAAAGCGTGTTTACATTCTGAAACATAGTGAAAATTCTGTAAGTAGTCCGTTAAAGCAAAATTTGTATTTATTGCTCGGCGGATCGCCGCCGGGCATACTGTATTTGGTTCGTAAGTTGTCAATGGAACCGGATTTGGAGGTATAAAATCCTTTCGGGTGCAGTTTCTGCTTTTTTTCGTAATAAAAGTGAACTTTGTGCCTAGAATTGAGGGAGCATAATTGAAATGAAAGTAACGGGATAATATGCAAAAAAAAAATCCAGAAATGTATTGTATTCAATGCTGGAAATGAAGGCAAAATATGTAACAATTCGGAATAGATCCTTTCGTATCCCATTCTATTTTTAACATGATTACAGATTATTTTTATTATCATCATCAAAATGCCCATGTCAACATAAAAACATACTCTATCAATTTTAATTATAAACTGAAATTTACAAATTCATGTCAATTTGATAAATATCGTTTTGAAATGGGAGTAGCGCAAAAGCATTATAAGAATCGAGATTTTTCATATTCTGAAATGGAGCAGCCCGACATACATTTTGATCAACAAAATGAAATCTACAACTGTATTAAAAGTCTATACACGGTAAGTTGATAATTATTGTAATTACAAAGCTACATTACAAGCCACAATGAAATTTT
>CM037780.1:58770916-58820916 GCA_021229015.1 Solen grandis
TACCCTCGTCTGATTTCTTTTTCAGATTTCTATCAAGAAGCACGGAAATTTAATTTGAGTGATAACTGTTTTTTTTTTATTGTTATTTATTTATTTTATATTTTAATTTATATTAGTTAAGACATCAGATTGACGTAATATGTGGATCACACCTTGTGTGTAGGGATCGGTATAGTAAACACTGCCATATTTGACTATCACGTGAATGGGGCGGATCATAATTTGAAATGATGACATGCGCAGTTCGCCGTTAACTCTTAACAGTTAATTAAATCTCAATGAAGTAGACAAGTCTCGCAAAATCTCGAAATCTTAACAAATTATATCGACAAGGAATTTGAAATTTCGGGCTCACTGATTGGATAAAAATAGCGGGAAAACTCTAAGTAGGTTATAGGGTCTGTGAAAAAAGTTCTTCATGGCTTTGAATCCACGGTGCCAACTCGTCATCCTGTCGATGTGGATTGGTTTATTGCCAGAGTTGATAAGACGAACTTCCATGTGTCGGAGCAGCTGTAGCATTTAGAATGCAATAGAATGCCAACATACTTCTGGAAACTCAAAGGGTTTTGGTCGCCCTCTGCCAAAGCACGGGTAATAGGAGTAGACGACTGTCATCTGTCTGACGCAGGACATACTAAGCTATTCGACAACTTGAGAGCTGCGGCGGTCGCCATCCAGAGACGGTCCATATGCTCCCCACCCACATGTTAAGATGAGTATATCCTCTATATCATTACTTATCTTCTCGCCTTCTTGGCTTGTACACATGGTCACAGTTCCCAATTTCATGATTCACACATGGAATGCTGAGCCTAACTGGTCTTAGTTATTCCTCCCGACTGGGGGAATTTCACATGCTTATTTATTTATGTTGTACCATTCTTCCCTTCTGGAAGTTTGCGATTTATTTTCACTGGCTAAACACTGACACCGCCCCCCTTCCTCTTACATATTTTCCCTGATGGAAGCTTTGACAGATTTTTCCGTATACATTTCTTCTTGACAGGCCACCACGGGCCCTTATGTCAGCACAGCTCATGGCATAGGCATGTTATTTTTGAAATGGGGAAGTTCTAAATGCTATAATTTTTTCATTTCTCAGTAGGGACTTTTTAGCTGTATGACCTCAGAGTCTAACCCCCTTTTACATATTACATATTAAGGGCACCGTAGTCCATTGGTAATGTATTCAATTATCGATCCGAAGGTTGTGGATTCGAACCCCGTTAGAGGCAAGAATTCTTCACGGCCTTCTCAGGCGCAAAGTACTGAGCCAACCCAGGAACCGTCGAGAGGGATTAGTTTAAGTTGTAAGAATTTGTTTCCCAATCGACGTAAAATAAATAAGTTTAAACTAACATATTACAGGATCCATTATAATGCGTTCATTTTTGCTGGATACATTGATTATAACATTATCTCGCTTTTCCCAAGGGCTTTAGTAGGTTATATTTGGCTTTCATAGGGGTCCCACGGAGGTGTTCATAGCACTCCTTGCTTGGTGCTCTACCCTTTGTATGTTTTCAAAGCGCTCAGTGAGAACCACATGGATTGAAGCTATGAAGCTCCATTAGGGTTGCTGTTATCTCGTTAGGCTGCGGCTTATTGTTTACTAATCTACTCTTCTTTCCAGATGAAACCCTCCGCGCGACGGAAGCCAGCCACAGCTTCCTGTGATTGCTGCGTCTCCAGTGCCCGTCCAGCTCCTCCAAAGGGGCGACGTCAGCACTCCACCAGTCAACCGCAAGCCAACCCCTTCTACAGAGGGACAATTAGTACACGTCAATCTTCATCCGCCCAGTCAACCAACTCCTGACTCGAAACGATGCCATCCTAACCAGGCACCCGCAGGCATCCCCCAAATCAGCGTGCAGTTGGTTATGCCCCCAAAACAAGATGACAGAGAGCGTGTAGACGAACAGCATGCAAATGTGTATGATCTGGACTCAGATTCTCCAGACTGGTCGTCATCCGACGACTCTGACTCCTCATCAGATTATGAGGATGATATTCCAAGGAGTGGTAGGGAGACACTGTAATGAATAACTTGAGCCAGGTAATGGCATGCTCTTCAGCATCCCAATTAACACTTTGACTTTGCCACCCTGTTACCTAACACAGTTCCAACCCAGCCCACAAATCACACACTTCAAATGGACAAAAATATGCTTTTTGGTATAACTCTGTCTGACATTTTCTCATCCGTTTCTTCATTTATGACTTCATTCTTTTGTTTCTTCTTTTCGACTTTTTCTTTTCTTCCCTTTTCCTTTATTTGTTTTTCTTTTCTACTTTCACTACATGGAGTATTTCTACTATTGTCCAAATCTCAATGCTACTAACGCTACTCTCGCTCCGTCTCCTCTTTCTATTCTCATCCTCATTTTCAAAAGCTGCCAAATCAGTACGCGTTGTCTTTTACCTGTAGTATACTTTTTACATAAATTAACTGGACAGGTGTGCACCAGATAAAAAATACCTCCACAACAACTTTAATACTGGTTTATCTTCACTGTTTTATTATACACTTTCAACACTTAAGTAAATTGTCTACAATTATATGGTCTACAAAGTTTCTTAAATTTACATCATAAATCAACTTTAGTTCGCTTAGAATAAGTGTTGTTAATAATACCTATCATTCCAGTTTGTCCCAGTCCTTTTTACAGAATCACATACACTTTTAACACTTTATTTTTAAATAATCCTGCAGAACGTCGAAAATGTAAACATTCCCTCAAGGGACACAACCATTATGAAATACTATTGATGTCGTGATAAATAAGATTGAAATCAATTATTTGATATAAAGCAGTATTCTGCTGCTTTGAAAAAAAAATCAGATGTATACGAGCTTACAGTTGATGGATGACTTTAAATATCAAAGCAAGCCGATGAAATGCTACCAAACGACCAAAATGTTTAAATCAAGCGCATGGGAACATTTACAAATTATGCCAAATGACTCTTAAGATTCTAGCAACAAATGATCTGCAAATTATATTAATACACCTCTATTATAAATGACAGGGGTGTGGTCAAGAAACGAATGCCTCATATTATAGTATGAATACATGAATATTACCGTCTTACATGGTTTGATTTTTTATATTTGATTTCAATTGTTTAAATAAAAATAAATACCTTGTTATTGCTAACCGAATATAAGATATATGATTAGCTTCATATTTCTTATAAATGGAACAGGTAACACAGGAAAATAAACAACATTAAACATTTCAATCACCTTGAAACTAGTTTACTGAATAGTTTCGACCAAAAAGACAATTGTAAATATCAAAATGGTCAAGAAAAAGATTGCAAACAAAATACTGTCCATTACTGAGCTGACCTCTTGCCATGTTACATGTTCATCACTCTCATCCTTAATTAACTCAGCCTTTGCCTTTTTTGTGACCAAGTTGTGATCTCTCTGACCTGCGATGTCAGGAATTTCCCCACACGGTTTATTTTGTTCATGTTTTGTCTGAATTCTGACGTTATCTTCCTGTGACATTGCCGGTTGCATGGCATCTGTTAGTGGGGTGACATCAGATGTACTTGTGCTATTTTTCGACAATTTAAGTAAACACCTTACAGAATCCGCCAAGCAGGACGGCACGGGGTTTTCTGACTTCCTGTAGAAGAACCGTATATTACAGATCGTGCACAACATTATGCACACACTGAGAATAAAGACGGACAAAACATAGATACTCATGTACGATATTATCTGTGATGTCTGGGGAAGTCTGTCACTTATCATCGTCAGAAACACCGTCACGGCAAGGAGACACGTGATGCAGTAGGAAATTCTCTCTCCGGAATCGACCGGAATAAGAAACACGACCAGGTTGATGAAGGCCATGAAGACGATTGGAATCAAAACATTCACAACGATAAATATCGGTTTACGTTTTAGAGACATTTCAAACACCATCATCGCTCCTCCAAACTTAGTATACAATCGCGATGATACTAGACCCCATTCTCCGTTCTGAGTGTATAATGATGTTAAAACATTGTCATATATTGAAACGAATTGCAGTTCTTTGACGCTAAGCTCATTAGGCACTATATGTATATTACATACTTGAATGTCCCATGGATAAAATGTGGTATCAAAAGTACACGACACTTCGAAAGAAACACCATGATACATTGATGCGTTTCCGTCCGCATGAAACCTGATTAAGCTCCAAGAAGCTATAATAGATTCCAACTCTACATTGGTATTTACAACAATCAATGAAGGGGTCCAGAAGTGGCCACTCTTTAAGGCAATATCTTGCATGCCACCATATGCGTTAGGATCCCAATTCATATATTCATCATTCCATGACATCCGAAATATTCCCATGCAGGAAAATGTGCTCTGAACTGCATCCAAGAACTTCACTGCCCTCAATTCGAAATCAATGGCCAGTATCAGAGGCTTGCTCTGGTTGTAAACGGGTCTTATTTCTTTGGTGTAATTTGAAAGTTTGTCGTCAAGTAGTTTTTTTGCGTCATCTCCTGTATACCCATACACTTTGTGGCCATCCAACACTAAACATGTAATCAGAACAGTCACAGTCAACATGATTTGCTTCTGTAGCAGCATTTGAATGGTTTAGGAAAAATAACCATTTCCTTCTTTAAACAGAATTTCCTACATATTTCATGTTTTCACGAGGAAATATTGCATCGCAACCAAAGAAGTGTAGCAATATGACAAAAACAAAATATCGAACTGATAAGGCAACCTATGTGTTTTATTTTATCCTGGCGTCAAATGAAGGTTCACTATTCTTTTAAGCCCATCTGTATTGACCGCTGTCCTAATTGCTAATGGCTTAGCTAACACACATATATAATTTCAAAGGGTTAGTATTCTGTTGGGAATTGGCTCCGATAACTAAAAACAATCACATTATAAACAAAAACCACTGTTAGAAAATTTCGACTTTTATTTGAATATAATAAATTGATGGAACCGAGGAGACCCTTATTATTTATCGAATGGGTGAAAGGTACATAACCATGTTTATTTTTACGAGAACTACATTTGCTTTAATAATATACATAATGCTTTTTGAATTGATCTTACTTAAATTGAATTTCAAATGTTTAGCAGTAAATTCGACGAACAAAATCTCTCCAATGCTAATTGTCCCAACCACCTCCATTATTATTCATCAAACTTGTTCCTTTGTTCGAGTGGTTTAGGAGTCCAGTCCGTAACGTAGAGATTGAGTGTTCGATCCCCGCACTTGACATACCATGTGGTACTGGTATATCTCTGTTGTGCTTGGCGCTAAGAAACGCAATTCAAAGAAAAGGCAATTTTATTGGTATATTTGTACATGAGTACAACATTTAGAAAATGTGTAGGGGTCTCCGTTGCCGAGAGGTTAAAGTCGCTGACTTTAGCACTCATTCAGCCCCTCAGCGCGTGGGTTCGAATCCCGGCAGTGTCATTCGGATTTTCATGTGAGGAAACCTTCCAGCTGGCTTGCGGTAGGTCGGTGTTTCTACCCGGATGTCTCCGTGCATTCGGGGTCTTCCTCCACCTATAATTAGCTGGACGTCGCTATATGACTGAAATACTGTCGAAGCGACGGTAATCTCAAATAGTCAAGTCAGTCAAGTTGTCAGTTACAGCCACTTCAGTTATAATTTGTCGTAACGGTCCTGATGATCATGCGGTCATAAATCAGGTCAAGTCTATGGATTTCTACCCGTATAAACAAACGAAACCTGTACATTGATATTCAAATATATAAATACCTACCTAGATAAGATCATCTTAACATTTTCTATGTTAAGGTAAGATTTTCTTGTTTGATTTTATGGACAATTGTTAATGAAATAGTTTATATTTTTTCTATTTAATAGTTTGATTTAATTTTCTTCTTTTTGAATATCATGAACAATATCTATTGTAATGGTCAACAACTAGATATAATGTGGTCCCCAGTATAAACTATATCATCCTACTCTGGGAATAGTTCCCTAATGTAAGGACCAGTCACCCTAAATAAATGTACACTTATTCTAAAACGAACAATGAAGGCACGTTAGTGTAATAGTAAACGATCGAGATTAAGATTTTTTTAATTAGTAAGAGCACCACAAGGACTTTCTGACAACGTCTGGGAGGTAACATTAGCTTCTTGGTGGTCTTTACCGAAAATCTGGTAAAAATATCATAATAAATACCACAACCTTACATGAGCATACACATCTTTAACTTTACATAGTATTACCTCTGGCTGACGGTGTAAGGATAGTTTGACTAGTTGTATTGCAATGCGAAATGGATGCTCTACATATATATATATATATATATATATATATATATATATGGTATCCGTAAAGTTCTTGAATGCTGTTCAGAGCACATTTTCCTGCATGGGAGTTTTTTTGGATGTCATGGAATGATATATATATATATATATATATATATATATATATATATATTGTAACTTAAAGATACTGTCCGTGGGGCGTTCCACATAAACAAAGAAAGACAACGTTATCCATTCATATTTTTTTAAAGAAAAAAATATACAAACACTGATATTGTTTCAAACACAAAATAAGCTTGGTGGCCGTGTGTCCACTATTAAATTGTATCGACTTATGACAGCTGGTCACAGATGTTCACTTATTTAGAACTTGTTTTAACTATATGTGTCCTACGTCTATCAATACCCATCTCACCAAATGCAATCATCCTAATTGAAAAAAAAGTATGGTTTCTTCATCATAGGCAATAGCGGTACAAACGTTATTCATAATAAAACACTCGTATTAGTGTTCGCCTATTTTGCTAGTGGTCTCTCAGCCAATCACAAGCCTCTATTAATTGAATTTTACTCCGACTAATTCATGAAGAACGTTCTATTTCGGCTCTTAACCATGAGAGCGTTTTATTTTATTCATGAGAATGATCTATGGTCTGCGCATGCGTAGTAAACCACGCCTACCTCTGAATGTATTTTCAATACACTCTTTTATGTCCGGACATGTTAGTTCGTTTTCGCGTGCTGCAGTAAAACGAAATCTGTTCACAAATTAATTTGTAAGAAAAATGGTCATTTTTATGTACTAGTATTTATTAAGAGATAATTTAGCAGTTAAGCAACCGTCACTCGTTATGCTCGTTCTGGCTTCTTTACTGTTCAATTCTCTCTTAATTAACACTGACTTACTTAGAGCTTGCCTCGCCCTATTTCTGCGTTTCACTGACTGTAGGAGATAGCGCCATAAAATTGCCATGTCAGCGTGTTGTTAAAGTATTCAAACACCGTCGGCTGATTTCTTTTTAGATTTCTATCAAGAACCACGGAAATTTAATTTTAGTGATGACTGTTTTTTTTATTATCTATTTATTTATTTTTTTAATTTTTATTAGTTTAGACATCAGATTGACGTAATTTGTGGATAATAATCGTTTAGAAAAGCCGCTATCATCGGAAGATATCAAGGCTAGGATTATCGTGCAAATACCAAATCAAACGAGTTACTATACTAATAACATGATCTGTAAGTTGTTTATGAACGTTATATCAATTTAAATTCTTGTATTTACCAAAATCGTAAATATATGTACTGGTATAGCTCCCTTGCATGGCGCTCAGCATAAAGGTAGTTCCAGGACAGGTAGGCCCGGTATCAGGAAAATGTGACTGGGTGTGGTATCATGCCAACTTTCTTCGGCGTGATACTGTGAAGTGTGCCAGCACTACATCCGTCTCAAGTAGACTTAGTCTTCAAATGACTGAAATACTGTCAGTGGGACGTTAAACCTAATAAACAAACAAACTATCCTTGTATTTTGATATTTATTTTAGCATCTTATTCTTTCCTTAGGAGTCAGTTTGGATTGAGTTAGTAATCATCCCTTTGCCTGATATAAATATTTCCGAATCTCCTCATTCTTATGTTAATGTGTATATTAACATGATTATTTAAGCAACTTTACCAAATGTTTACAAATGACAACATGCGTCAGTCTAGCACGCCATGTGTATAGGGATCGGTATAGTAAACACTGCCATATTTGACTATCGCGTGAATAGGGCGGAGCATAATTTGAAATGATGACATGCGCAGATTGCCGTAAAATCTTAACAGTTAATTAAATGAAGTAGACAAGTCTCGTAAAATCTCGAAATCTAAAATTAAATCGACAAGGAATGTGAAATTTCGGGCTCACTGATCGGATAGAAATAGCGGGCAAACTCTAAGTAGGTTATCAGGTCTGTGAAGAGAGTTCTTTATGACTTCGAATTCACGGTCGCTCGCTACGCTCGCAACCTTCTGATTCAAAATCATGAACAACTTTCTTCACATTCATTTTTCACGTATGCTCTCGTTTCATATGCTGAATTTATGAATTTGCTACCCGGAACTGGTGGGGACACAATGCTGCATATATACATTATTCTCTATTTTAATAATCGTCAGAATTGGCATTACGAAGGTAGCGTTTTCCCCCCAGCAATGTAACCTACCAAACTCCGCCGCAGTAGTTACCTCCCGTTACAGTTGTAGATAACCACTGCAACCACAAGTAAGAATCGGCTGATATAGGACGGATTTACTTTTATCTCTTTGACTTTGGTTTTGAATATATCATATCAGTTTCGTTATATTTCCCGAAAATAAAAAAAATAAAATAACATTAATTTATAAAATTGTAAGTGTTGGTCACATGGTTTCAACTATCATCAGGTGTCTTGTGTGGTGGCAGTGGTTAAAGTAGCGTAGCGTGACGTTATCGGTGCGCGGAGTTTGTGTCACCTAAATGTTCTGAGATTTATTTGCCCGGAAATAAAGACTTCACCAATATTAACGTGTGTGTGTGTGTATGTGTGTAGGGGGGGGGGTAAATTCACTTATTTATATTTCTACTGATCTTCTGTGAACGAGTTAATGTAATCATTAATCACCATTAACCGTATTGTTACTGGATGAGAGGTTGTTTAAGAAGCTCGTGTCAAGTATCATATTTCTTTCTTTCTTTTTTTTTCTTTTCTTTTTTTTTGTTCTAGTTGAAAACGTCGGCAATATCAATACGGTTCGTATCTGCTAACACAAATCATTGAATAACGAGGTTCCGGACAACGGCCACCCAGTGTATTATTGATATAGTTGTTGACAACGCGGCGTCAGTAGGAAATACATTTTAGCTCATCTGAGCACAACGTGCTCAAGGTGAGCTTTTGTGATCACCCTGCGTCCGTCGTGTGTCGTCAACAATTTGCTTTAAACGACATCTCCTCAGAAACCGCTGGCGAAATTTGATTTAACTTGGCAGGGATGCTCTTTGTGTGAACCTTCACAAAACTTGCTAAAATAAACTTGAGCCATGTAGAACCTTGTTACCATGGCAACAGGAAGAAAAAAATTATGAAAACTTTAAAATCATCTCCTTCAAAACTACGATTTAGGGCCTCTATGGCCCTCTTTTGTTTATTTATTTATTTTTTTATTTATTTATTTTTTTCCCACTGGGGCCGCATAATAAAAAAGGGCGCAACCACTGTTATTATTGTAAAATAAGACCATGTAATACGCTTGAAACACACACACACACACACACACACACACACACACACACACTTTATGAATCAGTAACATATGTAATAACTGATGTAAACAAAAGAGATTAAAAAACGCAAGTCTTCTGTCGTTATTAAAAAGAAATTTGACACATTTAACGGGAATCTAAAAACTTCTCCTTACATTTTTAAAACTTGGTTAACGGACCTTGAAAGTAATCCGATTCAATAAAGCTCAAAATAAAAGGTTTTGGAAGATGTTTTAACCGTAAAATATTCAGATTTTTAGATACATAACGTCCACTTGAAAAATCAATGAAACCACAGTTTAATAATACACATTACAACATAATATAGAAAGTGTAGAAAACACAGGCTGAAAACACAAAGGACATTTTATGCAAACATAATTTTTTTTATGACCTGGAAGGTTATTTATAAGAATTGCAAGGCAGGGAGCCGCAAGTTATACTTCCTGTATTACTAATCCTATTGTGTCGGTCACTCTTTTCCATCTGGCGAATTAGATCAAGGACCTGGTCGACACCATATTAAACGTTTTGTGTGTTCCCAATGTGATAGTGCTTTCAATCACCCACCGTCAGGAGCCTACGGTGCCAACTCGTCATCCTGTCGATGTGGATTGGTTCAATGCCAGAGTTGATAAGACGAACTTCTATGTGTCGGAGCAGCTGTAGCATTTAGAATGCCATAGAATGCCAACATACTTCTGGAAACGTAAAGGGTTTTGGTCACCCTCTGCCAAAGCACGGGTAATAGGAGTAGACGGCTGTCATCTGTCTGACGCAGAACATGCTAAGCTATTCGACAACCTAAGAGCTGCGGCGGTCGCCATCCAGAGACGGTCCATATGCTGCCCACCCACATGTTAGGAGGAGTATATCCTCCATATCATTACTTATCTTCTCGCCTTCTTGGCTTGTACACATGGTCAGTTACCAATTTCATAATTCAAACATGGTATGCTGAACTTAACTGGTCTTAGTTATTCCTCCCGGCTTAGGGAATTTCACATGCTTATTTATTTATGTTGTACCATTCTTCCCTTCTGGAAGTTTGCTATTTATTTTCACTAGCTTAACACTGACATCGCCCCCTTACATATTTTCCCTGCTGGAAGCTTTGACAGATATTTCCTTATACATTTCTTCTTGACGAGAAATGAAGGCCAGGCCACCAAATTCCCTTTATGTTAGCACATCTCATGACTTATTTATGACGTGTACCATTCTTCCCTGCCAGAAGTTTGCGAATTGTCTTCACTGACCAAACATTGGCACGGTCTCCCATTACATATCTTCCCTGCTGGAAGCTTTGACAAATATTTCCTTGTACAGTTCTTTTTGACAGGCCACCACAGGCCCTTATGTCAGCATAGCTCATGGCATAGACATGTTATTTTTGAAATGGGGAAGTTCTAAATGCTATAATTTTTTTATCTCTCAATAGGGACTTTAGCTGTATGACCTCAGGGTCTAACCCCCTTTTACATATTAAATATTATGGGCGCCGTGTTCCATTGGTAACGTTTCCGATTACGGATCCGAAGGTTGTGGATTCGAACCCCGTTAGAGGCAAGAATTCTTCACGGCCTTCTCAGGCGCAAAGTACTGATCCAACCCAGGAATCGTTGTGAGGGATTAGTTTAAGTTGTAAGAACTTGTTTCCCAATCGATGTAAAATAAATAAGTTTAAACTAACATATTACAGGATCCATTACAATTCGTTTATATTTGCTGGATACATTGATCATAACATCATCTCGCTTTTCCAAGGGCTTTAGTTGGTTATATTTGGCTTTCAGGGGGGTCCCACGGAGGTGTTCCTAGCACTCCTTGCTTGGTGCTCTACCCTTTGAATGTTTTCACGACGCTCTGTGAGAACCACATGGATTGAGGCTATCTGGTTATATGAAGCTCTGTTAGGGTTGCTGTTTATCTCGTAAGGCTGTGGCTTATTGCTTACTAATCTACTCTTCTTTCCAGATGAAACCCTCCGCGCGACGGAAGCCAGCCACAGCTTCCTGCGATTGCTGCGTCTCCAGTGCCCGTCCAGCTCCTCCAAAGGGGCGACGTCAGCACTCCACCAATCAACCGCAAGCCAGTCCCTTCTACAGATGGCCAACTAGTACACGTCAACCGTAATCCGCCCAGTCAACCATCCAGCCTGACTCGAAGCGATGCTACTCTAACCAGGCAACCTCAGGCATCCCCCAAGTCAGCGTGTCGTTAGTAATGCCCCCAAAACAAGATAACAAAGAGCGTGTAGACGAACAGCATGCAAATGTGTATGATCTGGACTCAGATTCTCCAGACTGGTCGTCATCTGACGACTCTGACTTCACCTCAGATTATAAGGATGATATTCCAAGAGTGGTACGGAGACACTGTAATGAATAACTTGAGCCAGGTAATGGCATGCTCTTCAGTAACCCAATTAACACTCCTATTTTCCATCTGATTAAAAGTGCCGCACGTAAGCCCATTTGGTGAAACAAGTTTGTGGACTTTGCCACCCTGTTACCTAAACAGTTTAAACCCAGCCCACAAATCACACACTTCAAATGGACAAAAATATACTTTTTTTGGTATAACACAATCTGACATTTTCTCATCCGTTTCTTCTTCTTCATTTATGACTTCATTCTTTTGTTTCTTCTTTTCGACTTTTTCTTTTCTTCCCTTTTCTTTTATTTGTTTTTCTTTTCTACTTTCACTACATGCAGTATTTCTACTATTGTCCAAATCTTCAATGCTACTAACGCTACTCTCGCTCCGTCCCTTCTTTTTATTCTCATCCTCATTTTCCATAGCTGCCAAATCAGCACGCGTTATCTTTTACCTGTAGTATACTTTTTACATAAATTAACTGGACAGGTGTGTACCAGATAATAATACCTCCACAACAACTTTAATACTGGTTAATCTTCACTGTTTTATTATACACTTACAACACTTAAGTAAATTGTTTGCAATTACATGGTCTACAAAGTTTATTAAATTTACATCATAAATCAACTTTTGTTCGCTTAGAATAGGTGTTGTTAATAATACCTATCATTCCAGTTTGTCCCAGTCCTTTTTTAAGCATCACATACACTTTTTAACATTTTCTTTTGAAATAATCCTTCAGTACGTTGAAAATGTAAACATTCCCTCAAGGAACATAACCATTATGAAATACTGTTGATGTTGTGTTGAATAAGATTGAAATCAATTATTTGATATAAGGCAGTATACTGCTGCTTTGAAGAAAAATATCAGATGTACACGAGCTTACAGTTGATGGATGACTATAATATAAAAGAAAACGGATGAAATTCTGCCAAACGACAAAAGATTTTAAATCAAGCGCATGGAAACATTTACAAATTATGCCAAATGATTCTAACATTCTAACGTTAGCAACAACTGATCTGCAAATTATATTAATGCACCTCTATTAAAACTGACAGGGGTGTGGTCAGGAAACGAACACCTCCATACATTACCACATATTATAGCATGAATACATGTACATGTATAATACAGCCTTTGATGGTTTGATTTTTTTAATTTGATTTCAACTGTTTAAATGAAAATAAATACCTTGTGATTGTTTACCGAATATAAAATATATGAATAGCGTCATATTTCTTATAAATGGAACAGGTAACACAGGAAAAGAAACAACATTAAGCATTTCAATCGCCTTAAAACTACTTTACTGAATAGTTTCGGCCAAAAAGACAATTGTAAATATCAAAATGGTCAAGAAAAAGATTACAAACAAAACACCATCCATTACTGAGCTGATCTCTTGCCATGTTACAACATGTTCATCACTCTCATCCTTAATTAACTCAGCCTTTGCCTTTTTTGTGACCAAGTTGTGATCTCTCTGACCTACGATATCAGGAATTTCCCCACACGGTTTATTTTGTCCATGTTTTGTCTGAACACTGATGTTATATTCCTGTGCCATTGCCGGTTGCATGGCATCTGTTAGTGGGGTGACATCAGATGTACTTGTGCCTTTTTTCAACACTGTAAGTAAGCAACTTACAGAATTCGCCAAGCAGGACGGCACGGGATCTTCTGACTTCCTGTAGTAGAACCGTATATTACAGATTGTGCACAACATCATGCACACACTGAGAATAAAGACGGACAAAATATAGATACTCATGTACGATATTGTCTGTGATGTCTGGGGAAGTTTGTCACTTATCATCGTCAGAAACACGGTCACGGCAAGGAGACACGTGATGCAGTAGGAGATTCTCTCTCCGGAATCAACCGGAATAAGGAACACGACCAAGTTGATGAAGGCCATGAAGACGATTGGAATTAAAACATTCACAACGATAAATATCGGTTTACGTTTTAGAGACATTTCAAACACCATCATTGCTCCACCGAAACCAGTATACGTTCGCGATGATACTAGATCCCATTCTCCGTTCTGAGTGTAAAATGATGTTAAAACATTGTCATATATTGAAACGAATTGCAGTTCTTTGACGCTAAGCTCATTAGGCACTACCTGTATTTTACATACTTGAATGTCCCATGGATAAAATGTGGTATCAAAAGTACACGTCACTTCGAAAGAAACACCGTGGTACATAGATGCGTTTCCGTCCGCATGAAACCTGATCAAGCTCCAAGAAGCAATGATATTCTTTAACTCATCTCTCGAGTTCACAACAATCATTGAAGGGGTCCAGAAGTGGCCACTCTTTAAGGCAATATCTTGCATGCCACCATATGCGTTAGGATCCCAGTTCATATATTCATCATTCCATGACATCCGAAATACTCCCGTACAGGAAAATGTGCTCTGAACTGCATCCAAGAACTTCACTGCACTCAATTCGAAATCAATGGTCAGTATCAGAGGCTTGCTCTGGTTGTGAACGGGTCTTATTTCTTTGGTGTAATTTGAAAGTACGTCGTCAAGTAGTCTTTTAGCGTCAATTCCTGTATTCCCATTTACTTTGTGGCCATCCAACACTAAAATTGTAATCAGAACAGTCACAGTCAGCATGATTTGCTTCTGTAACAGCCTCTGAATTGTTTAAGAAATATAACTTTCTCCGTCTTTAAAGACAATTTCCTACAGATTTCATGTTTTCACGAGGAAATATCGCCACCAAAGAAGTGTAGCAATATGACAAAACGAACTATCTAACTTTTAAGGCAACCTATGTGTGTTATTTTACCCTAGCATCAAATGAAAGTTCACTATTCTTTTAAGCCCATCTGTTTTTACCGCTGTCCTAATTGCTAATGGATTAGCTAACACACAGATATAGATTCAAAGGGTTAGTATTCTGTTGGGAATTTCCTTTAACAACTAAAACAGTCACATTTTAAACAAAAAACACACTTAGAAATTTTCGACTTTTATTTGAATACATTAAATTGATGGAACCGAGGAGACCCTTTTTATTTAACGAATGGATGAATGGATGTAACCATGTTTATTTTTACTATAACTACATTTGCTTTGATAATATACATAATGTTTTTTTTCAATTGATCTTACTTAAATTGTATTTCAAATGTTTACTCAGTAAATTCGACGAACAAAATCTCGTCAATGCTAATTGTCCTTACCACCTCCATTATTATTCATCAAACTTGTTCCTTTGTTCGAGTGTTTTAGGAGCCCAGTCCGTAATCTAGAGATTGAGGGTTCGATCCCAACACTTGACATACCATGTGGTACTGGTATATCTCCGTTGTGCTTGGTGCTAAGAAACGCAATTCAAAGAAAAGGCAACTTTTATTGGTATATTTGTACATGTGTACAACATCTAGAAAATGTGTAGGGGCCTCCGTGGCCGAGAGGGTAAAGTCGCTGACTTTAGCACTCACTCAACCCCTCACCGCGTAGGTTCGAATCCCGGCAGGGTCATTCGGATTTTCATGTGAGGAAGCCTTCCAGCTGGCTTGCGGTAGGTCGGTGGTTCTACCTGGATGTCTCTGTGCATTCGGGGTCTTCCTCCACCTGTAATTAGCTGGACGTCGCTAAATGACTGAAATACAGTCGAAGCGTCGGTAAACTCAAATAGTTAAGTCTTGAAAATGTTATACATATGATAAATAAGAATGCTCTAACATAGAAATACGCATCTAGGTAAGATTTTCATGTGTTTGAATAACATGGACAAATGCTGATGAAATGGTTAACATCTTCTATATTTTTGACCCACATTATAAACTATATTACTCATTTCTGGGAATAGTTTCTCTATTGTAACGACCAGTCATTTTGAATGCATGTTAGGGATATGAAGGGACTAAGTATAATATTATACTATCCGAATATTATATTCTATTTAAATAATCAGTGCTATTCAATATCACTCTTAAATAAGAAAGGAACCATTCTCTTAGTATGTTCATAAAGGATTTCAGTGACACGTTATCGGTATTGGAAGAATCGTCTGGGAATCCAAGTGACCTTACCTCCCCCCTTCCATTTAATGAACTGAATATTTGACAATAAATGTCAGAAGTATCAGTATATCAGTTCTAAAGGCTTTCTTTAAATACCATCTATACATTTAAATCTATGAATATCAAATATAAATGTTTATCATGTCAAAAAAAAAATATCTGTACGTTCATCTACCAAACTCAGACCGGCATCTGAATCATTAAAATGGCATTGTTCTCATCTCATGGGGGCATTTTCCGGGACTGATTGAACCGATGTCAGGATAATGCGTGTGGTATCATGCCAGTAATTGACGGAGCGAAATGTTGCAGTGAGGCAGCACTATATATCAAGTCCAATCATAACTTATAGATACTGTTCGTGGGACGTTAAACACACGCAAACAAACAAACAATTATGCATTTTTTACTTTTTTTAAAGATGAATTATAAGCATTGATACTGATTCAAGCACAACATAAGCTCCATGTCCATGTGTCCAGTTTACCTGTAATCGACATAATCATTCATCTTCATTAGCCATGACGTAATATTTCTTTTGGCTGAAAAGAGGGTAGGTTTTTATATGGCTCGTGCAAGGTATCTTGGTCTGAGTTGAAAGTATTACCTATTTCAGTGCAATTTAACGTTTCGTATCTGTATGAATTGAATGAGGAGTGCGTCCAGACAACGACCAAACAATGTACTATCAATAATTGATAGTTTTCAATTTTCGGATACACCAAATTTGTTTCAATGAATGGATGTTTTCTAGACTAAATAATGCAAGTTGTCCTCATGGATTTTCCCGCTTTCATCAATTTTATAATTAGTGAGTATGGTCATAACGAAATGTAAATAGCATGACTACCTGGTCATACTTAATCAATCCAAATGTATTGTAGGATGAGCTGCGATATCAAACAAACGAAAATAAACATGACATATTAGTTATGGATTTTCAGGTATCGCCACTTATTATATTTATTCACTGTAAATACAAAAGAATGTAGGATTTTCACTTACAAATAGTTTATAGATCACAAAAAGCATTTCTTAAATTTATAAGCATCTACTAGTAAAAAGTAAAGAGATGTCAATGCGCCACTACCAAACCAAAGGTCTGTTAAAAACTGACACTATTGGTTAAATATATTAGGCAAGCTTGTCTTGGACCCGTCGGGCTAGAGAAAACAGTTTTTGCCACTTGTTGATAAGCGATTATCCATATATATTAGTCCAAAATACTGAGAAATAATTGATCTTTACCAAAACATAGATAAAACTAAACACCCAAGTAATTTAAAAGCTCTCTTTTTCTCTAAATCCGATTAAGCGTCTAGGGTTCGAACTGCTTGCTTGTATACTAGAGAAACTAGTGGTGCGTCAGACAAAAGTTGAAACTCGTTTCGAAAAACTTAAAACACTAAGCATGGAGGGTCGAAAAGTGTATCGACTCGCCAAGCGAAGTATTGGTGTATTGTGTATTCACATTTGTAACACCAATACAGGAATCAGCCAACGTAGGCCTCATGAAAACAGGAATACCAAACAGTTATTTAGTCATATAAAAATGACATTTTCTTAATAATATGGATCATAATATGAACGCATGATTTCAATTCCATTAGCACTTCTCTTTCCCAAAAGTGCCCTTTGTTCTAGTGTCTCCGGTCTTGTATACGAGCAAGTTAGGTGGCCAACTGTACCGGAAGTCCAATATCCTCACACATACGCCTCTATCTACACTACCAATATTGATTTATGTCAACGTAAGAAATTGTAAAAACAACACTGCTGAGATCCCTTTAGTATATTTAGGGGTTTTCATGTTTAAGCGGCTTTAGTCGCTGACTTCCTACTTTTTGGCCCCCCCCCCCTCCCGCTTCTGTGGGTTCGAATCCCGGCAGGGTCATCCTGGATCTGTCATGTGAGGATTGCTGGGGTGCGGTAGTTCGCTAGTTCTAGCTGGGTGTCTCTTTGTATTCGGGGTTTTCCTCTACTTATAATTAGCTATGTGACTGAAATACTGTCGTGGCGACGGTTAACTCCTGAACAGCGAAACTAGAACAACAACAGGTCTTCCCACACATTAACGTGTTACCAATTTTCTTTCAAGATCTACAACAATAGATAATCTCTTTTTTTCAGCCTTCCGGCTGCCTTCCAATGTAACAAAACCATTGCTAGCTAGTGACATCACAAACTCTATTTATAAAATGGCTGCCTTGAGGTAGTCCAGTGGTTCATCCCAGTTGCCTTTGTGTACTCGGCGTCGCTGCTAATTAAAAACAGGGAAGGGGGGGAGGGGAGAAAGATATTAGCCCCAGCAAATGGTCACAAAGCGTCCTTCGACACGCTTTCAAAAGTTCTGGTAATCCCTCTCTAATCGAGTAAACACACACACACACACACACACACACACATATATATATATATATATATATATATATATATATATATATATATATATATGAAAGTCGACCTACTTTTTTAGAATATGGCATCGCCAGATATGCGAGCTACAGGAGCACTTAATTGACAAAGAACATCTTCATTTTCTTCTTAAAACATTTATTTGAATTTAAAAGTAAAACCTGTTTGTTATTTCGAAATTACGAAATATCAAATCTCTCCTTTGACTCCCTTTCCAAAAACGACTGAAATACTGTTGATGTTATGTTAAATAATATTGAAATCAATTATTTGATATAAAGCTTTATACTGCCGATTTGAAGAAACATCAGATACACACGAGCTAACCGTTGATGGATGATTATAAATAAAATAGCAAACCGATGAAATGCTACCAAACGACAAAAATGTTTAATCAAGCGCATGGGAAATCTTATTCCAAATGACTCTAAGATTCTAGCAACAAATGATCTGCAAATTATATTAATGCACCTCTATTATAACTGACAGTGTTGTGGTCAAGAAACGAATACCTCCATACATTACCACATACTATAGTATACATGTATAATATCGTCTAACATGGTTTGAATTTTTAATTTGATTTCCATTGTTTAAATAAAAATAAATACCCTGTTATTGTTAACCGAATATAAGAATATATATGAATAGCGTCATATTTCTTATAAATGGAACAGGTAACACAGGAAAATAATCAACATTAAGCGTTTCAATCGCCTTAAAATTAGTTTACTGAATAGTTTCGGCCAAAAAGACAATTGTAAATATCAAAATGGTCAAGAAAAAGATTACAAACAAAACACTGTCCATTACTGAGCTGACCTCTTGCCATGTTACAACATGATCATCACTCTCATCCTTAATTAACTCATCCTTTGTCTTTTTTATGACAAAGTTGTGATCTCTCTGACCTACAATCTCAAGAATTTCCCCACATGGTTTGCTCTGATCATGTTTTGTCTGAATTCTGACGTTATCTTCCTGTGCCATTGCCGGTTTCATGGCATCTGTTAGTGGGGTGACATCTGATGTACTTGTCGTTCTCTTTTTCAACACTGTAAGTAAACAACTTACAGAATTCGCAAAGCAGGACGGCACGGGATCTTCTGACTTCCTGTAGTAGAACCGTACATTACAGATCGTGCACAGCATCATGCACACACTGAGAATAAAGACGGACAAAACATAGATACTCATGTACGATATTGTCTGTGATGTCTGGGGAAGTTTGTCACTTATCATCGTCAGAAACACGGTCACGGCAAGGAGACACGTGATGCAGTAGGAGATTCTCTCTCCGGTTCAACCGGAATAAGAAACACGACCAAGTTGATGAAGGCCATGAAGACGATTGGAATCAAAACATTCACAACGATAAATATCGGTTTACGTTTTAGAGACATTTCAAACACCATCATTTTGAATTTAAAAGTAAAACCTGTTTGTTATTTCGAAATTACGAAATATCAAATCTCTCCTTTGACTCCCTTTCCAAAAACGACTGAAATACTGTTGATGTTATGTTAAATAATATTGAAATCAATTATTTGATATAAAGCTTTATACTGCCGATTTGAAGAAACATATCAGATACACACGAGCTAACCGTTGATGGATGATTATAAATAAAATAGCAAACCGATGAAATGCTACCAAAGGACAAAAATGTTTAATCAAGCGCATGGGAAATCTTATGCCAAATGACTCTAAGATTCTAGCAACAAATGATCTGCAAATTATATTAATGCACCTCTATTATAACTGACAGTGTTGTGGTCAAGAAACGAATATACATTACCACATACTATAGTATACATGTATAATATCGTCTAACATGGTTTGAATTTTTAATTTGATTTCCATTGTTTAAATAAAAATAAATACCCTGTTATTGTTAACCGAATATAAGAATATATATGAATAGCGTCATATTTCTTATAAATGGAACAGGTAACACAGGAAAATAATCAACATTAAGCGTTTCAATCGCCTTAAAATTAGTTTACTGAATAGTTTCGGCCAAAAAGACAATTGTAAATATCAAAATGGTCAAGAAAAAGATTACAAACAAAACACTGTCCATTACTGAGCTGACCTCTTGCCATGTTACAACACGATCATCACTCTCATCCTTAATTAACTCATCCTTTGTCTTTTTTATGACAAAGTTGTGATCTCTCTGACCTACAATCTCAAGAATTTCCCCACATGGTTTGCTCTGATCATGTTTTGTCTGAATTCTGACGTTATCTTCCTGTGCCATTGCCGGTTTCATGGCATCTGTTAGTGGGGTGACATCAGATGTACTTGTCGTTCTCTTTTTCAACACTGTAAGTAAACAACTTACAGAATTCGCAAAGCAGGACGGCACGGGATCTTCTGACTTCCTGTAGTAGAACCGTACATTACAGATCGTGCACAGCATCATGCACACACTGAGAATAAAGACGGACAAAACATAGATACTCATGTACGATATTGTCTGTGATGTCTGGGGAAGTTTGTCACTTATCATCGTCAGAAACACGGTCACGGCAAGGAGACACGTGATGCAGTAGGAGATTCTCTCTCCGGTTCAACCGGAATAAGAAACACGACCAAGTTGATGAAGGCCATGAAGACGATTGGAATCAAAACATTCACAACGATAAATATCGGTTTACGTTTTAGAGACATTTCAAACACCATCATTTTGAATTTAAAAGTAAAACCTGTTTGTTATTTCGAAATTACGAAATATCAAATCTCTCCTTTGACTCCCTTTCCAAAAACGACTGAAATACTGTTGATGTTATGTTAAATAATATTGAAATCAATTATTTGATATAAATTTAAGAAACATATCAGATACACACGAGCTAACCTTGATGGATGATTATAAAAAAAAAACCGATGAAATCTACCAAACGACAAAAATGTTTAACCAAGCGCATGGGAAATCTTATGCCAAATGACTCTAAGATTCTAGCAACAAATGATCTGCAAATTATATTAATGCACCTCTATTATAACTGACAGTGTTGTGGTCAAGAAACGAATACCTCCATACATTACCACATACTATAGTATACATGTATAATATCGTCTAACATGGTTTGAATTTTTAATTTGATTTCCATTGTTTAAATAAAAATAAATACCCTGTTATTGTTAACCGAATATAAGAATATATATGAATAGCGTCATATTTCTTATAAATGGAACAGGTAACACAGGAAAATAATCAACATTAAGCGTTTCAATCGCCTTAAAATTAGTTTACTGAATAGTTTCGGCCAAAAAGACAATTGTAAATATCAAAATGGTCAAGAAAAAGATTACAAACAAAACACTGTCCATTACTGAGCTGACCTCTTGCCATGTTACAACACGATCATCACTCTCATCCTTAATTAACTCATCCTTTGTCTTTTTTATGACAAAGTTGTGATCTCTCTGACCTACAATCTCAAGAATTTCCCCACATGGTTTGCTCTGATCATGTTTTGTCTGAATTCTGACGTTATCTTCCTGTGCCATTGCCGGTTTCATGGCATCTGTTAGTGGGGTGACATCAGATGTACTTGTCGTTCTCTTTTTCAACACTGTAAGTAAACAACTTACAGAATTCGCAAAGCAGGACGGCACGGGATCTTCTGACTTCCTGTAGTAGAACCGTACATTACAGATCGTGCACAGCATCATGCACACACTGAGAATAAAGACGGACAAAACATAGATACTCATGTACGATATTGTCTGTGATGTCTGGGGAAGTTTGTCACTTATCATCGTCAGAAACACGGTCACGGCAAGGAGACACGTGATGCAGTAGGAGATTCTCTCTCCGGAATCAACCGGAATAAGAAACACGACCAAGTTGATGAAGGCCATGAAGACGATTGGAATCAAAACATTCACAACGATAAATATCGGTTTACGTTTTAGAGACATTTCAAACACCATCATCGCTCCTCCAAACTTAGTATACAATCGCGATGAAACTAGATCCCATTCTCCGTTCTGAGTGTATAATGATGTTAAAACATTATCAGATATTGAAGCGAATTGCAGTTCTTTGACGCTAAGCTCATTAGGCACTATCTGTATATTACATACTTGAATGTCCCATGGATAAAATGTGGTATCAAAAGTACACGACACTTCGAAAGAAACACCGTGGTCCATAGATGCGTTTCCGTCCGCATGAAACCTGATCAAGCTCCAAGAAGCTATAATAGTTTCCAACTCTACATTGGTATTTACAACAATCATTGAAGGGGTCCAGAAGTGGCCACTCTTTAAGGCAATATCTTGCATGCCACCATATGCGTTAGGATCCCAATTCATATATTCATCATTCCAAGACATCCGAAATATTCCCATGCAGGCAAATGTGCTTTGAACAGTATCCAAGAACTTTACGGATACCAATTCGAAATCAATTGTAAGTATCAGAGGTTTGCTCTGGTTGTGAACGGGTCTTATTTCTTTGGTGTAATTTGTAAGTTTGTCGTCAAGTAGTCTTTTTGCGTCATCTCCTGTATACCCATACACATTGTGGCCATCCAACACTAAACATGTAATCAGAACAGTCATAGTCAACATGATTCGTTTCTGGACTAGTTTCTGAATGATTTGAAACCAATAATGTCCTTTCTTTATCAGAATTCCATATAGTGACCACGTGTTAGTACAGCGATATGATATTGAAAATGGAATACAGAACCTTAAGGGTGGCTATGTTTGTCTGTAAATTGGCGCAATTGATCAATTAGTAACCGTTTGATCAGTTAATATTTTAATCCAACTAATCCTTATTATTAATGGATCAGTCAACATACAGAACCATTAGACCTAGGGTCAGTCTTGTAAATCGATCATGATCACTATCGACCACAATCACATTATAAATGATTAACATTGTTAACAATCTAAACGTCCAGACCATTATTTACATAGCGCATGGAACCGAAATAAAAAAAAAACACGTTTTAGTTAAAATTTATTTATCGCAAGTGCAGCGAAATGGAGCGTAGCTATAATTTTAAAAGATAAGTATAAATATAAACGATAACACATTTAAAGTTTTTTGCTGTTTTATGTTTGATTGGCAGTCTTAAGTACGGTTGCTGGGTACAATTATTTGCAGTACTTGACCGATGAATCAGTTCGTCGACGAACTAGGCATGATATTTAACTTTAACTTACTGCATACTTACATTTGATTGGATAATTCGTCGTCTGTCACTTTCTCTTTGGTCTACATTGCTGTCGCCGTCTGTCACTTTCTCTTTGGTCTACATTGCTGTCGCCGTCTGTCACGTTCTCTTTGGTCTACATTGCTGTCGCCGTCTGTCACTTTCTCTTTGGTCTACATTGCTGTCGCCGTCTGTCACTTTCTCTTTGGTCTACATTGCTATAGTTATATCTTTGACATGTAGACTGTGAAATTGACCAAATAGTACAAATAATAACAAAGAAAATAAAAACGCAGTTTATTGTTATACAACTTATGGCGTCGCAAACATATGGACTAGTAAGAGAAAGCACGCACTAAATAATAATATTTTATATAAACATAAACTTCATTAATTGCTATACTTTAATCACAGTTAAGCTTTAGAGGAGCATTTCAAATATTTTACCAGGTATACATAATTATATGTTATATTATAGAATACAATAACTTTAGTATATCAAGTTAAGTTTGGAATGGTTCATACACAGTGGAATATATTAATACATACTAGGTATATCTATATCCAATGTTTAAACTTTAAACGCTATTAAAAGCCTTTTGTTTTGTAAAGGCAAGATGTAAAATGTATCTTTTATTTATAACTGTTTAATTATTTTTGTCATTAGCAACTAAAATTAAGAAGTAGTTGGCCAAGAACAAAATTATTTAGGTAATATCTTACGCCCTAGATCATTATAGAAAAGACAAAGCACAGCATTAGATTAAGTGTTTTGATACTTTCGACTGGATTCTTACTTTTTCGCAATCAGTATTACACCATTTGTCTCTAAATTTTCTAAACGTTTTCATATTACAGTGTCTTGAATTCTTGTCGAAATACCAAATATTTGACATGCTTATTTATAGATTTTATTAGAAAAAATATCTTCACCCTCATCTTTAGATAATGTACAGGAATCTCAGATATAGAGTTACAGGGCTAGGAATCAAAACTGCGCCGTGCCATTCATTTTGTAAACAAAAGCCGCCATTTTAAAAAGGATATAATTTTGTTCATTACTGTTTCTGTAGGAATTGCATGATAACGAGATAAATATATGAATACGCTACTAATTTTTTCGCTTCATATGGTGTATGCAACTTGAATATCCATTTTGAAAAAACAAAAGTTATAGCGAACTGAAAAATCGAAGTGGAGAAGAATTTGCGAAACATTTGACAGGATACGAAGCAGTTGGATTTGCTGTATCCAACGACACAGTTTTGGTTCCTAGGTCTGAGTTAATACAAATAAAATTAATTCAACATAATGGATGAGTCATCCGAGAATAGTTTGAGTTAGGAATCTGTTAAATTATAATACATAGAGATTTATGTCCTAACTTTTCCATGCCGTTTTTAGCCAATTAAGTCAACGAACAAAATGTCAATGCTTATCGTCTCAAACACTTCCATTGTGATTCATCGAACCTGTCCACTTGTTCGAGTGGTTTAATTGTCCATTCCGTAATCAGGAGGTAGACGGTTCGATCCCCGCTCGCGACATACCTAAGCAATGCAAGGCAAGGCAACGTTTTATTTGTCGTACACCATATTTTAAACGAGTAATGATGTCCAACAGTAAACGTATGTCTAACAGTATACGATCGAAGTTAAGATCCATTTTATTTAAAATCAGTGAGAGTATTATTACGGTTGGCTGTTCCATACAATTCTGGAATAAACGTACTAATCATCCGTTCTTTAAATATGTTTGGAAATGAAAAATAAGTAAATAAATAAATAAGTGGAAAATAATTGAGAACCCACAGTTTTTTTTTCAACATTTGAGATCAAGTCAGTGTCACCCAAGATACTATTATTAAGCCCATGTTTATAAAGATTTGATAAAATATTGTTTTCAGTAACTTAAGAGACTTTCCTACAATAAATTAATTATCTTTAAAATAAATAAATAAACATTCAAAGATAATTACATGTAAAACGATTGGCTGTTTCAAGATTTTTACGATTAAAGTCCCAGCGTTCATCACGTAAAATGGTTCTGCTTTTTTTAGAACATTGATATTAATCTAGACCAATACTTTCTAAATCCCAAATATTAAAACACTTTAGCATGAATTAAGATTATTTTACATTCTTGTGGAGTATTAACCATATAATGCAAATAAAACACAAATTAAATACTGTCATATGCTTCACTTCCAGCTCCATTATTTTCAATTATGCAATAAGCTAAAAAGAGATAGACAGATACAGGTGATTTTATCTCTTAATCGCTGAATATCATAAAAAATGTCACAAAAATATTGAAATGTTTTAAACATGACTTAACATGAGCGTACATGCGTAAAAAAAACTATATCCTCTGAAGGTCAAATTGTGCCCCAGAAATAAGATAATGTTTATCAAAGGACGTAATTCGTTGATTAAAGTGATCTTTAAACAATGGAATTATCATGTTATTTGCCGAAATCAAGTATAGGGTTTAATATTCTACAAATGAAAAGCGCTAACATAAAACTGCTTTCAGTAAATAAACCATGTCATATGGTTTGACCACTGTGATTTAAATATTGTAAAAACGGTGTTTAAAATTATCAAATGTACACAAACACACTGGCACACTCACAGGCACGCAAACTTTATTGTCGGCATCGGGGTCCGCATCGGCGGTCAGTTATGTTGAGCTATTTCAGTCAGGCCTGACGAGACAAGAGGGACAAGTGGAGCATACATGGTTTGAGTGTTCACTAAAGGATCAAGAGCAATTTCTCATATATATTATTTTAGTTATACTTAATTGATTATATGCTTGGTATTTCATTTTTTTTTCACACCGTAGGCGGGACACAATTGTTTAATGTCGCAACATTTTAGGTATTTCAAAGCTATATGAAACCATGCGTGAGACTTACTATTTTTGTTCGCGTGTGGTTTACTGTTTACAAAATGTTCGTTTTACTTACTATACCTCTTCACTCAACATTTGTATGATACAGTTCTTTCAACAATATTTTAGGTGGACTTTTACGAGCACATTTGGCAAAAATATGCCTGTTTTTTTAATTTTTGAAGAAAGAAAACATCTTTTCATTCATTTTGATACCAATTTATAATGTCGCTTGTGATTTTTTAAGGCTGCATCTGCAATTTTGACACGATTCAAACAATATTCTCGAAAACAATAAAACGTACGAGAACGCACTTAGTACCGAAATTTGATGAAAGTTACCGCGCATATGATAGGCTAGGTCTAGTTTGGATAGTGGAAACGTTTGTCACCAAAATGTAACAAAATAATAAACTTACCGAGGCTCAGGCTCGTTTTGATTACTATATAAAATCACGTGATTCCCCCCGTGTTTTTTAAGTTTTCTTTTTTCTTTCTTTTCGTTGACATGGCAACCAGAGTTTTACATGGATCACGTTTATTTTAGCAACTTTTGTGAAGGTATACCCAAGGATCATCCCTTCCAATTTTAATCGAATTCTGTTCTGGTTTCAGAGGAGATGTCGTTTAAAGTTTTCACTACATACATTTATAACATTTAGGAGATGATTTTTAATGTTTTATATTTTTTCTTTCCGTTACCATAGCAACCGGAATTTTGGTCCGAGAAAAAAAAGAGACGTGCAGTATCTCCATACTGCAATCTATTCATATACCAAGTTTTATAATATTATTATTTCGGTTTTTAAGTTATTGCGGGATCACGATTTCCGAACATCCAGATAGACAGACGGACAGACAGACAGACGGAGGGTAAACCTATAGTCCCTTCCAGTGTAAACACCGGTTGGAGACTAAAAAAGCCAAAACACAAAGGTAAACCTGAGGTGTGATGGACAGACAGACAAACAGACGTACGGATTCACGAACAGACGCACAGACTGAAAATCTATATACTCGCAACGGAGTTAGCGGGGCATAATGATGCTGTCCTTTTATTTACAAATGAATGCTATTCTTAAAAATAATCCTGCTATGCAGCTAGCTTTGGAAACAAGGTATTACAACTTAGAATAACCCCTCGGGACGCTTCCTGATTAGAACCAGTGATTTGCGCCGAGGAAGGTCATGAAAAATCAACAGTTCTCGAACCCATAATGTGCTATATTAGAGATATCGAGCCAGGACAGCAATCACTGCGCTACTGAAATGTAGCGTTCAGCCGAACTGGAAATAATCTTCGGTGAACATACGATATGAAAAGATTTTTTTATTTCAAGTTCTGGCCTGGTGTGATTTAGATAACACTGCATCAGGCAGTTACCAAAATCGCTGGAATGGCGTGGCGTTAAGGATAAACGGTAGTCCAAGGACTGGTTGACTTGGTATTAGGATAATAAGGATATTGTGACCGGGTGTGGAATCATGCCGATTTTCCACGACGTGATTTTGCAGTGAGACAGCACCATGGCCGCCTCCTAAACGCGGGACGCTGAAGACATAGTAATCCATTCATAAATTTTGGCAGAATACCAGGTTGAATATTCTATTGACTGATAAGTAGATGGGTGTTTGATCAAGAGGTTCCCGTCATGTATCAATATCACTATATTGTCCTGGTTGATTAACCTTCCATTTCCAACAAACAACAACCGTTCATGTTTTGTCCACATTACCAAGTGCATGTCATTATGACCATATCAACATTAAGGACATAGTACTTTCAAACAATGGTTATCTGCGAACTATTTATCAACTTTTGATAATTTTTCGATTTTCGGCAACAATAAAGCTCCGATATACGTTAACTGGTTCATAATGGATGTATATATTTCCGCACTTTCATCAGTTCTGTAATTGCTGAGAGATTTCGTGATAATGAAATAAATAGGGTAGTGTTTACATGGTCAAACCAAATGGATGAAACTTCAATAGAGAACATTTTGAGCTGCGATATTATACGAAAATCAAACTCTTAGGGCTTTCTAAATATACATATACACACTGTATACCATGGGCGTAGATGGACTGAAATTGACGTGCAGGCCCGGGTTAAGGAAGGGGGGGGGGGTAGTCATGGGGGACATGTTTTCCTGGGAATATTTGCTCTTAAGATACCCGTTTGGTGCGTTTTCGGCCAATAGTTTAATAATATCCAACATTCTATTTTCATTTACATGCTTTACAAGATATATTTTTCTTTGGGTAAATGTGTCGGTCAGAAATAGATTTTGATTACCCACCCTCGCCCCTTCGTTTTTATGTATTTTTGGATATTTATCGACTTGATGTGCAGGCATGGGCCTAAAGCTACGTAAGTGTATCAAACCTCACGAAAGGTGTCAGATCAACAGACATGTCTCACAGATTTTATCTCGGTCTGATAAGAAAAAAACTTTCTTCTCAGTCCAGATGACTAGCAGGGATTTTCAGCGAACTCAAACAGTAAATATAAGAGAGAAAAAAAACTTTCCTTGCTTCCTTGCTATTCTTGTTTGTTATGAACTCGATATGCTTAAATCTTGTATTTTAAATGTTAAACTGGCTTAAACTATATATATATATATATATATATATATATATATATATATATATCAAAATATACATAAAAAAGACAAAAACTAGATATTTTTCATATGTTCTCATTTGTTTTTCGGTCTGGCAGATTTTCTTTCAGTCTGTCAAAAGTTTAATACTTTTTTTCCTTTCGCGAAGTCTGGTGTATATGTGCACATGTTGATTATACTGGAATTAACTGAAGGTGTATTTACTTTATTTATTTAGTTATCAATTGTGTGAGATAGAGTGTGCATTGAATTATTCATCTGTTGGTAATAGATGTCAATGAGTCAAATAAATAACTGGCTACTAAATAAATATTTTTAGAGACAAGAGTCCACCTTAGTTATCTGCATGATCATACTTACTAAAGTGTTCATTCAAACAAACACAACAAAACATATCAGACCTGCTGGTATAGCGTGTTAAGAAGACGTCGTCCCATCTGGGTTAAATATGTAGTAGCGTAACACGTTTACTAAATAATTAAAAATGTTTTCCTCAAACTATTATATAAACACGTGACCCAGTGGTTACAGTCGCTGATTTACCTAACCACTGTTGGTTCAATATAGACGCAAGTTTTACATTGATATATGAGACATAGAGCGGCATTACATTTGAGGGTTTATTCCCAACTGTCTCTCTTTTTAGCTCACCGAAGCACTTGTGCTCAGGATGAGCTATTAGGAACGTTGAATGTCCGTCGTACGTCTCTTCGTCTTCCACAATTTGTTTCGTTACATTCTAACATTTTCATTTCTTAAGCAATCATCTCAAACTTCATGACAATGTTTGAAGCCATAAAGTCTGGACCAAATTCGACTGACGGATATTGACCTATCAGGTAAGGACGTATGGCCCCTTTAATGGATCAGCGCTAAATGCACTGAAGTTGAGTGTGTCACAAATGCATGACAGCTTGACGAGCTGTGGATATGCAGGGTAACTTAATTTTTGCTAGATACCAAACTTATATTAATTTAATAGGGTAGGTGTTTATGCTTTGTGCAAGGTATCTTGGTCTGAGTTGGTCTGAGTTAAAAGTATTACCTATTACAGAGCAATTTTATATTTCGTATCTGTAGTAATTGAATAAGGAGTGCGTCCGGACCACGACCAAACAATGTACTATTTGCTATCAATAATAGATAGTTTTCGATTTTCGGATACACCAACTTTGTTTCAATGAATGGATGTTTTCTAGACTAAATAATGCTGGTTGTTCTCATGTTTTTTTCCGCTTTCATCAATTTTATGATTAGTGCGTAATATAGTGATAATGAAATGTAAATAGCATGGCTACCTGGTCATACTTAATCAATCAAAATATATTGTAGAATGAGCTGCGATATCAAACAAACGAAAATAGACATTGCATTTTAGTTATGGATATTCAGGTATCACTACTTATTATGTTTATTCACTGTAAATACGAAAGAATGTAAGGATGTTCACTTACGAATAGATCACAAAAAAGCATTTCTTAAATTCATAAGCATCTCTCAATAAAAAAGATGTCAATGTGCCACTACCAAACCAAAGGTCTGTTAAAAACTGACAATATTTGTTAAATATATATGGATATATATCCGATTAAGCGTCTGGGGTTCAAACTGCTTGCTTGTATACTACGGAAACTAGTGGTGCGTCAGACAAAAAGTTGAAACTCGTTTCGAAAAACTTAAAACACTAAGCATGGAGGATCGAAAAGTGTATTGACTCGCCAAGCGAAGTATTGGTGTATTGTGTATTCACATTTGTACCACCAATACAGGAATCAGCCTACGTAGGCCTAACGAAAACAGGAATACCAAACAGTTATTTAGTCATGTAAAAATGATATTTTCTTAATTATATGGATTATAATATAAACGCATAATTTCAGTTCCATTTGCACTTCTCTTCCTCAAAAGTGCCCTTTGTTCTAGTGTCTCTGGTCTTGTATATGAGCAAGTTAGGTGGCCAACTGTCCCGGAATTCCAATATCCTCTCACATACTCCTCTATCTACACGACCAATCGTGATTTATGTCAACGTAAGAAATTGTAAAAACAACACTGCTGAGATCCCTCTAGTTTATTTAGGGGTTTTCATGTCTAAGCAGCTTTAGTCGCTGACTTCATACTTTTTAGCCCCCCCCCCCCCCCCGCTACTGTGCGTTCGAATCCCGGCAGGGTCATCCTGGATCTGTCATGTGAGGATCGCTGGGGTGCGGTAGTTCGCTAGTTCTAGCTTGGTGTCTCTTTGTATTCGGGGTTTTCCTCTACTTATAATTAGCTATGTGACTGAAATACGGTTAACTCCTGAACAACAAATCTAGAGCAAAAACAGGTCTTCCCACACATTAACGTGTTACCAATTTTCTATCAAGATCTACAACTATAGATAATCTTTTATCAGCCTTCCAGCTGTCTTCCAATGTATCAAAACCAGTGCTAACTAGTGACATCACTCTATTTATAAAATGGCTGCCTTGAGGTAGTCCAGTGGTTCATCCCAGTTGCATTTGTGTACTCGGCGTCGCTGCTAATTAAAACAGGGAAGGTGGAAGGGAAGAATATAAGCCCCAGCAAATGGTCATAAAGCATCCTTCGACACGAATATGGTAATCTCTCTCTAATCGAGTAAACACACACACACACACACACACACACACACATATATATATATATACATGAAAGTCGACCTGCTTTTTAAATTAGGGCATCACCAGATATGCGAGCTACAGAAACATTTAATTGAGAAAGAACATTTTCATTTTCTTCTTAAAACATTCATTTGAATTTTAAAGTAAAACCTGTTTGTTATTTCGAAGTTACGAAATGTCAAATCTCTCCACAACAAATCAACACGACTGAAATACTGTTGATGTTGTGTTAGATAAGATTCAAATCAATTGTTTGATATAAGGCAGTATCCTGTCGATTTGAAGAAACATATCAGATATACACGAGCTAACAGTTGATGGATGATTATAAATAAAATAGCAAAACGATGAAATGCTACCAAACGACAAAAATGTTTAATCAAGCGCATGGGAACACTTATGCCAAATGACTCTAAGATTCTAGCAACAAATGATCTGCAAATTATATTAATGCACCTCTATTATAATTGACAGTGGTGTGGTCAAGAAGCGAATACCTCCATACATTACCACATATTATAGTATACATGTATAATATCGTCTTACATGGTTTGAATTTTTTATTTGATTTCAATTGTTTAAATAAAAATAAATACCTTGTTATTGTTCACCGAATATAGGATATATGAATAGCGTCATATTTCTTATAAATGGAACAGGTAACACAGTAATATAATCAACATTAAACATTTCAATCGCCTTAAAACTAGTTTACTGAACAGTTTCGGCCAAAAAGACAATTGTAAATATCGAAATGGTCAAGAAAAAGATTACAAACAAAACACTGTCCATTATTGAGCTGACCTCTTGCCATGTTACAACATGTTCATCACTCTCATCCTTAATTAACTCAGCCTTTGCCTTTTTTATGACCAAGTTGTGATCTCTCTGGCCTACGATCTCAGGAATTTCACCACACGGTTTGCTCTGTTCATGTTTTGTCTGAACACTGATGTTATCTTTATGTACCATTGCCAGTTGCATGGCATCTGTTAGTGGGTGGACATCAGATGTACTTGTCGTTCTCTTTTTCAACACTCTAAGTAAACAACTTACAGATTTCGCCAAGCAGGATGGCACGGGATCTTCTGACATCCTGTAGTAGAACCGTACATTACAGATCGTGCACAGCATCATGCACACACTGAGAATAAAGACGGACAAAACATAGATACTCATGTACGATATTGTCTGTGATGTCTGGGGAAGTCTGTCACTTATCATCGTCAGAAACACGGTCACGGCAAGGAGACACGTGATGCAGTAGGAGATTCTCTCTCCAGAATCGACCGGAATAAGAAACACGACCAGGTTGATGAAGGCCATGAAGACGATTGGAATCAAAACATTCACAACGATAAACATCGGTTTACGTTTTAGAGACATTTCAAACACCATCATATCTCCTCCAAACTTAGTATACAATCGCGATGATACTAGATCCCATTCTCCGTTCTGAGTGTAAAATGATGTTAAAACATTATCAGATATTGAAGCGAATTGCAGTTCTTTGACGCTAAGCTCATTAGGCACTATCTGTATATCACATACTTGAATGTCCCATGGATAAAATGTGGTGTCGAAAGTACACGACACTTCGAAAGAAACACCGTGGTCCATAGATGCGTTTCCGTCCGCATGAAACCTGATCAAGCTCCAAGAAGCTATAATAGTTTCCAACTCTACATTGGTATTTACAACAATCATTGAAGGGGTCCAGAAGTGGCCACTGTTTAAGGCAATATCTTGCATGCCACCATATGCGTTAGGGTCCCAATTCATATATTCATCATTCCATGACATCCGAAATATTCCCATGCAGGCAAATGTGCTTTGAACAGTATCCAAGAACTTTACGGATACCAATTCGAAATCAATTGTAAGTATCAGAGGCTTGCTCTGGTTGTGAACGGGTCTTATTTCTTTGGTGTAATTTGTAAGTTTGCCGTCAAGTAATCTTTTTGCGTCATCTCCTGTATACCCATACACGTTGTGGCCTTCCAACACTAAACATGTAATCAGAACAGTCACAGTCAACATGATTTGTTTCTGGACTAGTTTCTGAATTATTTGAAACCAATAATGTCCTTTCTTTATCAGAATTCCATATAGTGACCACGTGTTAGTACAGCGATATGATATTGAAAATGGATTACAGAACCTTTACGGTGGCTATGTATGTGATCAATTAGTAACCATTTGATCAGTTAATATCTTAATCCAACTAATCCTTCTTATCAATGGATCAGTCAACATACAGAACTAATAGACGTAGGGTCAGTCTTGTAAATCGATCATGATCACTATCGACCACATTCACATAAATGATTAGCATTTTTAACAATCTAAACGACTAGACCATTATATACATGGCGCATTGAACCGAAGAAAAAACACATATTAGTTAAAATTTATTTATCGCAAGTGCAGCGAAATGGAGCGTAGCTATAATTTTAAAAGATAAGTATATATATAAACGATAACACATTTACAGTTTTTTGCTGTGTCATGTTTGATTGGCAGTTTTAAGTACGGTCGCTGGGTAGGCTTATTTGCAGTACTGGACTGATGAATCAGTTCGTCGACGAACTAGGCATGTTATGATATTAAACTTTAACTTACTGCATACTTACATTTGATTGGATAATTCGTCGCCGTCTGTCACTTTCTCTTTGGTCTATATTGCTGTCGCCGTCTGTCATTTTCTCTTTGGTCTACATTGCTGTCGCCGTCTGTCACGTTCTCTTTGGTCTACATTGCTGTCGCCGTCTGTCACTTTCTTTTTGGTCTACATTGCTGTCGCCGTCTGTCACTTTCCCTTTGGTCTACATTGCTATAGTTATATTTTGACATGTAGACTGGTAAATTGACCAAATAGTACAAATAATAACAAAGACATTCAAATGTTATTGTTCAGTTCAATGGTTTATTTTTAATAAAAACGCAAATTATTGCCATACAGCTTATGGACTAGTAAGAGAAAGCATGCACTAAATAATGATATTTTATATAAACTTCATTAATTGCTTTTCTTTGATCACAGTTTAGCTTTAGAGGAGTATTTCAAATATTGTATCAGGTATACATATTTAAATGTTATAGAATACAATAACTTTAGTATATCAAGTGCTGTTAAGTTTGGAACGGTTCATACACAGTGGAATATATTAATACATACTAGGTATATCTATATCCAATGTTCAAACTTTAAACGCTATTAAAAGCCTTTCGTTTTGTAAAGGCAAGATGTAAAAATGTATCTTTTATTAACAACTGTTTAATTATTTTGTCATTAGTAGCTAAAATTAAGAAGTAGTTGGCCAAAAACAAAAATATTTAGGTAATATCATACGCCTTAGATCATTATAGAAAAGACAAAGCACAGCATTAGATTCAGTGTTTTGATACTTTCGACTGGATTCTTGCTATTTCGCAATCAGTATTACACCATTTGTCTCTAAATTTTCTAAACGTTTTCATATTACAGTGTATGAATATATAAACACGCTACTATTTTTTCCGCTTCATATGGTGTATGCAACTTGAAAATCCATTTTGAAAAAAACAAAAGTTATAGCGAACTGAAAAATCGAAGTGGATAAAAATTTGCGAAACTTTTGACAGGATACGAAGCAGTTGGATTTGCTGTATCCAGCGTTTTGGTACGACGCAATGTTGATTCCTAGCCCTGAGTTAATACAAACTTGAACTATCACTAAATGTGATTAATACCCCCGCAATACTGCTTTAGAAATGATGAAGTTATTAGGATTAAGAAGAAGAGTATGAAAAAGACATTTTTACATTAGTTTTTTTTTTCCAGATTTTTGGCCGGGTTACACAGGTTGTGCTTGACCATTGTATGAAATTGTTTTGAATTCCAACAAGTAGTTTTAAAGGTAAGCTCCGGACAAGGAAAAGTAACAAAGGGCAATAACTCTGTAATTACAATAGATAGAGTTATGGTTCTTGTGCACTGCACTTCCTCTTATTGTGGTTGACAATTGTATGAAATTGTTTTGAATTCCAACCAGTTCTTTTCAAGTTATGCTATGGACAAGGAAAAATAACAAAGGGAAATAACTCTGTAATTACTCTAGATAGAGTTATGGTTCTTGTGCACTGCACTTCCTCATATTGTGGTTGACCATTGTATGAAATTGTTTTGAAATCCAACCAGTAGTTTACAAGTTATACTCTGGACAAGGAAAAGTAACTAAGGGCAATAACTCTGTAATTCCTATAGATAGAGTTATGGTTCTTGTGCACTGCACTTCCTCATATTGTGGTTGACCATTGTATGAAATTGTTTTGAAATCCAACCAGTAGTTTAAAAGTTATACTCTGGACAAGGAAAAGTAACAAAGGGCAATAACTCTGTAATTCCTATAGATAGAGTTATGGTTCTTGTGCACTGCACTTCCTCTCATTGTGCTTGACCATTGTATGAAATTGTTTAAAAATCCAATCAGTACTTTACAACTTATACTCCGGACAAGGTTACAAGTTATACTCCGGACAAGGAAAAAAAATACAAAGGGCAATAACTCTGTAATTACTCTAGATAGAGTTATGGTTCTTGTGCACTGCACTTCCTCATATTGTGGTTGACCATTGTATGAAATTGTTTTGAAATCCAACTTGTACTTTTCAAGTTATGCTCCGGACAAGGAAAAGTAACAAAGGGCACTAACTCTGTAATAAGTCAAGATGGAGTTATGGTTCTTGTGCACTGCACTTCCTCTCCATGTGCTTGATCATTGCATGAAGTTGTATTGAATTCCAATAATGCAACGGACCGCTGGACCGACCGACCGACCGACCAACCGACCACCGGGTGACTCCTATATACCCCCCCCCCCCCCAACTTCGTTTCGGGGGTATAATAAAATCAATTCAACATAATGGTAGATAGTCATCCGAGAACAGTTTGAGTTAAGAATACATAGAGATTAATGTCCTAACTTTTCCATGCCGTTTTTAGCAATTATTAAGTCAACGAACAAAATGTCGTCAATGCTAATCGTCTCAAACATTTCAATTGTGATTCATCGAACCTGTCCACTTGTTCGAGTAGTTTAATTGTCCATTCCGTAATCGAGAGGTAGACGGTTCGATCCCCGCTCGCGACATACCAGAGCAATGCAAGGCAAGGCAACGTTTTATTTGACGTACATCATATTTTAAACGAGTAATGAATTCCAACAGTAAACGTATGTCTAACAGTATACGATCGAAGTTAAGATCCATTTTATTTATAATAAGTGAGTGTATTATTACGGTTGGCTGTTCCATACAATTCTGGAATAAAAGTACTAATCACCCGTTCTTTAAATATGTTTGGAAATGAAAAATAAGTAAATAAATAAATAAGTGGAAAATAATTGAGAACCAACAGTTTTTTTTCAACATTTGAGATCAAGTCAGTGTCACCTAACCCTAGCCCCAACCATTTAGGTGGACTAAGCCCATGTTTATATGGATTTGATAAAATATTGTTTTCATTAACTTAAGAGACTTTCCTACAATAAATATATTATTTTCAAAATAAATAAATAAATAAACATTCAAAGATATTTACATGTAAAACGATTGGCTATTTCAAGATTTTTATGATTAAAGTCCCAGCATTCATCAAGTAAAATGGTTCTGCGTTTTTTTTTAGAACAATGATATTAATCTAGAACCAATGCTTTCTAAATCCCAAATATTAAAACACTTACATCATGAATTTAGATTATTTTACATTCTTATGGAGGTTTAACCATATAATGCAAATAAAACACAAATGAAATGCTGTCATATGCTTCACTTCCCGCTTCATTATTTTTAATCATGTAATAGGCTTAAAAGAGATTGACAGATACAGGTGACTTTATCCCTTAATCAGCTGAATAACATAAAAAATGTCACAAAATATTGAAATGTTTTAAATATGACTTAACATGCGTACATACATTTTACTATAAACAGTAATTTACCTCGCAAACCATAAATTTACTATCCGAACCTTTTTTTTTCTCAAGTTTATGACTGCCTTAACGTTTATTAATATTTAAAAAAAACTATATCCTCTGAAGGTCAAATTGTGCGCCAGAAATAAGATTATATTTATCAAAGGACGTAATTCATTGATTAAAGCGATCTTTAAACAATGGGATTATCATGTTATTTGCCGAAATCAAATATAGGATTTAAATTCTACAAATGAAAAGCACTATCATAAAACTGCTTTAAGTAAATAAACCATGTCATATGGTTTGACCGCTGTGATCAAAATATTGTATAAACGGTGTTTAAAATTATCAAATGTACACAAACACACTCGCACACTCACAGGCACGCACACTTTTATTGTCGGCATCGGGGTCCGCATCCGCGGTCAGTTATGTTGAGCTATTTCAGTCAGGCCTGACGAGACAAGAGGGACAAGTGGAGCATACATGGTTTGAGTGTTCACTAAAGGATCAAGAGCAATTTCTCATATATATATTATTTTAGTTATACTTAATTGATTATATGCTTGGTATTTCATTTTTTTTTCACACCGTAGGCGGGACACAATTGTTTAATGTCGCAACATTTTAGGTATTTCAAAGCTATATGAAACCATGCGTGAGACTTACTTTTTTTGTTCGCGTGTGGTTTACTGTTTACAAAATGTTCGTTTTACTTACTATACCTCTTCACTGAACATTTGTATGATACAGTTCTTTCAATAATATTTTAGGTGGACTTCTACGAGCACATTTGGAGTTGGCGGGGCATAATGATGCTGTCATTTCATTTACAAATGAATGCTATTCTTAAAAGTAATCCTGCTATGCAGCTAGCTTTTGAAACAAGGTCTACCAACTTAGAATAACCCCTCGGGTCGCTTCCTGGTTAGAACCAGTGATTTGCGCCTAGGAAGGTCATGAAAAATCAACAGGGCTCGAACCCATAATGTGCTATATTAGAGATATCGAGCCAGGACAACAATCACTGCGCTATTGAAATGTAGCGTTCAGCCGAATTGGAAATTATCTTCGGTGAACATACGATATGAAAATAAATTCTGGCCTGTGTGATTTAGATAACACTGCATCAGGCAGTTACCAAAATCGCTGTAATGGCGTGGCGTTAAGGATAAACGGTAGTCCAAGGACTGGTTGACTTGGTATTAGGATAATAAGGATATTGTGACCGGGTGTGGAATCATGCCGATTTTCCACGACATGATTTAGCAGTGACACAGCACCATGGCCGCCTCCTAAACGCGGGGCGTTGAAGAAATAGTAATCCATTCATAAATTTTGGAAGAATATCAGGTTGAATATTCTATTGACTGAAAAGTGGATGGGTGTTTGATCAAGAGGTTCCCGTCATGTATCAATATCACTATATTATCCTGGCTGATTAACCTTCCATTCCCAACAAACAACAACCGTTCATGTTTTGTCCACATTACCAAGTGCATGTCATTATGACCATATCAACATTAAGGACATAGTACTTTCAGACAATGGTTGTCTGTGAACTATTTATCAACTTTTGATAATTTTCGATTTTCGGCAACAATAAAGCTCCGATATACGTTAACTGGTTCATAATGGATGTATATATTTCCGCACTTTCATCAGTTCTGTAATTGCTGAGAGATTTCGTGATAATGGAATAAATAGGGTATTGTTTACATGGTCTTCAATAGAGAACATTTTGAGCTGCAGTATCGTCTTAGAGATTTCTAAATATACATATACACACGTATACCATGGGCGTAGCTGGACTGAAATTGATGTTTATGTTAAGGAAGGGGGAGGGTTTAGTCAGGGGGACATGCTTCCCTGGGAATATTTTCTCTAAGGATGCCCGTTTGGTGCGTGTTCGGCCAATAATTTAATAATATCAAAAGTATTATTACGTGCAGTAACATTTTATTTTACATGTTTTACAAGATAGTTTTTTTTCTTTGGGTAAATGTGTCGGTGACTACAAATCCCTCAGCCCCTCACCGCTGTGGGTTCGAATCCCGGTAGTGACTTCGGATTTTCATGTGATGAAGCCTTCCAGCTGGCTTGCGGTAGGTCGGTGGTTCTACCCGGGTACCTCTGTGTACTCGGGGTCTTCCTCCACCTGTAAGTAGCTAGACGTCGCTATATGATTGAAATACTATCGCCGCGATGGTAAACCCCAATACAACAACATAAATGTGTCGGTCAGAAATAGATTTTGATTATCCATCCTCGCCCCTTCGTTTTTAATGTATTTTTTGGACATTTCTCGACTTGATGTGCAGGCATGGGCTCAAAGCTACGCAAGTGTATCAAACTTCGCGAAAGGTGTCAGACCAACAGACATGTCTGACAGACTTCATCTCGGTCTAATAATAAAAGCTTTCTCCTCAGTCCAGATGACTGGCAGGGATTTTCAGCGAACTCAAACTGTAAAAATAATGGGGAAACAACTTTCCTTGCTATTCTTGCTTGTTATGAACTTGATGTGCTTGATCCTTGCATTTTAAATGTTAAACTGGCTAAAACTATATATATATATATATATATATATATATATATATATATATATATATATTATTCATTAGTTGTCAATTCCTGACTTACTTGTTATTATATTGCCTAAGTAAGTTTTGATCTCATCTCACTTTGTACTTGTTTTATATAACTATTGTTTAACTTTGAAAAGTAACTGAACACAAGTACCCACTGGTGATCACTATGATGCCAAGAAAAAAGACGATAAACAGTATAAAATCAGTGGCTGAACTAACATCTTTCCATGTGATTGGTTCTTCATGATCACTGCTGTCGAGAGAGATTTCATTATCTGCAATGTATTTTGAATTCTTTGATCGTACTTCTCTCGAAAAATCTCGTTTTATATTAAGATGTTCCTTAGACCTGTTCTTATAAATAATATTTGGATAATCACTACGCTCATGTATTTCCATTCTCTGCCCACAAGCATTCCGTGAATGATGATTTTTACGTTGATTTTCGTCTCTTTTCTTCCTCCCGCAGCAAATAATTCGAAAGCACGTTACAAGACACTTAAAACAGGACGGCACGGGATCTTCAGACTCCTTGTAATAGAACCTCACATTACAGATCGTACACAACATCATGCACACACTGAAGACGAACACAATCAGGATGTAGAAACTCGTGTATGAAATTGTCTGTGATGTCTCGGGAAGTTTGTCACTGACCAAGTCAGAAACACGGCCACGGCAAGGAGACACGTGATGCAGTAGGAAATTCTTTCTCCGGACTCGACCGGAATGAGAAACACGACAAGGTTGATGAAGGCCATGAATATTATTGGAATCAAAACATTCACAATGATGAACATTGGTTTTCGTTTAAATGACACTTCAAACACCAAAAGTCCACCATCATACGTAAGATATGTCCGAGAAGCTTCCAAATCCCATTCTCCACTGGGGGTAAAATATGAAGTTCGTATAGTGTCCGCCTCTGGAATCAATCGAACTTCTGAAGTCAATAAACCCAAGGTAGTGAATTGGATTTCACAAGTTTGAGTGTCCCAAGGATAAAAGGTGACGTCAAACTTGCAAGATACCTCGATAACATCACTGGGGAAGAAATACGTCTGACCGTTTGGGTAAAACCTTATCAGATTCCAGTCAGCCACTATTGACTTAATCTCTTCTTTTGTATTCACCACCATCATGGGAGGGGTCCAAACTTTCCCGTTTTCGAAAACTAATTCTTTAATACCACCATAAGCGTCCGGGTCCCATGTCATGAACTCATCTGTCCATCTTAAAGACAAAGCACCAATGCAAGAAAATGTTCCCGAAACGGCATCTATACTCTTCAATGATACCAATTCAAAGGACGCGAATATCTCTAGAGCTTTACTCTGATTATACAGGGGTCGGAATTCTTTCGTATAGTTCACAAGTTTATCATCTAATAGATTCTTAGCGTCACCTATTGTATGTCCGTCTGCATTATATTTTGCAAATATGAACACACATAATGATATCAATATTTTAGACATGATTCCACTACAGGTTATCTAATTACCTTTTCTGAAGAAAAGAAATACCATGCACTTTGGTGTTAATTTAAGCTTATAGGTTTAATGTTCCGTTGAAAGAATCTTCTTCCAATTTATGGATGTTGATGCCTGTATGATGGTTACCCTTCAATTTCTGAAAAGTAATGCAAGGAGGAGTCATCATTTCAATTAATATATTGTTTTGGAAATGATATGTGTTTGTTGTCTATTGGGAATAATGTCCAACCGACAGTATTTCAATCATTTGGAGAATATGTCTACTTGGCACACTGTAGTATCAGGCCGTAAATATTTGGCATGATACCACACCCAGTCACATTATGCCGACACCGGGCCAACCAGAAGGTACCCTTATATGCTGAGCTCCAAGCAAGAGAAGTATACCGGTACCATTTTTACGACTTTGATATGTCTCGGCCAGGGATCGTACCCATGGCGTCCCGATTCCTGGGCGGACGCTTTAATCTATTTGAGAAATGCCTATTATTTAAATGGTAAGAACTTGAGGCCAGACCCTTTTGTCAGTTGTAAATTCCAAATATATTGATATTGATTTGATGTATATTGAACCTTTTGAAAACCATTTTCTGTTATCAATTGCAAATCTATCATTCCACGCAGTTCCACTCTATGAATTAAGTTAAAAGGCAACTGTTTCAACTGTCACCAGGGAATGGGGAAAATTGTCAGCAGGACAATTCTCATTATTAATTGAGCGTACGGTAATAATATAGCCCCTTGAAAACCGTTTCCACAATGTTGTTATTGTGATTTAAGTGTTAATATATTCTTGATGGGGGCCGCCATGGCCGAGCGGTTACAGTCGTGGACTACAAATCTCTCAGCCCCTCACCGCTGTGGGCTCGAATCCCGGTAGGGACTTCGGATTTTTCATGTGAGGAAGCCTTCCAGCTGGCTTGCGGTAGGTCGATGGTTCTACCCGGGTACCTCTGTGTACTTGGGGTCTTCCTCCACCTGTAATTAGCTGGACGTCGCTATATGATTGAAATATTATGGCAGCGACGGTAAACTCCAATACATCAACAACATCATTCTTGATGAATTTCAGGTTGTGATAATGTGTCAAAGGGATATTGCAATGCGATAGGTATTTTTCCTTTTGAACCCAAAGTCATGCTACACTAGACAAAGTTCTAATCAACGATCGGTATTGGCTTTTTTATTGATCATTTTACAATAAGTCTAATTAGGCGTGTCTAAACAATGTAAAGTGCTACTTTCCAATGAACATATAATGATAATAAATAATAAAATATCAAAATTTTACGTGGCATCAAAATGTTTAAGTACGGTGCCACAATATTGAAATGTTAATACTTGGCGGCATATGAAATATGTCAAAACGCAACAAACAATAACTAGAATGATATGTCAAGATAAATGGTACACAAAAATGCTTCCTGTACAGCTCTTGCGGGTAAAGCGATACTTTTACTCAAGACATAAAGATCTTCATTCTAAAGTAGCAACAAACCAACTTATTTGAATATGTGACATTTATTATTTTTAACTTTAAATGTACATGACTTACCCTAAATACATTAAGCTCATCAGCAAGCTTCCATTAACACTCACAGACTGCCAAATGTTAATAATACTATCGCATTTGACTAATAATATCACGGAATAATGTTTACATATTTATAACCTAGCTCTCAATAGTAATAAACGAACCGTGAGACTGAACTTACCTGTTAAAATAGCAAGTGTACACTTCTCCAAATATCCAGCTAACACTAAAGTCGTGTCAATTTGTCTCACCCACTTCACGGTCTGAGCTATTAGTTGTCAGTTATAAGTGGTATAATCTTCGCGACAAATCCTCGTTTAACAAGATTACGTAGTTATAAGGTCGCGCCCATGACTATAGACATGACTATTAAATACAAATGCGATTTAGACTGACAGACATATTTATGACGCGGATAGTATAAAGCAGAGCTGGTGAAATGTAAAAAAAGACTTTCAAAGACTTTATTTCAAGACTTTGATCTGTCCTTTTAATCGACAAGTATTTTTACAAGTTTATAAAAAAAACACAACAACTTAGCACATATGAGTGCGATGTGAGGTATAATAAAACATTCTTATATTTAAACAATAGGCCAATGGTTGTATGTGAAAAAATGGGTAAGATAACAGCAGATATCAGCACTATTTGAGTGAAACAAATATATATTGCTGATTCAATCTAATTAATGTTAGTCTGTGAGAAAGTATTATCTTTCAATACTGTAAAACGGCATTTTTTTTTATTTTCTATTTTTGCTGATGACCATCTCAAATCACACGTACTTTATTAATTCTCATTCCCTGCTCAAAGGCACTTCTCACATATATAGTTAATCAAAGCGCTGAAAGACTGCATGCGATAAAAAATATGAGGGATGAATTATAAAACCTGTACTTTATACATATTGTAACTGTTTATGGATAAATGATTCACAACCTATAACTTTTTGATCAGTGCGTGTTTAAAAGAATCTTCATAAATGTTAGATGCTAGAGAGTAAATTCAAGGGCCATAACTCCTTGTCAGCTGGGCCGTTATCAGCCAAGAAATCCAACAAATAAGTATGCTTGAGTTTAAACATAGATTTTTTTCAATTTTCAAATTTTCAAGGGCCATAACTCTACACCTATTATTCAAATATCTGTCATAATAAAACTTGTAATTTCATGTTTCTAGTCCATATTAATCTTTAAACCTTTATGTGCATTTGAAAACATCTGAAAAAAAATGGATCAAAATTTGAATTGACCATACACTATTAAAATATTCGAAAACAATAAAATGAAAGTGCAGATACACATGCAACTACATCTCAATTTAAGGTTTATGCCCTGTAATTCACTTCCGATGAAAGTATATGCCCCATAATAACCACCGAAGCCATGCAATGGATAGATTTATTGTTCATATATCTTCACATTATAAGATGTGACATTGGGTAACCTTAACCGATGTTAAGTCATTTAAATTAAATTGTCACAATAAGAATTCAGTAAAATATTACAATATTACAACTTACAATAATTATATTTTATTATTATGCATGTCAACAAAGTTGAAAGGTTTATGAAAACAAAAAGTCAAACTAATTACTATAGTATTGCCTTAACATGATTAACGATAAAAGAGACTTTTCTATCATCAGCATCTTTTAATTATTCACATTTAATGGATAATATATAAATAAGAAACAATGCAAAATGATGCAATTTGCTGTGATGATTAGATGCTCACACACCGCTTTGTTGTTGAATGATAGCATGTCAAGAACTCACAAGGATTTCATACTAAAGGTTACAGTGACCATGACCAAAATCAATAGGTTTCATCTGCTGGTCATTGCCAATGCCCCCACCAGGCTTCACAAACCCAGGCCCTGCAGTTCTCCAGTTAATGATCGGACAAGGATTTCACACTAATGTACACAGTGACCTTGACCTTTGACATAGTGACCTCAAAATCAATACGGTTCATCTGCTGGTCATGGCTAATGTTCCTTCCAGGTTTCACAAACCAAGGCCCTGCGGTTCTCCAATTAATGATCGAAAAAGTTTTGGTCGTACGTACGGACGTACAGACAACAGCAATGCTATATGACGCCCATTTTTCAAGTGGGGGCATAAAAAAGCTACCGACCGACCCACACAGTGACTTCCATATCCGCCCTCCCCAAAAACTAAGTTTGTGAGGGGAATAAAAAGCATGCCGACCTGCCTCCTCCAGTTCCTATTTTAAAATAGATCTTTTTCCTTTTCAAAATTGGTGTCCTACAAATTAGAAAACTATCACCTACCCTCTTTACATGTAAACTGGGTATACATTGTTCCTTTAAGTGAAATAGAACAATCAAAAGAGAGCATCGGGCACACTTGAACTTCAATATAACAAGTTTGTGAGTAGTACATATCTGAACCAATACAGAAATTAAAGACATGTATATTGAGATTGTCATGTTTACACTAATGTTGGTTTCAAAGTGAAGTAAGGATATCCACCTGTAATGGACTTTGCTATTGTAAGACCCAAAGTCATAAAGACTTAGGGAAACCCCTAAAAAACAGGACTTCTTTTCCTTAATTCATAATTTGTTATAACAAATCAAGTGAGGTATGAGAGAGAGAGAGAGAGAGAGAGATCAATATCTATATATTTTCAATATATATTTGTTAGATTTTTATTTAAGTCATAAACAATTCATAAGAAATCTCCATGAAAATGTAGAAATTATTATCTACTTTCAAGTTAGTGTTCTACAGCTGACTTGTTTACATCCTGATCATTGTGTTTATTCATAAATCAGCCTTGACATGCATGACGCGAATAACCCTTGCATGTACCCTGGATGGAGGCGAACAACAATTAAGTGGCCACCCGACAAAATTCGAACCACAATCCTGTGACCTGGATTTATGCATCCTACTACTAAACTATCTATATCCTTTTTGATGTCACATAACAATAGTAAAGTTTTTTTGCAGTTGTAAATTAACTGATATGTAAACAAGGTCTTGATTGGACATCAACTGGTTAATTAGTTATTCATGTTAATTTCTAAAGATAGTATGCCACAACTAGATGATATCATGAATAAATCAATTCACAGTTTTATCTGGCACAGTTAGCTTGGCTATACCATTTTAAGCATTTATTTAAAACTGTAAGAACAATAACATTTCATCAGATATAGAAAAAGCCCAAACTCAGTGAACAATTGTAAAAATAAAGGGATCTGAGGCATAAGATGCAAGCAAATTTTAAGCTAATTACATCTTCCATTCCAGTTTTTCAACAACCACTTGTACCAAAAAAAAAAAAAAAAAAAAAAAAAACATGTGTATGAATATCTGTTGAAAACTTAATCTTGGATGCAGCGGCCCAATGTGGAATTCTAATATGGGAATAAAATATAACAATACATGTATTTAAATTTAATAAATTAACTACATGAAATTTTAATATATGTAAATGACAGAGGTCTGTGCTATGCTGTTAAAAATGTAATATATATGTAACTGGAGTTCAATGATTCCTCTCTGAAACACACATAGAGTCTGGTATTAAAACTATCATATAATTCCATTTGATCTTCAAAATGAATTTTAAACAATTTTTTAAAGAGCCGGTATCACTTGAAACCTGTCTTATGGTAACAACAGCATCAGCCTCACATGAATACAGTATAGTGGCTTAATTAATAGTTTCGTAAGAATAGTCTCAGTGCCAAAGGCAGCATAAGCACAAAATTTTCCGAATTTCATAATCAATCACCCATTATTATAACCATGAGGGCGTCAGTAATTTTTTTTAGGTATCTTGACTATTTCATTCAAGTCAAAGACTGATCTGTCATCAAAAGACTCTGTAGAAAATTCTAGCTATTTTTTTTCTGAAGTGGACTTTTGTCAGCATGTTAAAACCATATTACTCTGCCTCTCTGTGGTATCAGGCCACATGATAAGGGACATGTTAAAATGTCCTGAGTTATAATTTTCTTGTACTTGGCTAACTGTTTTTTTTATATCTAGAGGACTAAATACAAGAATGAAATTTAAATATTTGGTGGGTTAAACTTGCATACCACCCATCATTGAATTATGATCAAAGTCTATCAAGTGATAGTGGGAATTTTATAGTAAATTCAAGCCTTTATAGACTTAAAGTAAAAAAGCCTATTACTCCAAGTCAATGGATGCTTGCATCTGAAATCAAGTCTTTTTAAGCATTTGACAAATCATGATTATCAATTAATGATGGCTGGATAACCTTAAAGGTTAATTCACCTTGTTATAACATTTTATTAATTATCCTACAAATGCAATTATAACTAAATTGTTTCTAGGTGGGAAGATGAAAACACTGCAATGACAAAAAATCTTCCTAGCAATTAAAAGACCCATCAACAGTATTTCAGTAATTTTAGGGACTATATGTACACGAGTCGGATATTGTGCTGCCTCATGTAATATCACAACCAACAGACAAGTGACATCACCTGCTTACCACAACTCATCAAATTATCCTGAATCTCAGACAAGGATGCTAAACAAGTTCCATTTTAAAGGACTATGGTATGTCATGGCTATGCATGAATCGAACCTACAACACCTGGGTTAGTGGAAGAATACTCTAGGTACTTGGCCAAAAAGACTGACGGGTACAGTCAGTCTGCAAGAATCATTATTCCAACAGTAGTTTATTTAGGCCCGTTCAGAAACATACTGTTTAGCAAGTAAGATCTCAAGCCTTCAGCAGATGCCTTCAAATACTTCAAGTAGCCAAAATTATAATGTGTAAATGGTGTTGGTTGAGCTCAAAACTTGTAAGTGATGTGTCTCAGGTTCAAATCCTGATCTATCTGCACATTTTCTACACATGATTATGTAATGTCCAAGTAGTTACCCTTGTAGCTGTGAGATCTGTGTAAACATTCCAATAACTATATCTTTATGGTACTGGTTCTAGTCCTTGGCTAAAGGTAGGGCCGTTACAGTAATAATTCTCCAATGTATATCACACTTGGGTATATCAAGAACATAGATTATTTTTCATGAACAAATTTCAAATATGGCTTATGCATGGATGTATATTATTAAACTGCCCAAAAGTAATTCTTATCAGAGAGATATTTGTGTCTGTGGACAGGTGGTTCTTCATCCCTGTATGCTGGGAGTCTGAGTTGGGTTCAAGTCTGGATCATGCTGATTTTTTTACCTGGTAATGCAGCCTGTTAGTAATCCTGATCAGTGTGAGATTTGTGTTAGCAATCCTGAAGATTAGTATGTAGAGCTCTTGCGCTGTAAGCTGTAAGGTTTCGAATTCTGGTCTGGCTGCGCATTTTTTTCCACCTACTTATTGGTTACATTTAATGCCAAACATGGGGCCATTTTGGTAAAATTTTCGCGTATATATAAGCCTTTTGTTTGTCAAGAACATAGCAAATTGTTCTGTCCTGTTCTGAATTCAGGAAAAAAATCAAATGTAACTGCTTAGTAAGAGATTAGTGTCAGTGGTCTGGTAGTATGACCACCCTGTTAGAATCCAAATCCTTGTCTGGCTGTTCATTTTTTCATACTAGGTAAAATAACAGCCCATTTGTAACCTTAATCAGTATGAGATATGTATTAGCAATTCTGTATATCAGTCTGTAGAGCTCTCGCATTGAATGCCAAGGGTCCTGGGTTTGAATCCTGGTCCGGGTTATAGTCTGTTTCACCTGGTTACATTTGGTGCCAAAAAGAGGGGCCATTTTAGTATAGTTCATCATATCTTTATTGCCCTTCGGTTTGTCAATAATATAGCAATTTATTATGTCATATGAATTCAGGGACAAATTCCAAAGCAGCATGAGGCCCTAAGTAAAAGATTTGAGTAAGTGCACCCACTCAAGCCCTGGTCTGGCTATACATTTCTCTTACCTGATCATTTTGCTCTTACTGTTTATAAATGTGTTGCCATTGGATGGTTATTTGACCTAAGAGCCCAATTAATTAAGAATTTGAGGTGGATGTTATTTTCTATGGCCTTTAAATAATCCATGAAGTATTAATAAGTCATTAGAACAAAATTATAAATTCATTCTCATGACCACTCTTACTATTACCATTCGAGGGGTCATGGGTTCAAATCCATGTCTGAAGTTTTTCTTAAATTGTTATATTACATTCACATCATTCAATGAAATGCCTCTTGTCTAAACTCAATGTGATATTTATCATTGCTCATAATTATTTTGAATTAATTAATTGTTTGATCCAGTTATGCTATATGTATATAGATCTACAGAAACCCATCATAAATATAGCTCTAGTATAAAGCTTAAATAGTAACAGAAAACAGAGATGTGAAAACCTAGATGTAGTTCCGTGCAGAAAACTAGAAATCAGGAAAGTACGGGGATGATCGACAGAAAAAAGATAAACAAATAAATACATGTAAATGTAGACACTAATAAATAATAAATACAAAATAAAAGGTAACATAATTGTTTTGAATCTAAAAGACTTGATCTAGCTGACTGTTATGGCGATAAAAAATGAAACAAATTTAAGAGCAAATCTTTAAATCACAATGATAGGGAAAATCGATTATCAAATCGATCGGTCTGATAGATACTGATCTTCAAATTACTGCATCATTCTTACT
>CM037780.1:58821016-58871016 GCA_021229015.1 Solen grandis
AACAATAACACAAAAAATCAGCTTTATTTGTTCACATTAACCATTCATTATTTGGAAGCTATCAGAAGCTGACCCGTGTACTGGTTAGCATTATAAACTAGATCAGCCCGCATATGGTGTGGAAATGACGCATGAAGATCAGGCATGAGTTCAGTATGCCAAACTGTTAGGAACTGTTCACCTACGTTAGCTATAAAGCTGTCTAATTGCCATATACTGTTGCTGTTTATGTGTACCTTATACTGCAAAGTAATGGGAAGATTGTGGTTTTTAACAACAAAACAGCTCTTAACTGATTGTAAACAGATGGATTCACAACTGTTATCTTTGTTTCTGTACTTTGAGATGAGAATGGAGAACCATATTGGACTAAGATTTGGTTTTAGTCTAACCTGATGCAAAATGACATATTTCAGTGGTGAGAGTAAATGAAAGTTGGATTGTGTTCCTTGTGTTGTTACAGCGGAGGAGGAGGCTGGAAACAAGAAGGACTGGGGAGAGATGGTGGATGAGGCAGAGACGCGAACACCTGGACACGCAGTGCACATGCACAACAAACTGTCCTCACCCTCACGTAAAAGGTGCGTGCGTTAGCATTGATAAAGGTGACATTTAACTTACTGGAAAAACAATGAGAATCCATGATTGTATTTGTTTTACAATGTAGGAAAGGTGAGTGAATGAAAAGAAGTGAAAAATAAAAGACAGTCAAACCGGCCTTGAGCGGTCATTCAAGGGAACAAGAGGAAGTGGTCGCTTAACAGAGGTAGTTGCTAAATGAATGTTAAACATATAATAAAATGCAAGTTTCTTTATATCAAAACTGACTGCTAATTGCAGGTTGACCGCTAAATACATGTGACCACTTTGACAGGTTCCACTATATTCTGGATTTTAAATCCCTCGCCGCGAAGCGGGAGGGGGGTTATAGGAATGCCCTTCGTCTGTCCGTCCGTCCGTCAGTGTGTCCGAAACACTTTCGTGTCCGCTCCATATCTCATGAACGCTTCAAACTCGGCTAAGTGTTAACCTCATTGAGCTGTGTGCAGAAGGCATGTGGCGGTCACCCTGGCTCAAGGTCAAGGTCATATTTGAAGGTCAAATGTTATTTTCGTGTCCGCTCCATATCTCATGAACGCTTGGACACATTTTCTTCAAACTCGGCTAAAGTGTTAACCTCATTGAGCTGATGTGCAGAAGGCATGGGGGTCACCTGGCTCAAGGTCAAGGTCATACTTAAAGGTCAAATGTTATTTTCGTGTCCGCTCTCATATCTCTGAACGCCTGCACACATTTTCTTCAAACTCGGCTAAAATGTTAACCTCATTGAGCTGATGTGCAGAAGGCATGAGGCGGTCACGCTGGCTCAAGGTCAAGGTCATACTTGCAGGTCAAATGTTATTTTCGTGTCTGCTCCATATCTCATTCAGGAGTGTTCCACTTGCCTTACACAGACCACTTCTTGACCTGGATTGCACTTCCACAGTGATTTATTGTACTTGGTAAATAATAGTATGTCATGTTCACAATCATACAAATTATTTCATGATATAGAAAGTTTTTAATTGAGTTACACATGTACTTTGTGGTTACCTAACACATTCTATACTTCATTAATGTTCACTTTTTGTACTGTTTCCCATGTAAAACTTGTCAGTAAACTTTTATCTCAAGATGGCTAAAATTTCTGGGAACCAAAACAATCTACAATTCTGCCAATTAATACTATGTTTATTTTCTCATACAAAGAACTTCAAATTAGACATTTTTGCGCTTCCCTGTCACTTGCTGTGGCGGTGTGGTCTCAGTATTGGTATTGGAAATTCCAGAGTTGGAGACTACGGCACCTATACGCAATAAATGCACACCAGCATTTATAACACAATAACACAGTGGGTCATAAGGTCCAACTCTCATGACCCGATAGACGCAGATCGCAAGTCCCATGTATAAACAAATGGGACTACTTACATGAGGTCCAACTCTCATGCAAGATTTAACGCTCCACTCAAGACCCAACAGTCTGAACAATGATGGGTATGCTTGAGAACTATTCGCCGCAGACTTAAGATGATGTCGCAGTCTCCCACCCCGGAATTTTCTGCCACACGAAGTCGCCACCAAAATTCCGCTTGCCATACACAAAACCTACTAAACACAATATCAATGATGTAGTTTGGCGCGCTTATATATATAAAAGAGGAAGTGGTAACTTTTTTCACGGATATGTGGTTTTAACAGTGTCAATATAAAAAACCACTTCCTTACATATCAAAACACTGACGAAAATTTCAGCCCTGCGATAAATTTGGCTATTGGTGAGCAATAACCTTTATTAATATATGTGCCTCCGAATTCTGAGATTCATACATAACTCCGGAAAGTTAAATTGTCTTAAACTGATCTTCTATGTCTGCTACAACCATGCCAGGTTAAGGTGAACATAATCCTATGACCAAACAAATTCTAATATTTGGCCAGCGGCGGGGGATATAGCTGTCCTTTGGACTGACGTCACGCATATACAAGTGTAATTAAGAATTGCATATTTAGCTTGATTATTTGATGAAAAATCTTTGATTAAAGTTTCATGTGCGACTTACTATCATGCATATATCTTAATAACCAGCTATGCCTCTTGATCAGATGTTCAGGGACATTAAACCATCAAGTTAGATAAATCTTTGACTGAATTGATTGTAAATCATGGCCCCTTCTGAACTTGAAAAATTTGGTTAAAGTTTTGCATGCAACTAAATTTGGTTAAACTAATAAGAGGTAGAGTAGTCAAGCACACTGTTGTACGGACAGCTCTAGTTTTTATGGATCACTGGGTCCAAAAAAAAAGAAAAAAAGTATGAAATTGTAAAAGCCATTGACTTGCAATTATCCAGGTCACCTACTGAGTCCAAGAAGCGACATGAGGAGAAGCAGGCCAAGGCCCAGGAGTTGAGGGACAAGTTGATGGCAGAGAAGGCAGAAAGACTGAGGGACCTTGGGAAAAAGGTAGATTTTGGTCCCCTATCTCGTGATTGCAAAAATAGCCTGTTTTTCTCTGTTTCTCCTCTAGAGATCCCTTTTATGATGGATTAGGTTTCCCTGAATTGCCATCCTCATTATAATATTGTATACCCATCTGCGACTTAACAAACTCGTAAAAAAAAAAAGGTGCTGGTTTAGCTCCCTTACTTGGTGCTCAGCATATAAGGGTAGTTCCAGGACTGGTTGGCCTTGCTGTCATGATAATGTGACTGGGTATGGTATCATGCCACTTGTCTACGGCGTGATACTGCCATGTGGCAGCACTATATCTGTCTCAAGTAGACATCATCTCCAAATGACTGAAATACTGTCGGTGGGACATTAAATCCAATAAACAAATAAAAATAATATTGGAAAGATGTAGATTGGCCATACAAGGATACTTTTCTTATATTTCTATATTTTTGTCAACAGCGTACCAAAGAATGTGTCTTTACTGTGCATACCTCTTGCTCATTGTGTACAAGTCTATGTACCATGTTGTAACTTAAAGAATATATAAATTGACTTGAAATTCTTGTCAAGTACATTACATTAGAAATAGCTGTTTTACTGTACTGAGCAGGTGGCTGATGTGCGGGCATGGAAGGAAGAGCTGATGCGGCAGAAGAAGGACACGATAGAGAAGAAGATGCAGCAGGCGGAGGAGAAGAGGCAGATCATGCTTAAGTCCAAGGCTCAAAAGGCCCATGATGAGGAGGCTAAGGTAGGGTCACACAAAGTCCTAGTAACCTAACACAGATATGAAACGATTTCTTGTGACATAAAAACAACAACAGGTAAACGTAATTTGAACAAGATTTCGCTGAGACTTAACATATTGCAGATGTTGAATAGACAGACTCTTTACAGTATATCCTATCAAAGAGATCTGCAATCTATTGAGAGACATGCATATTTGGCTTAACCTGCAATAAATTGAAGAAAAAACTCGGTATATTTATTATTGGTGAGCAATTTGTCACATTTCGTGTTTTCTCACGGTCACATGATCTTGTATATTTATGAAACTTAACAAGAGGTTCTCATGACTTGCTCTTAACCTATATTAGAGTTGCAGATCTCTGCTGAATATTTTTTTTTGCCAAGCAAGTGAATTTGGTGGGGATATATATATATATATATATATATATATATATATATATATCATATTATGTCATGTATACTTCATTTGATGAAAGTATGCCCCAGTTTATAAGCAGAGAAATCTACACACACTGGTTATTTACTGAAGGTGAATTTGTCAGTGCTAATACAGTCAAACTTGTCCAAGTGACCACGTCTATTAAGCGACAGGTTGTCTTAAACGACCATTTTATTTACCCCCGAAAATATTTATCCTATATTTCTTATTTATTAAGCGACTTTTGTTTTAAACGACTAGCGACCACTAATTATCATTTCGAGTCTACTAAAATAGGCATGCATTAAGCGACCCTGTCCCACCTTTAGCCCCAGGGAATTATGGATTGACCAGGTGTGTACCATATTTTCCACTTGAATGATTCACCCTGAGTCCCCCTGGGTTGCTGCAAAGGACCTGTTAATGACCCCATTGTTTGTGTTACTTGGGGTTTTTCACGCGTTTGCTAAATATAGTTTTGTTATTCGTAAGACAATAGAAAAGGACTCCTTAAACGCCAAGAGTAACTGCATCTTTTATCATCCGGGGCTATCAAAGGCGCCGCTTCGAATCATTAGGAAAACTGTTTCAATCAAGTTTTTTATTTAGAAAACAGTATTAATCAGCTAATAATGGAGAAAAAACAATTAACATCTAGATTAATCTTCAAAGTTATCGCTCAGTTACGCATTTGTAATCAACGCATCAACATGTCGAAATGAAAAGTGCTAACTTTACAGGAACGGATTAATGTGATTGAACTGTCAAAAAGTAAAAGTGCACGGAAAATCGCGGAGGAATTGGGAGAGAGAGATTCACCTAAGTGAATATTTCAACAACAATAGCAAAAACAAACAAATCATGCAAACATACATATACATGTATAAATGAGCAAATTAAGATTGGAGAGAGAGAAAAAATGTATAAAAAAATAATACAATATATATACTACTACTAAAATTTATCAATTTTATTAAAAGAACACATTTCATTCACATGCAAACACATTTACACATACAATATACATAGATAATGGGATACCATTATTTTCACACTGTCGTGAAAATAAAAAATGACATATTTTATTAAGAGACTGTTTTATTAAGAGACCACTTTTACAAAATCCCAAGGGTGGTCTCTTAATACAAGTTTGACTGTATTAGCACTTTTATTCCATATGTAATAGACATCAAAGGCTGCATATTTTTTTTCTACTAGATAAAATTAAAAAAATAACAACTAAATGTCTTAAAATCTTAGCTATGTTTCCTTTTATATGCTTTCCTTGAATTTAAATGGTATGTCATTTGCAATTGTATAACTAGTGAAGTCCATTAGTTTTAAACAGTAATGTATGACATTGAAATGTGATACCCCTAAACTAAACATAAAAGGGTTGGTAGTTTCGAAGACGTAACAGATCTGATTTTCGTAATCACAAATATAACTTTTTTTCCATGAAATTTGCCAGTTACATTTACATATACATGATAAACATCTACCATTGAACAACACCAGAAACAAATATGATATGTTTAAACATTTTAAGATACGATTTATGATTTCACACATCTAATGAATTTAAAAAGGAAAATGACATTTGCTCTATCAATGATGTCATAGAGATCACATGACTCCAAAATGTATAAAATGCCCAGCAGTTTATAAAATTGGCATTTTACATACTTCAAGTGATTTTTGTTGCAAAAATAAGCATATTTATGATTTATCTGATTAATATGGGCTGAATAGGAAGGGTTTTAGAAAATGCAAATTTTTCAAACCTTCAAATCTATGATGAGTTTTGCTCTCCCTTTATTACAGGCCAATGAGATTGCATTCATCAACACTCTTGAAGCCCAGAACAAGAGACTGGACATCATATCCAAACACCAGGAGTCTGAGGCCCGGCTACAGGATATTCAGGTATGTAGTCTCACACCTCTGTTTGAGGTTTTACTCTTCTCCATTGACAATTTCAGGATATAGATTTGACAGATTTTATTGTATAGCTGTCTCATTGATCTCAGGTAGTGATGAGAGGTGAATAGTTGTTAAAAGTTCTTGAAGTTTTTACTCATGATTTTTATACCTCTTCTTCACAAAGTGAAAGTGAATTGGTTCATTACATCCTGCCAGGTTCCACACTCTCATTAGTTTGGTAACTGTCGTTGCTAATGTCTTCATACTTTATTTTTATCATGATATAGCCAGTAAGCAGCAGAATTTGACATAAACTTCATATCCAGATATCCCAGCGGAACACCTTCATTGAAATTATGGAATCCCTTCTGAAAATGAGGAATCCCTGTCATGTCATTTGGATATATATGATGGCTTTATTTACATAACCAGTGGTAAAAAAGTAGCAATTTTCAAAGAGTATTACCAATATGAAACTTTCATGAAGATGATTTCATCAATTTGCAACAATAGTGGCTGTTCATTTTTTTTTAATCGTAAAAGTAAGTGTCCTAACCCCAGGCATGTCAATTCTGGAGTCCCTTCCCAATATTTGGTGTTTTTGGGATTCTGGGACACCGTTAGTGTCATCCGCTGGTCAGCAGACAAGTGCAGATGAGTGTTTCAAGGAAATTGTAAGAATTATAGCCATTTTTCTGTGTCAAAGCAGTATGCAGAGGTATTGATTACCTTCAATAATAGCTCTAGTTGATTTGGAAGGCAGAAGATTGGAGTATCATTTTGAGTATTATTTTTATTGGCAGCTTAGACGGATTATGATATAGATTCTAAATCAAAATCTGTCTAACCTTTCGATAAAAATAAATACTAACTATTATGCAGCAAATTTAAGAAGTATGATACCAAATGTAGCTCTACACCAGTTGTATTGGTTTTATTTCTCTGATGATGGGTGATTGTTTTGTTTTGGGGAAGTAAATCATGGGGTAATTTGCAATTTTTGGGGAAAACTGCATGAATTGAATGAAATTTTCTATGCAGAAGACGCCTATGGCAGTCTTCTTGAGACAGTTTATTTAAACCAAAATCTTACATTAATTTGAATGGCCCCTGATAAAGAAGGGAAAAAAATCTGCTAGTAGATTTCAAGTGGTAATGTGTAAATAAATGTATGCAGGATGAGAGACAGCGAAAGCATGAGGAGAAGCTGGCTAAGGAGGCGGCTGTGGAGGAGAGGAGGAAGACACTGCAGGCCGAGAGACTGGCGCGACTCCATGAGATACAGGAGAGACGCATGATGAGGAATGCTCGGATAGAGCAAGCCATGGCCGAGAAGGAGACTGAGAGACAAGAGGCAGTCCGTGCCAAAGAAAAGTAAACTTTTTTTTTCATGTCCAAAAAATGTTCAATATGTTAAGTCTTTGTCTATTTTTTTTTTTTTTTTTTGTAGGGCTTGCTTATTATACCCCCAGATTCGAAGTAAATGAGGGTTATATTGAAGTCATGTTGGCCAGTCTGTTGGTCGGTCCGTCTGTAGATGGGATTTGTCTGCTCTATATAGGCTGCTTTTGGTCGGATTTTAATGAAATTTTACAAGACTGATAAGTACCAATTCTAGTTACCCATATTGCTAGCACATGATTCGCTTGATTTTGAATGAGTTATGGCCCTTTGTTATATTTCTCAAGACTGTCTGACTTGATAACAGTAACTTTGACAAAGCGATATCTTAGGGTATTCATCATCTTTGTTGATAATTCTTGTTGTATTTGAGGAGATCAATTTAGAATGAGTGAAATCAGAGTAGTTGTCATAGTTACTATAAAGTGATAATGAAATTAATACCTATGTTGGGATATGTGTGGTTTACCTGCAGCAAAGTATGTAATTAGGGTATAGATATTTTACAAATGTATAAAAAATAAAATTGATGCTAAATATTGTTATGATTTTATATTGCTTTACTATTCATATTACTTCTTTGAGTAAATAATACAGACTTATTAACTGAATGGGTAAATCATAGCCCTAGGTTGATCTGTTTTCAGAGACAGGGAGGAAAGGTTGGCAGCACTTAATGCACAGCATGAGCAACACATACAGGAACTGCAGAAGAAAATACAACAAAAGGTAAGAATAGCTTTGAAACTATTGATACTGACTTCAGTTTTCTCTAAGTCAAGCATTTTGACTTCTTTATCAGAGATGTATTCAGTTGAACCATACTGAAGTCAAGACCCTTTAATGCTGTCCTGGATGGAATAAAAAGAAATTGTCCGAAAGATGGTATCATGGTAACATATATTAAGTTTGTAAAGTACCAAAGGTTCAAAGGTATGCAACTTGGAAACAAACTGAGAATCTGGCACTCTTGATTTATGAGAAAATTTTCAGTGTTTTGATGTATATGCTTCATCCCTGATATGTGTTCCATCAGGAAGAAATGTTAGATAATGAAATATGCTGAAAATGGTAGCAGTCTTTACATAGATACCTTTAAATTAAAGATGGGGGTGGGAAAGGATGAATTGTTTATATTTAAGTTTTATATTATATCATGACCAAATCATATATGGATGATAATTACTAGAATGAGAGTAAATTAAAATTTTAAATCCATATTCTAGTTAAAAAATCAGACGAATCAGTATTTAAGTCCTAAAAAATAACTCAAAAAATTAAATAAGTCTAGAGTTTAAAATATCTACTTAAAAGCTTGAATCTGCTTGATGGATTAGGATCCTTAAAGTATTGCACAATTTAAAAGCTTTACGAATAAAGACCTTGAAGGTATTACACAGTCTAAAAGCTTGATGAATTTGAACACTAAAGGTATTGCATATTGTAAAAGCTTGATGAATTGGGACCCAGAATGTATTGCACAATTTAAAAGCTTGATGAATTGGAACCCTGAAAGTATTGCACAATTACATTGTTGTCTCTGTGCACCAATGCGAGTCTGCGACTGTACAGTGTCTGTTCTTTTGTGTGTGCAGCAAGACGAGAGCTCCCAGCGCCACATGGAGGCCTTGAAACAGATCAAGGAGAAAGCGTTTGAGATGAGTGTGCTGCGTCACTCGACAGAGGACCATAACGAGGCTCCCCAGATCACGCCATATGCCAACCAGAAAATGTGCACAATCTGTAACACACTGGTATGTAGGTTTTGTACGGCATTATGAAATAAGATAAGTTTAAAACTTTAGGAATACAAAGAAAACGTTAGTGACAGCTATTTCAGATTTAGCGAGGCAGCCCCTTTTTATGGCAAATTTCAGTCAAAATTGAGACCCATTTCCCAAAGAAATTTGTTCATATCTGTTTTTGGTAGAACAATTTATAATCATTAAAAATTTGTGTGTTTTAATCTTCCAAATCTGGAGAGCTTGTTCACATATTGTTCATATTTAATGCCCCTCTGTATTTCTCTGAAAGCTGAAAAAACCAGGAGGCTGATAGGGTAAATTCCTTAAATCCTTATTAATGTGTTAACCCTTTCCCTCATAAAGACTCATTTTGACGCACTCAATAGGTACCACATAAAGCCTGATCTGCAGAAAACCACAGTTAAACCTTACCAAATTTAATTACAAAATCCTCATTTCCAGACCATTGAGGAGCAGCGAACAGCATAAAACCTGATCAGCCTGCGAGTTACTCGCAGGCTGATCTGGTTTTATGCTGTTCGCATAGGTCTTTTCATGGTATCCTCTATGAGGGAAAGGGTTAAGATGGGAAGTAAATCGGTAACATATTAGGTTATTGTTTAATTTGTTGTGAAGGAAAGGTAAAAATGGCATTTTCTCCCACTACCTTTTAAAAGGAATTTCTGTATTAACATCAACTTCTGTTTGAGTTTCCAGTTCTGGATTTACTATTTTCATAAAACTGTATACCAACAGATTCCATCAGAAGTCTACCTGCTGAGTCACTTGAGAGGAAAGACCCATCAACAGGCACTAAAACACAATAACAATGGCATGTCCATGTCCAAACAGGAGATTGTGAGTACTGTCTAGTGTTGCCTAGTGTTGCCATAAAGCTTTTCCATTGAGTATTTAAATAAATTATTTGTATTACTAGATGTAATTATGTGAACATGAAAATTATCATAGTATCAATACATATTAGTTTTTTCAATGACTTTTACTTTTCAAAAGATTGGATTAAGTGCATACATTTTAGTTTTTCCATGAATGCTCTGCATATTGATGCAGCAACCATGATTACTGTCCCATTTTTGGGGCAAGGATTTTCACATACTGCAAAATATTGGTTCAACCAGGAACTGTTCACAGGTATCAGATTAAGTGGTAATCTTATTTCTTTGTGAAAAGAAAGGTTTACATATTTAAAAGATACGGAGAAAGTTGATTTACTGCATTTTAGGTATTAAAATTATTTAGTTTTAAAGTAATTTAAAATCTTTGAACATGGTCAGCATTGTGTTGATATCTTTGCAGGAAACATTTAATTTGAAGCACATTGTGAACGCTCCTGACAATACTACCCACCCGAAGATAGTATCAGAGAAAGAGAGAATCAAGTCACTGAAGAAGCGCTGCAAGAAACTGAAGCAGAGAATGAACTCAAGGTAGGTTGTAACCTTCAGACAATCATTCTTCTACTGAAATCCTTCTCTACTGTCCATGGTGGCTGAGTGGTTAGAGCGTCTGCCTAGGGAACAGGAGGCTATGCCTTCAATCCCTGACTGCGACATACAAAAACTTGTAAATAATGGTACTGATTTAGCTCCCTTGCTCAGCATTCAGCATATAAGGGTAGTTCAGGACTGGTTGGCCCTGTGCCAGGATAATGTTACTGGATGTGGTATTATGCCACATGTCTACGGCGTGATACTGCAGTGTGGCAGCACTATATCTGTCTCGAGTAGTCAAAGTCTCCAAATGACTGAAATACTGTCGGTGGGACATTAAATCCAATAAACAAACAAACATGTCATCTGTATCATGTTAACTGCTGGGTTTGAAACAAGTCACCTCAATGGCTCTTCGTTCATGGACTTTATTGTGTCTTGATTCCAGTTACTGTTGTTAATACTGCAATATAGGTCTAATATAATAAGCTTAAGTATAGTGAACATTTTAACAATGGATCTTGTATCTTTATTTTAAAATAGCATTATAAAAGCGTTGATTTGTATCTTCCATGTCATAGTTGGTTTATTGTGTCACCAGCTATAAACAGCGGTGTCATATAGGGATTACTTTTCTGTCGTCTGTCTGTCCGTCACACTTTTTCCTCTTGAGTTTCAGCAGGTGACACATGTTCCAAAGAAAACTTTTATTTTTGCAGTCGTTGATTTGAATAGACTTGACTGTTGTATTTGTGACTGTGAACTCCAACCTTAAAAAAAAGGCTTTCTTTTGTTCCTTTAAGGTTAAAACTTAGAACTGTTCGCAACTGTTAGGGTGTTGGTTACCAGCTTGCATTCTACATGCTGATGGTAACTGAATGCAAGTCTAGTGTATCATGGCGATTTTTAGTCTTCAACCCAAGGTAGATAGATTGGGGTATGAATTCCCATTCATGATTGCTCAAGCCCTCTGTTCTTGAAAATACTCAAGTAGGATCTCAGTCTCAAATTTGTGTATCGTACTCAAATCGCTATTGAAACTATTGGTCATAGTTTGAGTTTGAGAATAATATTTATACTTAAGTACCCTTTTTATTTTTGAGAATACGGGCCTGGTTAACCCTTTCCCTCATATAGACTCATTTTGACGCACTCAATAGGTACCACATAAAGCCTGATCTACAGAAAGCCAAACTCAAACCTTACCAAATTTAATTATAAAATCCTCATTACCAGACCACTGAGGAGCAGCAAACAGCATAAAACCTGATCAACTTGCAGGCTGATCTGGTTTTATGCTGTTCGCATAGGTCTTTTCATGGTATCCTCTATGAGGGAAAGGGTAAAGGTCTACATTACCAACATGCAAGAAAAATGATAGGGCAGTGATTTGGATAGTAGATATCGATTCTTAGTATAATTTTGCTTCACAAATAAAATGGCAGCTACTGTAAAATCATTAATTTTTGTTGACATTAAATGTTGATGATAATATGCCTAAGGGAATTTCATGGGTATGTTTATCTGTGGATCTTTTTTTTTATAGAAAATGTGAGGTCTATATATGAAACAAGTTTTCATGGAGATTAATATTCATGGATAAAACCCGCCACGAAATCAACGAAAATTTGTGTCCCGCAAAAATGAATGATTTCACAGTATATAAGAATCAGGCCTTTTGTCAGGTCTGTCCTGTCCCATTTTACAAAAAAAGTTCATGGTTTACAGGGGATTGGAGTATGAGAGCAGCCTGCAGGGGAAGCAGCCTAATGTAGAGTCAGAAAACAAGGCCAAGTAAGTAGTCATTTAAATGAATTTTACTTCCCAACAATTTTGTCATGTGGATCTGTGTTCGAAAACTTTCAGCTAAACAAGCATACTGGTATTTATTTTATAAAGATAGATGAGATATTTGGCATAAACAGTGGAAACACGAAAATCTCTTAAAAAGGTGTTACATTAACTAAATGTCAAAATGTCACACAATTATACCCCCCGCACAACGAAGTTGGAAGTGGGGTATACTGGATTCAGCTTGTCTATCTGGCCGTCCCTCCGGCCGTCTGTCCGTCTGTCGGTTTCTTTGTCCGGGCCGTAACTCAAAAAGTATAAAAGGCATCAAGATGAAACTTCATATGTGGATTGATCTCATTGAGGGGGAGTGCAGTGACCAAGAACCATAACTCTCTGTCGCATAATTTTGGAGTTATTGTCCTTTGTAAATTTTCATACTTAATTTTTGTCCGGGCCGTAACTCAAAAAGTATAAAAGGCATCAAGATGAAACTTCATATGTGAATAGATCTCATTGAGGGGGCGTGCAGTGACCAAGAACCATAACTCTCTGTCGGGTAATTTTGGAGTTATTGTCCTTTGTAAATTTTCATACTTAATATTTGTCCGGGCCGTAACTCAAAAAGTATAAAAGGTATCAAGATGAAACTTCATATGTGGTAGACAATATAGTGTAATAATGGACCTGAATAGTACAGTGTAATAATCGACCAGAACAGTATAGTGTAATAATGGAGCTGGACAGTACAGTGTAATAATGGAGCTGAACAATGCTTAGTGGGCCTTCATCCAAATAAATTAATGTATGTGTTAATATTATTTATTTTCCTTGTTGAGCCAATACATTTACATGTCTCTGACCTACATGTTATTTGTATTAAAATCCCTGTGACAAAGCGACATGCTGGGGGTATTTGGGCCATTACAATAGCAGTTCTAGTTTTACTTATGGCCTTATTTTAAGGTTATCCATTTATCATTGAATTTGATAGCAGTTTTCCAGATGATGCAAAAATTTGTATTAAAGACTGATTTGTCACTGACAGATGCGAGTTCTAAGTTTTGTTTCTCCCCCATGGTGATTTGGATTTAATGGGTTCTAACTTTTGAAATGAAACCCTCATTTTAACACCTGTGTATGATGGATGTTGCAGAATGCAGAAGGTGATCCGGGACCTGAACAAGTACCTGCAGGCCCAGGAGAGTGGCCCGTGGGCCCAGAGTCGAGTGTCAGCCCTAGACCGGGCCCTCGGGGACCTAAACAGAATCTTCGATAAGAAGGTAACAGTAGTGATTGAATGATTGTTACGTATCATGAAAAAATTGGTTGTAACCATTATTAAGATGACTACGCTTTTATTATAGCCCCAGGTACGAAGTATATGGGGGCAATATTGGAGTCACGTCTGTCGGTGAGTTTGTAAGTCGGACCGTCTGTATATGAGTTTTGTCCACCCTATTTCTTGGCTACCTTTGGTCAGATAGTGATAAAACTTTACAAGACTGATAAGTACTAGTTGCCCATATTGTTGGCATGTTATGATTTGAATGATTTTGAATCAGTTACGGCCCTTTTTACATTTCTCAAGACTGTCTGACTTGGTAACAGTAACTGTGATAAAGCAGTATTTTGGGGTTTTCATCACTTTAAATGATAATTCTTTTTTACTAACGATTTGAATGGGGAAAAAAAATTTGAAGACACCAGAGGAAATCATATCCTTTTCACCTAAGACTTACTTTTCACTCAGCATACAGAATGGTAGTTTGCTTAGAGTCAGGATTATGTGAGTGGGTGTGTTATCATGTTACTTGTCTACAGCATGATACTGCTGGGACTTTTGTCAGAGGGAGATTATCCATTGAAAGAAACAGAAGAGCTCATCGTCATATACATAAAGAAGGCTTATAAGCTCTTCTGGCTTTCAGTGGACGAAATTTAATTTTACATCTGACCCTGAAGGAAAAGAGAAGCAAATGTTCAGTGAAGTATTGCCAGTGGTATGCTCATCAGCTATACAGTAGGATAGTAAAGTAATAACCTAACAAAGTCAAGCATGGTCAGTCCGATTTAAACCAACCTTATAAATCATCACAGGTTGTCTCCTTGACTAGGAGTGTTCTGTCCAATGATTGTTATACCTTTGCTTAACCTTCTTCATGAATATTCATGTATAAATTAATGACTTGATGAATATTAATTGACTGAACTTTTAATTGTATAATTATGAAAAAGATTTTTCTAATACCATGTAAACTGTAGAATCTGAGCTACAAGTTTGTTTGAGCAAACAGAGCAGACCCTGATCAGACATCTCTTGTAGGAAGCTCCTGATTGTTTACACTCATATTTCATGTAGTTTGGTAACTGTTGCTTATAATGCCTTCATACTTTGGAATTATGATTAATCAAGACCAATGAGCAGACAAGTGCAGATAACTGTGTAAAGGATTTTGTGAGAATTGCTGCCCTTTTTTCTTTGTCAAAGCAGTATGCGAAGGTATTAATCACCTCTAGCAATAGAACTTGTTATTACGGGACTTTAGATTATTATTTAAAATGACTGTTTAATCTTGTCAGGTTGTTGGGGACCAGGCCAGTTTCCGACACCTGGGAGGGATGACCACACTGTGCCGGATCATCCAGTTGGTCGACATGTCCAACTTCCAGGCTCCGCCCCCAATACCACAGAAGTGAGTCAAGCAATTGTATCATCTTGCTATTCCCCACAGTTTTACCCTGACTTTGTTCATGAGATTATAAACAGAATTTAATTTATTCTTGAATGCAAAAAAGTTTTCTTATATTTTAATAAGATTACTTTGTTCATTTAAAGATATTTATTGCCGTTTGCATTATTTGCAGAGTGTTTGATTCCCTGCAAACTTACCTTTTTCCTCTCTGTATAATAATCATTTCAGCAATTTTATCTCTTCATATTTTCATTATGATGTTATGTAAACACTTGCTTTCTACTCTGTTTTTCATATTTTTTGTACTTATCATTTTAGCTTGTCTTTTTCAAAGAAAAAGTCAAGGTATTATTATCTGGGTCATTGTCGTCGTCATGCAAAAACTTTAATGTAGCCCATTACTCAAACACATTTAGCAGATGAGCATTTGCATCCGCATGCGGTGCTCTTGTTATTAGTACAGTGATAAGGTCAGGACCATCTAAGGTATGCAATTTACAAATGGAATCGGGGTTATGACCCTATCCTGGATCTTAGTGAAACAAATCAAAGCGCTCAAGGTACTAAGAGACTGCCGGTGGGGCTATCATAAGGTGCCACTGACTGACTCACAAATAACAAGAGTTGCAGGGAAACATATGGAGCTCTTGGCATCATATGGCCTTTGCCTCTACCAAGTTGAACAACACTGGGTTTAGAATTATAGCTATTTCATGTAAATCATGTTGACAGTTTTGCAGTGCCTTGAGCCCATTCATATTATAAATTTATTGGAACCTGCAATCTAACAAGGTATTCAGACTATGCTATGACTCAATCTAAACTTTAAAAACAAAGAATAAATACTTTTTTTTTTCAGGCATTTACTCAATTGATACTCTAGATTTTTGTATCTTTAAAATGTATTCGATATGTTAAAATACATTTTTTTTTAGCTCACCTGAGCATAAAATTATCAAGATAAGCTATTGTGATCATCCTCTGTTATTCATCAACAATTTGCTTTAAATTACATCTCCTCTGAAACACTGGACCTATTGGCAGGGATGATCATTGGGTGAACCTTCACAAAAGTTGCTAAAATAAACTTGATCCATGTAGAACTCTGTCTCTGAAAGAAAGAAAAAGAAAAAAAGAAATCTTAATAAATTATCTCCTTCAAAACTAATGGCCAGATTTCAAAATGTTTTAGTACATATGTTCCTTGGGTAACACTCTACAATAATTGCGAAAATTATTCCAATCCGTAAAAAAACATGGCTGCAACAATCTTGATCAGATGTATACATATTGATAATAAACCAAGGATTATTATGCTTTGTATGGAAGTTATGATCCATAATACTTAAGGTTGCCTTTTGAGCAGTGGTACTAAGGTGAGCGATATAGGGCCATCATGGCCCTCTTGTTTACATTTTACATAAATTTTCAAAGAACAAAAGGTTGACAGAATGAAGTTACTCAGTTGGAAGTATTTTACATCTTTTTCTAATCAAAGCAAAACCCATATAATCATATTCCTATAAATACCATTATGTCAGACTTTTTATGCTAACTTTTCTCCTACATGACAAGTTCTGATTCTGTAAAAGACAACAAAATAATGTACAGATGTCAATAGACTTTGATAATAAATGTACATTGGTCACAAACATCCTGTTTTTGCTGCTACAGAGTCACGTTAATGACATTTCCATGTAAATGAATTCTCTCTCCATCTGTTATTTATGCAAACATTTCTTGTTTTGCATCGTGTTTTATGCTGTTATCATGTTATATAACAGAAAAAATAATGCCATGGCATTTTTTTTTTCTTTATTTTTGGACACCAGATGTTGTTTTTGAAGTTTGAAATTTTTGTTTTGGAAAATAGATTTTGTCATTAGAGTGTCAAATTTCAATTAAATTGTTGTAGGAGTGAGATAGATGCTGAGGTGCAATAAACTCTTATGATAGTAGATTGAACATTCAGTCTAGTTAGCCTATTGGTATATGTCAGGGATCCCAGGTTTGAGTCCCTCCCCCCTCTTCCCTCCCTTGAACATCAGTGAAAATTTCATGAAATTTGTAACATGGGAGCAACTGGCTTTTTACTGAAACAAGTAACTGGTGACACGATGTTAATTAACCTCATTTTGGCCTAGTACTTAATATTCTCCTACTGTCCGTGGTGGCTGAGAGATTAGAGCAACTGCTTCAGGAGCGAAAGGTTGAGGGTTCGATCCTTGGCTGCAACACAATAAAGTTATAAAAAATATTAAACTGTTAAAGCTCCCTTGCTTGCTGCTCAGCATAATTATAAGGGTACATGTAGTTCCAGGACTGGCTGGCCCAATGTCAGGATAATGTGTCTGGGTGTGGTATCAGGCCACATTTCTGAGGCGTAATACTGTGACAGCACTATATCTGTCTCAAGTAGACATAGTCTCCAAAACATCAAAATACTGTTTATGGGACTTAAATCAACCAACTCAACAAATAAACTAAGCTTGATTAATCTGAAAGTTATTGGCTGACCTAATTATATTCAGGTAGGAGGAGTTATTTCCTTGATTGTGGGGGTGACCCCTGTAACTCTGGACCCTTGATTTCAGGTCACTGGTGCTAGTGTGTCAGGTGTTCAAACAGGTGTGCAAGGGTAGTTATGACAACTGTCACTATATGATGTTCAGTAACAAGATCAGTCTCATCGTGGAGCTCATTATACATCAGCTCTCTGTAAGTAGTCTTTCCTTCCTTCTCTCTCTCTCCTACTGCCCATCTTCTTTTGTCAGTCTTTCTTACTCTCTTTCTCTCTATCTTTCTACCTTTTTGTTTCCTTTCTCTTTGTCAGAATTTTGACTACCTTTCTTTCCATTTCTTCATCCCTTTTACATTGCATTCAGTGTTATGCACTCCAAAGTAAAATGAAAATTTTCTGTATCTTTGATATACCTTCCTTAAAAAAGTATTTGTTTGTGGTTATCACTACTACCACTTGTAACTGTTGATGATAATGTTATCACACTTGGAATTATGATTTATCCTGTTAAGACCAACAGGTAACTGTATCCAGGATTTTGTAAGAGTTAATGCCCTTTTTCTTTGTTAAAGTGGCATGCGGGGCTATTCATCACCTCTAGTGATAGCTCTAGTTAATGATGGTCTGCTGTACAGCACAGTGTATTACTAACAAGCATTGTTTTCTTTCCCCATAGATACTGTTGCCAGTGGAACAAAATGGAGAGGCTGCGCAGCAATTCCAAGAGGTCACTAAACTGCCCTTCAACCTACTGGCAGTCAATCTGCTACACACACTCAACCTCATCCTCTCCTGTCTTGCTAAGAACAGTCCATCCACTAAGTCCAGTGAAGCATCCATCGAGCGTATGAGCAACACCATGGACGCCTTCACAAGTCGCGGAAATGACATCATCAGGTTAGTAACAAAGTTTTATATCTTTTTAATACTCTCTCTACATCTGCAGGCCCTGGAATGGTGTTGAAAATAAAAATTTCATTCTGAAGCAGGCTATAAAACATTAGACAGATATGCTCCTACACTATTTTTAGTTCCATTTTTTCAAAGGAAAAAAGTGACTACCTCTTCAGCATCAGTGTTGGTTAATGTTTCGTTCAGGTCCATTTCTCTAAAACCATCAAACAATTTCACTTCAAACTTGGTATACTTGTTCACTACTGGAAGGGGAACCTATTTAATAAGGGCAGGTAACTCTAAGATTTTGACACAGTTATGTCGCTTTTTCATTTTAAAATTTCTCTGTTTGTTACGTTTTTTGTTCAGGTCAATTTCTCTAAAACTGTCAAACATATTCACCTTCAAACTGGGAAATAAATTTAAAAGGACAAGTGACTGTTACCTATATCACTAAATTTTAGGCTGAACATGAGGCTCTGTTTCATGTCTTCAGAAGAATAGTAGCAAATTTTAATGCTTCATAATATTTCTATTTGCATACATGAAGGAGAGTAGTTTGATATTTCCATGGAGGATGTTCTTGTGAACACCTAGATTTGCAATGTTAATGATAGGTCCATGTATAAAAGTGTAAAATCCTTGAAACAGTTACACAACAGTTAAACTGTATAAGCACATAGCCTGGTTTGGCTCTCACCACTCAAGCTGTATTTTACGAATGAATGTAACAGGCATTGAACATCTCCTGAATAAAGACTAGTGTTGCAAAAATAGAACGTTTTGAAATCCTATACATCTGACAAAAGAATCACTAGCACTTATGTGTAGAGCACATTTTTCTGCTTCACATGTGCTATATCCCATTAACATTGTTGAAGAAATGAAATACTTTCAGTAGTTTTCTTTTCTTAATTGAGGCAAAACATGCTGCTTGTGATAGCTTAAAATGACATCATATCCACATGGTATGGACACACTGTACAATAGAAATACCCAACAACCAATTGTGGTCTATTGTTATGCCCTTATTTGTGGTGAAAATACAACTGTAATCTTTTGGCATACAATTTCAGAAGGTCATTGATCTGTCAATAATGTTCTGCAATATAGCAGATTGATTGTTTCTGGACTTCAATTTCAAAAGCGCTTACCAAGCATTTTGTTTGTACAGATCTGGAAAAAAACAGTCATTATGTGCCACACTTTGCAGGTGTGGGAGCTATATATAGAAATCACATGGGTAAAAGTTTCCTGGACTTTTCCTGAACTTCAATATTTAGAAGCGAAAGCTTCTAAAGTCAGACTGGATTTTCTACTTAAAATCACATTACCGCCACTTATCCATACATTCGCGTTGAAAAATAGTACCACTGTTTGTAGAAGTCAACAGTGCAGTTTTGATAAGAGTTAGATATATTGCAGGATTTTGAAAGCATTGGGTATAATCACAATTTCTGTGCAAATAAAACTGTAAAAGAAGCAAGTTTTTAATTCAATGTTCAGCTGCAGTTTCAGTCATTAAACTACCTGTAAATAACCTTATTTGCACTTCAAAATTACGGCTGCGGAATTAGCTCAATTGGTAAGAGCGTCGTTCAGTATTTTGTTCTTGCAAGGGGTCCTGAGTTCTAGTCCAGCTGCCAGCTGAGACCATTTTTTTTTTTTTTTGTAATACTTATTTTTTTATATTTTTTGGTTATATATTTAGAAATTTTTAATTCTAGTAGTTTTGTGCTAGTAGTTGTTAACCTTTTGATTTAAATCATAGACCACAGTACCCTGATATTCAGTAAATAAAACCCCGACCTCTCTATATATAAATTATTTATAGAGAGGTCGATTTTTCCAATATGAGGGTCCTGCACATAGACAGGTTTGGTTATAAGGTCAAAACAGTAGAAATGAGAGGGTGGGGGCAGTATGGCTAATGTAAGCCATCAATTGAAACATTTTGTTTTTAATCTTGTTAAATTCTCAAATGACTAGTGTCTCTAGTCGCATCTGTATGTCACAACTTAGAAAGTACTTTAGGGAATGAGTTTATACTTTGTATAATGGTCAAACTTTACTTACCAAGAACAATAACTCTGCCTATCTTCATCTCTATTACTTACTTGTATGGTGAAATTATATTTTTCTAGAACATATTTTAAAAACTATTGAAGGCATGGATATCTTTCTTTACACATGGGAAGGATGTGAAGTGACAAAGAACAGTAACTTTATCTTGTCCCATTTTCTTGCTTTTCTATTAAAATTATTACTATCTGCAGCAAAAAGGTATTGAGAGGATCAATACTAAGAATCACTATTCCTTATCCATTTTTGTTTAATCTGACAGAGACCAATAAATAAAATAATCTATCTTACCTGCTGTTTTAATAAGATTTAACTTCCCTGATTTTTTACATGCATACCACAAAAAAAATTAAAGGGATTGACTTTATAATTCACACATTTTAACTTTAGCTTCAGACAGTGCTTTCGGTGCTTTGATTTCTGATTGCCAGATGACTTCTTATTCTTACTATATAAAAAATCAGGATTTAATTTTTTTTTTTTTAAATTTCCAACTTTTACACATGATATCATGTATGTCACATCCTATAACAAGGTGGGATGCAGGGGTATTGATCCCCTGTAGTGATGGGTTTAGTTTTGAAATCTGGGATTGATATATTGCCACCAGTTGTGCCACCTTCAAAGTCTTGAATAGAATTAGGTATGTATAAGGATAGGAAAATTTCTCTGCAGTCAGATCTGGTTTAGTAATGTTTGCATGAGGTTTTTGTTGAGCTGCTTATTGCCTGTCAAGATTTATGAATGTCATGATGTTCCTAAAGTTATTTATAAAAAGTAATATATAAATGCTAAAATATTCATGATTTTTGGGTTGAAATAAATCCAGTTTGTCTTTAATGTTCTCAGTAAAGGCGTGTGGTGAATTTTAAATGTGATTGTTATTATACTGGAAACATTTTTAGCATGAATTCACCATAAATATTGCTGATGTGTAAATGATATCCTAATACAGTATATCCATCATTAAATTATAATCATGGTCTTTTAAATGCTTAAAAAGACTTATGTGCAGATGCAAGCATCCATTGAATTGGAGGGTTATAGGCAATTTTGCTCTTAAATCTATAAAGGATGCATTTATTATAAAATTCCCATGATCACTTGATTGACCATGATCACAATTTAATGATGGATGGATTACAATAAATCTCTTCTATGATCATTATTAGAAACTCTGCTTATGTTGCATGCAAAAATAGATATTTCTTTTCATATTTCAAATTTTATGCAGTATTACATGCCTGAAATGAAGTGATGTACGACCCTGTGTTTCATTCCCGGCATTGAAGATTATATCATATTCCAGATACCCCATTTTATTGACACATAAAATTATGTAATAAAACTTGAGATTTCATCGATTGACAATTCAAAAAAGAAATTTCCAAAGGAAAATCATACAAATGCAGCGTTATGTACTGTTGATTTTATCTTGATCAATAAAGATTTTGGTGTTTATCATTGAAATTTTCATAAATATGATTTATCGCTGTTTTAATTGCATAATTTGTGTAAATAATGTCAAAAAATATATGCTTTGTATCCATTTTAATGCCTACTACAAAATGAAATTAATATAGGAGAAAGCTATAGGAATAACTGTATCACAATAACTGTCTATTACTTTGTCTGTTCCCTGTCTGTTTATCTGCTGTTTGTTTGCTAGTGGTGATGGGTAGAAAATCTCACCTGAACAATTTTAGTTTTGTGGGATAAATATGCCCCCACTTCACATTGTGAAGGATTTTCATTGATCGAAGAATTCAATCTTTTCCATTTATGAGGATTTCTTTTAGTAGCAATAGAAACACTAAGAACATTACTCTTAAAGTCTTTTAAAAAAAATCAAAGCATTGCCCAGCATTCATGGGAGATAACTTCTGCACTAACATTTTTGTTTGGCTTTATTTTTAGTCAAAGCTGGGTTGTTTCCCCTATACCATAAATCATTAAATTGATTTTGCTTCGTTTTTGTAGGATTTTTTTGACATAACATGTAATTTGACAGTAGATTTATTTGTATTTCATGATTTTATGGAGGAAAAATAGAGAACTACTCATGAAAGGATACCTTTTATTCCAAGTTTCTTGGCGTAAAAATGGAAAATTCAATTAATAGGGAATTTGTATCATAAACCATAAAAGGTAAAACTTTATAGCAGTCATATTAGGAAAAAAACAACTTTATTATAATATTGTATTTACTAAGTTGAGGTTCAAAAATGAAAATAAATGTTATTTCATCAATAAAAGTTATGTCACATTATAGTTTTAGGTTCCCTTTAAAAATGATAGGGAAAATATTGGGACAGATGATATAGATAACATAGAATGAATAGAATATTGTTTGATTTCATTAAATCATTTTACATTTGACTTGAAGTCATAAAAGTTTTCCTCACCACCTGCAAAAATATTAGTTTTTGTAAAGGAAAAATGCATTCTTACAGGAAAATAAATTGAAATTTCATGTTTATTCTTTGCTTTATGTTAAATGTTAGTCTTATGTTATATGCATTAGTGGTTAAAATTCTGCATGTCATATTTCAAGAAGCCTTCCATCTGAATTGTGGTAGGTCGGTGATTCTACCTGGATGCCTCCGTGCATTTGGGGTCTTCCTCCACCTGTAATTAGCTGGATGTTGCTATATGACTGAAATACTGTGGAAGCGACAGTAAACTCAAATAGTCAAGTCCTATTTCAAAATAATGCCATTTTCAAAAACTACCAATAAATGACGACAAATTGATAAAATTGTCATATCTGAATCATAGGCTCCTCATGGAAACTTTCTGACAAGGAAAAATAATCGGGACCTAGCATGAAATAAATAATACATCTGGATGAAAGAATGGAAAATTTCTGTGAATTCAACAAATATTCTGTTCATATCTACTGTCTGAAATGTTTTTCTGTGGACATCTTGTGATATAATCAACAATAAAATCTTTTGCCACTGACTGTCAGTGAAAATATTTATCATATTCTTGACAATTTTATTTCCTGTATGACTGATTTGAAGTAACATGGAAAAATGATGTCACATTGTGTACTTAGGCATCCCAAATGAAACTTAAAGCAAAAGAGAACAATAAAGATATTAAGGAAAAAAATCACAATAGTAGGATAAGGATGAAATAAGCAGATGTTTAAATTTGTTGATTGCATAATGTAAGATCCAGTTTTATTTAGTTGCGGTCTTAAAAATAATGTTTGCTATTTTACTGATGACCAGTCTCCATGGCCAAGTGGTCTGAGCATCTGTCCTGGAATCAAAGGGATGTGGGTTCAATCCAAAGCAGCGACACATCAGAGTCAAAAATAGCTCCCTGGATTGGAGCTCAGCATATAAGAGTAGTTCCAGGGCTGGTTGGCCTGGTGTCAGGATAATGTGACTAAGTGTGGTATCATGCTACATGTCTACAGCATGATACTGCACTGTGACAGCACTGTATGTCTCAAATAGACATAGTTTGCAAATGATTGAAATACTGTAGGCGGGATGTAAAAACTCACAAACTTTCTGATGATAATATGATGATATATGGAACAACACAGTCTTATAGAAAGTCAGCAGATATCCACTACTTGCCTGTTACTCCAGATTACTATTCTGGTTCCCTCTGTGCCAGCAATTGACAGCAAGGCCAGGAACCAGTAATATGCTAATAGGCATGACCTGCACTGGCAGCAGCGCTAAGAGAATTGGGAGGGATGTGAGGCGAAATAAAAAAGATCGGAAGAGAAAAATGGGGAGAGCTAATTTCTCAAGTCCATTAGCTGATTAGAGTTTGATGGCTTCAACAAAGGCTGGGAGAGGGAAAGGAGAGGTGGGGTTGTGGACATTGTGTGAACATAATATACTGATATGGGCTGGTCTGCATGTAGGTTGGATACCTGGGTCTGGAATGGTCTGACAGGGCTGGACTACATAAAGGTGTGATATTTTGGTACGGAATGGTCTGACTGGACTGGTCTACATAATATTGTGTTATTTGGGTATGGAATGGTCTGACGGGGCTGGTCTGCTTGTAGGTGTGATTTTTGGATATGGTGGTCTGACTGGACTGGTCTACATAAAGGTGTGATATTTGGGTCTGGAATGGTCTGGCAGGGCTGGTCTGCTTGTAAGTGTGAAATTTTGGTCTGGAATGGTCTGACAGGGCTGGTCTGCTTGTAGGTGTGATATTTGGTTCTGAAATGGATTGACAGGGCTGGTCTGCATGTAACTGATATATCTTGGACAAGACACAGTATGGTCTACATGTAGAGGTAACATCCTGGTCTGACAAAGAAGATCTGCTCATAGGTGAAATTGTAAGGAGGAAGGTAACTGGGGTGAAGTGATCTTGTGAGGCTGACTTTTGAGAAGTGTGAGGAGAGTTGTGCAAATAAATTGAAGAAACATGTCAATTTGTCATAAATTTGTGTACATTTGTTGAAACTGCATTTAAGGTTGGTAAACAGATCTGACAAAATTTATAGCATTTGATTTTTAGTTGTGTGTGATGTAGTCACTCACAACTATAGTACCTACATTCTAGGGATCCCATTCTCTGCATTTAAAACCGAATAACCTCTTCATTTTGTAGCAGAATTCTACAACACAGGTATGCTGAGATTCAGCCAAAATGTTGAAAGTGTTGAAAACTCAACTTTGAGTAAAAAATAAATATTTACGGGACACAGTAACTGAATGTGGCATAAAGCACAAAAGGACTATTTTCCCTTTGATGTTGCGTAACTTTCAATTTACAATGCGGAGGAGTATAGTTTCTTCCAAGCAAAGATGGCTCATGCTTGAATTTGGATGTTTCAGTTATATAGTGGTGTTACAATGGTCCATATAGAAAGCCTGAATTCCGATACAAATCTGTGTAACTTACTAATAAAACCATCAATCTATCTCAGATACATCAGAGGTACCTCCAGGGGTTATTTGTTGCTCTATAGAATGGCTGTTACTAAGGACACAGTAAGAAGGCTCCAAGCTTCTGATTTGCATCTATAAATAGAAACTGTGATGTCGCTCGGTAGTAAAAATCAAAGCGCTGATAGTGCTAAGAGAACAGTATATGTATTGTCGTATTTCTTTTGTTTATCTAAGTAAATTTAATAAACGAGGGTCAAATTTTCATGCAATGCCTATAACCCCATTTCAACGTTGCGTTAACATGGTCATTACAAGAAATTTAAGATGCATGCACCATTTGTTTTAACAGACTGTTAACAATTAGCACTTTGCCACTCTTGCTCTCCCTATTTCTGTAGCCTACAATGAACAGTCGTTTATCATTTTAATAAAGTTTGATATTTAGCAAAAACTAAGTAACCTCGCATATCTGTAGGTTGTCAAACCATCTCCTACTTTAGACACACACACAACTTCAGTGCCTTCAGCGCTTTGATTTTTTTATATTGGTTCAAAATCAATATCTGCACATGCTATAATTCTGTTGCAAAAATGATTTTGAGTCCGACTTCTGAACTCCTTAGAGCACTATGTTTATTTCATGTAGACAAATGTTCCTAAATGGCTGAAACATTGTTGGTGGGACATTTAACCAAACCCATTATATCATCTAATTGATTCATCTAACCAATTTCTCCTCCCGTTAATATTCATTATCGTTGCTCATCTTTATTCATTTTTAAACTTATTTATTTTTCACTCAATCTCCCCAGGTGCTTGCCAATACATATTGAATTGACAATATTATCAATTCAATATATCTCATACTTTGAATATATGAAAACAGAAAGTAATACTTATTTCTCTCAGTTGTCTTTATCAATAAACAAAAACAAAACAGAAGCGATCTAGTACAAAGTCATAATTGCCCATCAGAGAGGGGGAGAAGAAGACATATTTTATGGCAAATCTTTTTTCTATCAGATGATAGGGGACCCCAACTGAAGATGTCTTACTTATATTGATGATCTAGATCAGAGCACCACCTATCTGAGACGGGTAATTTTATAAAAGTACCGCATAACTTGTATCTCTGTCGGTTCTGATTTGCGCTATCTAGGATATCCTCGGAAACCATTCCTCAGCTGATCTGTCCAATGTCAGAGACATGGCTGTATTTCGACAGACTTCGCTGGTAATGAAATTTTATCTCCGAGATAAAAGTAGCGCATCTGAACGAAGCAGTGGTTAGCCGAAGATCGAGTGTCAGTATTTATTAACAAGAGCGGTAACAGATTGAATAATAAACAATATCGGTTCATCTTTGTTCTTGAGATTTTTTCTTTTTATATTGTTACTTGTCATAAATCTTCTATGTGTTTCAGCTTTATCAAAACCTGCCATTTGTCTGTCATATGTTTTGATTTTTCTCTCTTTTTCCCTCTTTGTGTGTGGTTATAATTTTCTCTTTTCTTTTCTTTTTGTGTTGCAGAAGTTCTTTGATGGCTTGTTTTTACATTTTATCTCAATAGTTGCTTCACACAGTTTTTGTCTGGTGTCAAGATGACATTATTTATTTCTATGTTTATTTTATCATTTTATGTGATCAAATACAGCAACAAGTGCGTTTTTATGCATTATAGTGCATTTTACCACCACTACTTCTTATTCTTATATTTTCCGTTAAAGTGAGAATTTATCACAAAAACAAAGAAAAAGAAGACAGAAATTTCAGGAAAATTATGATGAGGTATATGTAAATCACATTGTTGCCACTACTTCTTATTTAGAATACAGCAGTAAGCTAAATAAAACTGACACAAATCTAGAACCTTTGAACACAGATATGCACACAGACTAGTTCTTTAGCTGCTGCCCTGTTGGGATAGAGGCCATTTCTGTTGCTTCAAGGTATTTGTTTTATACCTTTTATGTGGCTGGGTAGTTAATATTGGGTAGTATGTTTGAATTCCATTGATTACTAGCAGTGCTATCAGATATACCGTGTATACTACTGCCATCAGCTTCACGTCTGTTTCATCTTCACCAACATCATCATTATAATAATCCCTCTCATTGTCCCTCTTCATCAATATCATAGCCATCATTATTTGTCAATATGTAGCCACCATTATTGTATCATAGCCATCATTAATTTGTCAATATATAGCCACCATTATTGTATTGTAGCCATAATTATATATATCATTATCAAATTCATCATTATTTGTCAATATGTAGCCACCATTATTGTATTGATTTGTCAATATGTAGCCACCATTATTGTATTATAGCCATCATTATATATATCATTATCAAAGCCATCATTATTTGTCAATATGTAGCCACCATTATTGTATTATAGCCATCATTATATATATCATTATCAAAGCCATCATTATTTGTCAATATGTAGCCACCATTTTCTTATCATATTATAATAACTTCTTGGACAAAACCTAATACCTAACAACTCTTCCATCTTTCACATGGAACAAGCCAGTGCTCCAGCTAGCATGTCGGCAACTGTCAATACCTTGTAAAAAGATTAAAAATGATTTGTGTCGGCCCAGTCACAGCAAGTGTTCATCCATCACGAGGGAACTGTCATCTCTCTGGCTCGACCATTACTCTGTCCTGGGTTAAACAAAGGCTAATGGTGAGGAAGCAGGCTATGTCTCCATCAATATCGTCAGGAACGGGAAATCAACTGCACACACTTTGTCTCCGCTTCCGGTTCTTGGCACTACTGGTCATCAGTAACCTGAGGCAAAGGACGAGATGAAAATGTCTGTCCATTGTATACATTTTTTTATATATAGAAATCACTTCAAATCAGAGTTAGATATGCATTGATAATGATGTGTTTTTCCTCTCTTTTTTTCTTATCTGAATTCTTCTAATGTGTTGTGTGGTGAAATCATCCCTTTCTTAAATTTCATGTAATATGAATTGAATGGGTTGCTAAATGCTCATGTATGTTAAGCAAGTCATGAAATACAGACAGTTAGCATGTGAAGATCATTCATCACTTGAAGATGGGGAATCAAGTTGTATTTATTCCCTGGGTCAAATGATAATGGGTTTTTAAGGCAAATAATCTCTATTTTTCCTCTAGCTTAAAAAAAAGATGTTTGATCAAAATTAATGTCTTTGATGCTTAGAAAATGAATGGGGATTACGAAAAAATGTTTGTTTCATATTGCGTTATTCTGAAAAAGATTCAGAAAGATAATTAAATGCTGGCTTAAAATAAATAGGTTTAAAAATGCAGTTATTTGGAAATAATTTGAGGTCCAAATTGTGAGGTAATTATTGAGAAACCTAGTAGTACGAGTCCATTTCATGCGAGTTTAGGACTTGCTGTGTAGGTTGCACTGGTCTTTATAAGGTTATTTACATATCCAAGAATGTTTTTTCTGTAATTTATTTGACACGGTTAAGCCTGTACATGAAACTTTTCATTAAGTGACATGCTTTCCAAGCTCATAATTGGCTTCAGATGTTTAACTCTTACTCCTCTATCACCTTGGAAATGATGTCATATTTCTAAAAAAAGGAAAACTGTTTATAATCCCATTTAGTGGCGGGGTCTATGAAAATTCTCTGTAAGTCTTTATAGCTAGTGGGTGGTAAGGGGGAGTTAAGTTGATCATGCTTTATCGTGTCAACATCTTTAGTTTATTTTTTATAATTAATTTGTTCTCAACAAAATGAAGGATGCGCACAGGGAGTCACAAACAAAGTGGCAGGGTGCTGTCAGACAGTTGAAACTTTCTCTACATTGATTTATGTCACAAAATGATTTATTTACTAATAGTTTTTACATCATTTTTCTGTCTAAATACATAAAAACATTTTAAAATTCAAAGTGGCAAAAAAAAAACACATTGTTTTATTTACACCTATAAAATTCAGTATAATCAATTAAGTCATAAATTTTACATAAATATTCATTTGGTAATTTAGGGTTAATCTCCCAGATACTGTATATAAAAATAAATTTCGGAAGACCATCATGATTTTATAGAATTATGACACTCATGTCTGACATACAGAAAAACATTTTATATCTACAATGTATTAGTGACAGCTTCATCTTATTACAGGCTTTTTACTTGAATTACTATGCAGTCAAGACATAGCTGATTTCTGTCCTTTCTAGCACACCATTAAGTCTGTTCATATTTAGAATTAAAGACTTTTAGGTTTTTTATAGCTGTTAAAATTGTTGTTGCCTGATATGATGATACCTCTGTAAGTATATATAATTTCACTGACTTTCTGGGAAAACAAGCTTAATGAAATAAAATGCCCTTAAGTCCTTTTGGGTCAATTCAGCTAGGGATGAGATTTAGAAGCTTATTTTCGTAATGTAAAAATATGGGTGACAAAGAAAGTGGGGAAAAAATTCAAAATATTTTTTTCAGAGGAAAACAATTTATATAATTATATTCTATCCCCTTTGGATGGTTAAATAAGATATGACTATCATTTTCATCAATTATATGAATTATATAAGGTATTTCAATATATTATCTCAGTTATTACCACAGTTTGTACTTTTTTTTTCTTTTATTATGAAAATACATGTAATATGCATGATTATATGGTATTATAGAGATATAGAGACATGTAATGAGTATTGGCAATTTTTTTTTCATGGAAAGAAAAAAATGAAGAAAAAAAAATGTATCCTCTTACTAATTCATAAAGTGTATTGGTACTTCGGCAATATACTAAAAGCTATTCTCTACGATAACGGAGGAAGAACAACAGGTTTATGGTAAGATGCATGTGACATAACAGTTTAAGATACATTTGATGTCATATTGAAAACTTGTTAAAATATCTGATAAAACTTAATGACTTTTTGTAGTCTTCATTATGCTGTGGTTGCTGGAGGTCAGGATCTTCAACTTTGAACTACTTGTTTAACCCTTTACCTCATGAATATTCATGTATAAATTTATTTGACTTCATGAATATTAATGGACTGATCTTTAAGTGGTTTATATAATGATGTATTTTTCTTTGCCATAGATGACTGTGTAAAAACTGAGTCACAATACAATGGGGCCAAACAGAGGAGACCTTGATCAGATAGCTCATAGTAGCTGTCTGATCAAGGTCTGCTCTGTTTGCCTATGTGTCAAATTCCATTTGTATGAGGTAAAGGGTTAACTACAGCCTCAGTGGCTGAGTATTGTACCTTTTACCTCATGGATATTCATGTACAAGTGTATGACTTGATGAATAATTAATTGAAAGATCTTATAAGGGTATATGCAACAATGATAGAAGGACTTTTAATGGACTTTTAATGGTATATGAAACAATGAATTTTGGGATTGAAACAATGATGACAGGAATTTAATGGTGTATTGAAACAATGATGACAGGATTTTAATGGTTATAACAATGATGACAGGATATTTAATGGTGTATCTGAAACAATGATGACAGGATATTTAATGGTGTATGCAACAATGATGACAGGACTTTTAATGGCATGTATGAAATTAAAAGTGGTGTATCTGAAACAATGATGACAGGATATTTAATGGTGTATGCAACAATGATGACAGGACTTTTAATGGCATGTATGAAACAATGTTGACAGGACATTTAAAGGTATCTGAAACAATGATGACAGGATATTTAATGGTGTATCTGAAACAATGATGACAGGACTTTTAATGGCATGTATGAAACAATGTTGACAGGACATTTAAAGGTATCTGAAACAATGATGACAGGACATTTAAGGGTATCTGAAACAATAATGACAGGATATTTAATGGTGTATGCAACAATGATGACAGGATATTTAATGGTGTATGCAACAATGATGACAGAACTTTAATGGTATATGAAACAATGATGACAGGACATTTAATGGTGTATTGAAACAATGATGACAGGACTTTTAATGGTATATGAATCAATGATGACAGGACTTGTAATGGTACATGAAACAATGATGACAGGACTTGTAATGGTATATGAAACAATGATGACAGGACTTTTAATGGTATATGAAACAATGGCTTTTACTTTGCAGTGCAAGCTGTGTAGAATCCAAGCTTCTATACTGTATTGACATTCAGAGGAGACCCTGATCAGACTGCTCCTTGAAGAATCTTCAAAAAAGAAGATAGAAAGATTCAGATTCAGTTTGTCCAAAAAAATGGCTAAATTAGACTTTTCCACACGGGATCATATATCCTTTATTTTTGTACCCATTATTTGCTACAATTTTTAGTAATTTTTCCAATTTCTAAAAACTTAACCTGAAAATTAGCAATTTGAAGGGGGTATGGGTCACCTTTGAAAAAATTGAGAGAAAAAATCCCATGTTATGTAACAAAAAGAGATAAGGGAGTATCTGTGATGAACTGTCTCTGTGTTATGTAAATTGTATGTGTAACGGAACATTAGGTCTTCTTTATTGTCACGCTTTGTGTACGCATTTCATCCATATGCATTTGAAATGATTCATTTTATGAGAAAAACCCGCTGAAACTTTGTCATAAATGAGCAGTACTAAAAGACGGAGTTAGAAAAAAAATATGATGGTATTATGAAAAGATGAGATTTGATTGACATTCATGATCAGAGATGAGATGAAGATCAGCGGAGAGTCTCTGATTGTTTCTCTTTTGAGAAGCCTTTCAAAAGTGTGTGGTAGTGATGGGTTTTTCTCACCTACTGCGACTGTGAGAGTCACAAAAAGGAATAGAGTCCATTTGTACATCTGTGCAGGCCTGTCACTGTCCACAGTTGTTATTGCAGTCAGATATGGGGGTTCCATTTCTTTTAAACAATGGTGTGAAAATAATGATTATCATCGAATGATTTTCATCAAAGTAAATTACAAGATTACAAGTTCCAGTAAGAATTTCCTTCTTTATTGAAGCTGAGTGAAACTGGCATGTGACCATTTATATTTGGATTTTTTGCTTGTTCAAAAAATTAGTCTTCGAGTAAAATTGACAATAATACTTAATCATAAAACTAAGTTAATTGTGTAGATTGGGGTTAGTTTATCCCTTTTCCTCATATAGACTCATTTTGACGCACTCAGTAGGTACCACATAAATCCTGATCTGCAGAAAACCACAGTTAAACCTTACCAAATTTAATTATAAAATCCTCATTTCCAGACCACTGAGGAGCAGTAACAGCATAAAACCTGATCAGCCTGCGAGTTACTCGCAGGCTGATCTGGTTTTATGCTGTTCGCATAGGTCTTTTCATGGTATCCTCTATGAGGGAAAGGGTTAACAATCAAAATTATGTTTTATGCCATGGGCATATTCACTGACTTAACATGTTTTTTCCCACTGTATGGTCATCCATACAAGAACCCATCTACTGGTTGGAAGTCCACATATGGCACCACAGAACTCAGATACCCATTTTAAAAAAAGATATCCCTAATATTGTAGTGTGATTTAAAGTTTGTCATAGAAAACTTAAGTATTTTAAGGATTATAAAACGCATTTAAGAGTTTAGATTAAAAAACATTGGAGGTCATTTCGCGATAATAAGTTATTAAATATTCATAAGTATAGATTTGGGCTTGTCTTTTACCGGCGGTTGTTTCTTTAAAAAAGTTAATGTGCTTTTTCCCTTTTTTTTCTTCTTTTCTTTCCAGAAATAGAAATGCCATTAAATATATTTTATTGGTACATAAGAGCTATATCAATTCACTTTGTCTTCTATAAAACATTTGGAAGCTTTTAGAGTTGGAATTTTAACATTTTGCCTGAAGTGTATTTCCATACATTTGTAGATTATTTCATTTAGAATATGAAAATAAATGTTTAACATAGGAGAGACTAATGTATGAAAAGACTGATAACACCATTATCATTATGTTCTTTATGCTATACATGTATCATTTATGTAAGAGGGGATATTCAAAACAAGTGTGTTTGTGTATTATAGCCTATGTATGTGTGTATTAACCCTTTCCCTCATAGATGACACCATGAAAAGACCTATGCGAACAGCATAAAACCAGATCAGCCTGCGAGTAACTCGCAGGCTGATCAGGTTTTATGCTGTTCGCTGCTCCTCAGTGGGCTGGAAATGAGGATTTTGTAAATAAATTTGGTAAGGTTTAACTGTGGTTTTCTACAGATCAGGCTTTATGTGGTACCTACTGAGTGCGTCAAAATGAGTCTATATGAGGGAAAGGGTTAAACTTTTCATCTTATATGGACTCATTTGACACACTAGCAAACAGAGCAGACCCATATCAGACAGCTTCTTTCTTCAGTCTCCAGTTTGTGCATACAGTTTTATAGCTTAATAAAACATTTATTGTTTTATTGACTATTTAAGTTTTAGTCATTTGATATTCATCAAGTTATAGGATTAACAGTGCCATATCTATTTCACAATGTATAACCAAGTGAAATACTGTCTATTAGACTTTAAAGCAGCTCACTCACAGATAATCAATAGAAATTTAAAATGATTATTTTCTATCTCCCTCTTAAATGAGTGAGTCAAAATGAGTCTATATGAGGGAAAGGGTTAAAGTCAGTATGAGTATATATTATAGTTTATAATACATTGTGTGTGTATTACAACCATGTATAGGTGTAAAACTGCCTGTATATGTGTATTGAAGTCTTAAGTAGTGTATTATAGTATATAAATCAAGTGTATATTACAGCATGTATATGTGTATCACAGCCTATATTAGTATATAATAGTGTATATGTGTGTATTTCCTTATGTTAGTATGTATTACATCCTGTATTGCATGTAGTATATTATGGTGTATTTATGTGTATATTATGGTTGACTAACCAGTTTTCGGGGTATAACAAGTTTTCGAGGTATTTTACTTTTACACCGTTTGCGCGTGAGAATGTGATATGACGAGTTGTTTTCGCTGTCCCATATGATCAAAACAAATGTCAACCATGCTCTAATATTCAAATTAAGACATCATGTGACTTCTTGTGTAAATTCTGGACAATGTTTAAGATGCACATCCATTTCATTAAAATCTTGAACTCGTATTTGATTAGCTATTTTGTAGATCAAACTCATCTGAATTATTTAAATTCACATATTTTCAAACAAAAATCCATTTATATTTTTAGCTCACCTGAGCACAAAGTGCTCAAGGTGAGCTTTTGTGATCGCCCTTCGTCCGGCGTCCGTCGTCGTGCGTCGTCCGTCGTCAACAATTTGCTTTAAACGACATCTCCTCTGAAACCGCTGGACAGAATTTAATGAAACTTGGCAGGAATGTTCCTTGGGTAAGGCTCTATAAAAGTTGCTAAAATAAAGTTGATCCATGAAGAACTCTGGTTGCCATGGCAACAAAAAGAAAAATAATTTACTTTAAAAATCATCTTCTTCAAAACTACTGGCCAGATTTTAAAATAAATTGGTACAGATGTTCCTTGGGTCAACCTCTACCAAAGTTGCTGAAATTATTCCGATCCGTAAAAAAACATGGCCGACAAGCGCGGGGCTTATTTGCCTTATATGTATATAGAGAAACCTTTAAACAACATCTCCTCTGAAACCACTGGACAGATTTAGATTAAACTTGGCAGGGATGATCCTTGGGTCAACCTTCACAAAAGTTGCTAAAATAAACTTGATCCATGTAGAACTCTGGTTGCCATGGCAACAAAAAAAATAAAAAAAATGAAAACTTTAAAAATCATCTTCTTCAAAACTACTGGCCAGATTTTAAAATAAATTGGTACAGATGTTTCTTGGGTCAACCTCTACCAAAGTTGCTAAAAATTTTCCGATCCGTAAAAAACATGGCCGCCAGGGGCGGGGCTTATTTGCCTTATATGTATATAGGGAAAACTTTAATCAACATTTCCTCTGAAACCACTGGACAGAATTTGATTAAATTTGGCAGGAATGATCCTTGGGTCAACCTTCACAAAAGTTCCTAAAATAAACTTGATCCATATAGAACTCTGGTTGCCATGGCAACAAAAAGAAAAAAAATATGAAAACTTTAAAAATCATCTTCTTCAAAACTACTGGCCAGATTTTAAAATAAATTGGTACAGATGTTCCTTTGGTCAACCTTTTTATCTCAGGTGAGCGATTTAGGGCCATCATGGGCCTCTTGTATGTATATTGAGAAACCTTTAAACAACATCTCCTCTGAAACCACTGGACAGAATTTGATTAAACTTGGCAGGGATGATCCTTGGGTCAACCTTCACAAAAGTTGCTGAAATAAACTTGATCCATGTAGAACTCTGGTTGCCATAGCAACAAAAAGAAAAAAAAAAAGAAAACTTTAAAAATCATTTTCTTCAAAACTACTTGCCAGATTTTAAAATAAATTGGTACAGATGTTCCTTGGGTCAACCTCTACCAAAGTTGCTAAAATTATTCCGATCCGTAAAAAAAAAACATGGCCGCCAGGGGCGGGGCTTATTTGCCTTATATGTATATAGAGAAACCTTTAAACAACATCTCCTCTGAAACCACTGGACAGAATTTGATTAAACTTGGCAGGGATGATCCTTAGGTCAACCTTCACAAAAGTTGCTAAAATAAACTTGATCCATGTAGAACTCTGGTTGCCATGGCAAGAAAAAGAAAAAATATGAAAACTTTAAAAATAATCTTCTTCAAAACTACTGGCCAGATTTTAAAATAAATTGGTACAGATGTTCCTTGGGTCAACCTCTACCAAAGTTGCTAAAAATTTTCCGAGTCGTAAAAAATATGGCCGCCAGGTGCAGGGCTTATTTGCCTTATATGTATATAGAGAAACCTTTAAACAACATCTCCTCTGAAACCACTGGACAGAATTTGATTAAACTTGGCAGGAATGATCCTTGGGTCAACCTTCACAAAAGTTCCTAAAATAAACTTGATCCATATAGAACTCTGGTTGCCATGGCAACAAAAAAAAAAATGAAAACTTTAAAAATCATCTTCTTCAAAACTACTGGCCAGATTTTAAAATGAATTTGTACAGATGTTCCTTGGGTCAACCTATTTATCCCAGGTGAGTGATTTAGGGCCATCATGGCCCTCTTGTTCATAGGTTTATATAGTGAAAAACTTTAAAAATCTTCTTCTATGAAACAATAAGGCCTAGAGCTAAGATATTTGGCGTGTAGCATTGTCTAGCGAATCTCTACAAAAGTTGTTCAAATTATGACCCTGGGGTTAGAGTTGGCCCTGCCGCGGGGGTCACTTGTTTTACATAGACTTATATAGGAAAAACTTTAAAAATCTTCTCCTATGAAACCATAAGGCCTAGAGCTAAGATATTTGGTATGTAGCATCATCTACTGGTTCATTAACAAGATTGTTCAAATCATAGCCCTATGGTGATAAATGACCCCGCACCAGGGGTTACTTGTTTTACATAGAGTTATATAGGAAAATCTTAAAAATCTTTTTTTATGAATCCATAAGGCCTAGAGCTTATGTAATTAGCTTTTATGATTGCCCTTTGTCCGGCGTCTGTCGTCCGTCCATCTGTCTGTGCGTGCGTGCATCTTGCGTCAACTTTTTCCATTAAACAACATCTCCTCTTAATCCACTGAAGTGATTTTGACAAAATTTCACAGGAATCATCCTTATGATGTCCTCTAACAAAATTGTACAAATTATTATGATTGGCTGAAAAAGTAGGTCACAGGAGCTAAAAATAGATTTTAAAATGCAATCTTAGAAAATCTTCTCCTGCAAAACTGTAAGGCCTACAGCATGTAGAATTGTCTTATAAACCTTTACAAAAATTGTTCAAATCATGGCCCTAGGGTCAAAATTTGCCCTGCCCCAGGGGTCACTTTATTTTACATAGGCTTATATAGGGAAAACCTAGAAAAATCTTCTCATCAGAAACCACATGGCATGGTGTAATGATATTGGGTATGTAGTATTGTCTGGTGGATCTCTACTTAAGTTGTTCAAATCATGGCCCTTGGGTGAAAATTGACCCTGCCCTAGGGGTCACTTGATTTTACATAGGAAAAATAGAAAAATCATCTCCTGAAATACTGCAAGGCTTAGAGCTTGGATATTTGGTATGTAGAGTTGTCTTGTGAACTACTACAAAAGTTGTTAAAATAATGACCTTACGAAAGTTTGTTTTTAATCATGGCCCTGTGTCAAAATTGGTCCCACTTTAAGTATGTTCATATTAAAAACCATTGAAAGCAATATTTCTCAGGTGAGCGATTAAGGGCCATCATGGCCCTCTTGTTTATTTAAGTTAATACAACTTACAGGTTTAGTATTTTGCGCAATCAGCAAACTAAATGTTATCAATTACTCGGATAATAAGTCACATGATGGCTTAATTTAAATAAAGAAATGGCAGATATTTGTTATGAATTTTAAGGGGTTGGAAAATAGCTTGTGCAAGAAGCTTTTTAAGGTGTGTAAAGTATATGTTTTGTGATGAATATGTGTAAAAATGTTTTAATTATCCATATGTGTCATCAATGGTAACTGTCATTAAGTTTAAAATGAAAAAAATGATCGTCGAAGGGGGTGGGTGTAAGGTCAGCAGTTTTCCCGGATAAAGTTGCAAATTTTTCCGACCGTGGATGCTTATCAGAAAAAAACAAACTAAATCAGCATCTCAGACGAAATAAAGGCTCTATAAATATCAAATAATAACAGCATTAATTCCCTGAAATGGAATTTTGATGCATATTTAACTAACAGAGTATGTTGAGCTTAATTTGAAAATATCCTGAAAACTTGTTAGTAAATGTTTATGTCATCATCGTTGACCTACATTGGAATGAACGCTGCTCTGTTTTGATCGAGTTGAATTTAAGATCGCAAATGTGTACAGGGAGTGACAAAATTTATTGTTGCACCCCTTTATTCCAAGTAAATGAAAATGTTAATGATATTTCATATGCAAATATGGTCGATCTCGTTAGTACCCCGAAAACTTGTTAGACCATCATACAGCCTATATTGCGTGTAGTATATTATTATGGTGTATTTATGTGTATATTACAGCCTCTCTGTTATATGACACCGAATGTTGTTACTATATTATACACCCTATGTGTTTATTTTACAGCTTATGTCATTACTATTTTACAGTCTATATTTGTTTATTTTACAGCCTATGTCATCAATATATAATACAGTCTAATCTCTCTCTATTTGTTAATTTTAGTTTTATTACAGCCAGTGTTTATATTACAGCTTATGTGTTTCTATTACAGCTTATGTGTTTCTATTACAGCCTATGTGTTTCTATTACAGCCAATGTGTTTATATTACAGCTTATGTGTTTCTATTACAGCCAATGTGTTTATATTACAGCTTATGTGTTTCTATTACAGCTTATGTGTTTCTATTACAGCCTATGTGTTTATATTACAGCCAATGTGTTTCTATTACAGCCAATGTGTTTATATTACAGCCTATGTGTTTCTTTTACAGCCAATGTGTTTCTATTACAGCCAATGTGTTTCTATTACAGCCAATGTGTTTCTATTACAGCCTATGTGTTTCTATTACAGCCTATGTGTTTATATTACAGCTACATCATCAGTGTAGGCATTGTGGACAAGCTGACTCAGTACCTGCGTATGGTCCAGGGCCCTATTGATGCTGACAAGGATGCTGCTGAGTTCATCCAGCACAGCCTTGGTCTCCTGGTTGCCCTTACCAAGTTCCTGTCCAACAGGTATACCCATCTTACTGAGGCTCTTGTATATCGTAGGGAAATAGAGGATATATGTTTGCTTTGGGTGAATATGGAATATGTCTCATCGGGAAGTGATACAATTACAATATGTTCATGAGTGTGTAGCGCAAATGAAAATGATAAGGTTGTATCACTTTGACATGAGAAATTTTTCATATTCTCTCAAAACAAGCAATTTTTCTTTTTATTGTATGTTGTTTTCGATAGTTTTTGCATTTAACTAGTCAGACATTATCAAAAATGATGACAAATCACATAGAATTGTATGATGTAATCGAGACCTCATGGAAATCTCTCCGTTTTAGGTTCTACTTATATATTTCAATTTACAGATCGGGAACCAAAATGTTAGGAAAATGTGACTGGGTGTGGTATCATGCTACGTCTATGGCGTGATACTGCAGTGTGGCAGCACTTTATCTGTCTCAAGTAGTCATCATAAGTCTCCAAATGACTGAAAAACTGTTGGTGGGATGTAAAATTCAACAAACAAATAGGAAGGGACTGGAAGGACAAACACATAGTGCCACCTGCCTGACGGTATGATAAGTTAGGTGTTTGGGGTAACAGACATTACATGTGTCATGGCTGTTCCTTATCTGGCCTGCTCCAGGGAATGTGGCCTATCAATAATTAACAGTTACAAGCCTCCTCAACAGACACGGTGTTAGATACAAGCTTGGTACCAAATGGAAGATTTGATAATCTGCCCAGAACTTTGTCTGGCAAGGCTTGAGTCATGTCTAAACTGACTATGTTTGCAGTCAAATTGAGGCACCCCACTCCCATCCCCCCCCCCTCCTCTCTTTATCCTGTCGCCCTTGTTAATTGTACTAATGGAAACAAAAATAGTGAAAATGTCCTATGCTTGATGTCAGCTGATGGGTTGTCGGAAATGGGGTATATAGCAGATGATGACTTACTTTTTTATCCTTTGTTTGCGATGTTTACATTTGTAATGGATAAATTAGGGAGTTAGCCAGTACCTTGCCCCATGAGTAAGATAAGCCTCATCATAAAGTGAGCGGATACTGCTCAATTTGTTTGAACAAATTACTGATATTGCTCTCATCCGATAGATACTATTAAAACAAGCCATATGCTGTAAATTAATTCTCAAACTTGGGCACAGGCAATACTATCAGCAATCATACTCAGCAATAAATTAGATTCTATTAATTTTTAACAATGATAGAGAGAGGGGAGCACATCTACCTTAAGGTGTCGTGACGTCTAAATGGTCATGCTTATCGCGATCACCTCTGTGTTACCATCTCATTTAACGTCACGTCAGATTTGCACCTGTTTGCAGAGAAGTCACCACCAGCTTCTGTAAAGTGCAGATGTTTGAAGTGATGGGAATGGAGAGGAAAAAAAACAACACTTGAGTGTCACAGTCATAAACGCAATGATAACTTGAAATTGACACCGTGAATTTGGGGAGGGAACATTAATGGGTGTTACCAGATAGTCAAATGACCAGGATGTTGCATCCTCTGTCAGTAGGAGTGATAGTGTGAATATAATCGGGTGAACAGATGATTGGTTTCTTAGGGATTTAGGGACACCATGTTAAAGGGGAGGGGGGGCTGACACTTTTAATGAGGTTCTAATGGTAGGGAAGAGGTGTAAATGAGATGTTAGGCTAATAAAATAAATACAAGGGAGCTGTGGTAAACATCTGGCTCGGGATTTAGCCGAGACAAATCACTACAAATAACTTGTTATAATCTCAGACCAGTAATTTGTAACAGACAGGGAGCTCCTCCCCCTTTGATACAATGATACTCGAAAAAACAATACCCTTTGAAACAATGATACTCGAAAAACAATAGAATTAATAGAAAATGCAGCTACCTGAGGTAGAGACATAATATGATGGAATTTTTCTTCCAAGAAGAAATATTATTGACAATAAATATGTCTCCCAAAATAGTGTCTGACTAGATAGAGTGAATAAGAAAACCTGTAAGTAATCTTAAATTGCCCATTTTTTTTTGGGGGGGGGGGGGGGGGGTTGACCTTAAATCATGTTTTTTATGCCCCCAAATTGATAGATGTAGATCAGAGCATATTGTTTTTGGTCGGTTTGTCTGTCTGTCACAAAACTTAAGCCTTGACCATAACAACGAATTGCATCCACCTACAGCCTCCAAACTTTACAGGTAATAAACTCTACCTACCAGGTGACCATAACCTTCATATGATCTTGACCCCCAATATCTAAGCCCCACATCCCCCTTAAAGTTTTAATGAATCTTTGAACAAAAGTGTCTTCCAATGAAATTTAAGTTTGATTGAAAGAGCTCTTATTTTAAAGCAAACTTAGTTTTAATCGGTGGCATGTTTTAAGTGTGCAGACTTGGTCTAGTAAACATGAGGTGGCTAATCTGTTAATCTTCTTATATCCACTTAACCTCCTTTGATGTTTAGAGTCACATAAAAATTTAAATTCAAATTTAATAAGAAATCCCTATATCAGACTTAAGAAGAGTCATCTTTATTGTACAAAGGTATTATATATCTCACAAATCATTTATGAATTTTTACATTGTGAAGGCTTAGTGCAAAGCCATTGTAACTACATGTACATTAAACATGCAGTTATGATAGTTTTGCACCTCAGTCATAAGTTTTAATTATTGTAGTAAAACTATTAGAAGAGGATAAAAGTTCATAGTATATTTTTTATTGTTGACTGCACCATTAGCAGTGTTGAATGGATTAATTAAGCTGGCTGGTGTTTTAAGTCAATGAACAGCCATGCATTTTGTATCAATTAACCTGTGTGTCTTGTGGTTGGACACCTGTTAATCACCTGTATTTATTTTTGCAGATGTTTTCAATAGAAGTGAAGTCATATTTCTTTGTTAAAGCCATTGTATTCAATTTGAGATTTATTAGGGGTGGGATTCAGGGAGTGCTTTGTATTTTTATTTTGAGACCGTAGCAATATAATTATGATTGTAGCTTCAATATTGAGAAGTAATTAATATTGTAATCATTAAGGTATTTGTAATTATATTTGTAATTAATATTGGGAGACTTAGGTGGGAGTAAGTAAATGTAATTTATTCAAAGAAATATTTTATGTTTGAATATACCTCTGTCAGCAGTGTTTATATAATCTCCTAATAATAAAACTGACTTCATTTTTTGTGAGGGGTGTTTTAATTTGGTGATTGGAATTCTCAATTTCTTATTATGAATGAATTGTAATTAACTTATAAAGTAAATAAATCGGTTACCCCTGCAAAGTTGTAGTATTGTAGTTGGGGACTCAATATATAGCCTGGTGTCAAGAGAACATGGTTGGGTATGGTATCTTTATACTGCAGTTAAACTTTTTATCTTATATGGACTCATTTGACACACTAGCAAACAGCAGACCCATATCAGACAGCTTCTTTCTTCAGTCTCCAGTTTGTGCATACAGTTTTATAGCTTAACCCTTTCCCTCATAGAGGATACCATGAAAAGACCTAGCAACAGCATCAGCCTGCGAGTAACTCGCAGGCTGATCAGGTTTTATGCTGTTCGCTGCTCCTCAGTGGTCTGGAAATGAGGATTTTATAATTAAATTTGGTAAGGTTTAAGTGTGGTTTTCTGCAGATCAGGCTTTATGTGGTACCTACTGAGTGCGTCAAAATGAGTCTATATGAGGGAAAGGGTTAAACTTTTTATCTTATACAGGAATTATTATTATTGGGTACTACGAGATGTATAATCGCATCTTAAGGCAACCGTATATCGGTAATCGTATATCGTAAATCGCATAACGTATATCATATTGAACCACCCAGTGGTTTAGGACAGTTTAAGTTACGGGACACCATCGATATTTCAGAAATAATTAATGTTCGTGTCTTTAATTTAATTTTTTTTTATTTTTTACCAATTGCATAGTTATATTTCTTTTTCTTTTTTATTTTTATCATGTGTTATGGCCTACGTGACTTTCAGGAGCTGACGCCATGCGATGTTATATAATTTGATGCACGTGTGAAAGTACTATATCAGAGACGTAAATACCTTTAATATAGCTTCGTGACTATATCAGTATTAAAGTGGAATAATTTTAAAATATGTGTAATCGATATGTTTGATCAATGTTTGCTTTATTAACCTGTCTAAAAACTAACAAATTAAAACTTACCTACTTATGCAAGATCGTCCGAAATGTTGCTTTCGTGTAATTATTTATTTCCCGGGACATTTTTTACTGCTGTATTTACACGAATGCCCATTTTTCTTTATTATTTAATGAATTCGTGAACAAAAGATAATTGTAATTTATGAATATAGTTTATATATTTAATTATTTCCTATTTTATTTAGGTTTCTCTATCTCTCTTTCATTACGCACACGCGCGCGCGCACACACACTTCCAAAAGAATTGGATGAATGAGTGCAAATTATGTTTCTTTTTTCCCCCTTTTTCATCAGTATGGAGATAATCAAAATTCAGGTAGGTGGAGACTGAAAATCCAAACCGGAGCATTTTTTCCGATGATCGCGTAAATCCTAATACGTATATGATGTGTACAAGATGCATCGGTATTGCTTTGAGAACACGGAGCTCTAAGTACTAGTTCTACACAGGAACATGTTTACAGTATATCGATGCTATACCTCGGACACGTATATTTCGAAGAGCATTTTTTTTTTTTTGCGAAATTAGCATGGGTATCACACCCGAACTTAATTGTATCCAACAACTGTCTCTTTCATATGAAAAAAAAACAACAAAAAAACAATGATAAAACAGGACCACATTTTCGTGATATGCTTCACTGCTATGTCTTAATATTTGATATGATAAATCAGGAATTATTGCAAGCCATAACAATAGAAAAAAACATAAAACCTACATGGGAATGGAAGATTTGTTATAAAATAACTGATGTATTTTATTCCGTGATAAACAGAGTTCACTGACATGATAATAGTTAAAAGAAAATGATCTTGTTTCCATATTACTACAGTTCGCTAGAGATATAATAGGTTAGAACATTTTCTTGCATATCCCTAATCTTTTATGTATAATTAAGTGAAAAAAAGTGTGTTTCGCAATACCGGAGGGCGTGCCATAAGTTCTTATCAGCAGGCACAGCATGTGTTTATTTTGACCGGATATGTCACCTTTATGTCTCGCCGCTGCCGGTATACCACCCCCAGAGGAGAAGACTTTTGACATGTACACAGAGTGAATGTTATTTCCGGTACTAAAAGATTACAATTTTTAGCAATAATTTGAAATTCTATTTTAAACACACCAATATTCATAGAATAATAATAATAAATAAAACTGTTTCCAATCTAGGTATGAGGCACAGAATATATTTCGAAGAGAGAAAAAAAATCTTAAATGTACACGATGATGATGATAATGATGATACATGTATCAAAAATACATTTGTAAGGGAGGGGCTCCTCCTGTTGATACTATGATACTCTGAAAACACAATGACCTTGAAACAATGGATTCGAAAAATATTTGAATTAATAAAAGCGACTGAGGTAGAGAATATAGAGGATTTTAAAAGATATTTTTAAAATATTAAAATGTGTCACGAAGACAATACATGTATAATTTAAAATTGCCCATTTACTTCTTTGGGGGGAGGGGGGGGGGGATTGTAAATCATGTTTTTATGCAGATAGATGAATCAGAGATATTGTTTGGTGGTTGTCTTTGTCACACAAACTAAGTGTACATAACTAACGAAATTGAAATCACTACAGTCAAATAATTTACAGGTAATACTGTACCAAACCAGGAGACCATAAACTTTATTGATACCCAATACTGAGAATCCCCTTAATAGATTTATATGAATCCTTTGAAGCAATAAGTGTTTCCAATGAAATAAGTTTGGAAAGAGTTTTAAAAGCAAACTTTTATACAGTTTAAGTTGAACTTGGTGTAGTAAAATGAGTCTAACGAATTTCATTATATATTATCTTTTGTTAATCACATAAAAATAAATTAAATTTAATAAGAAATCCATGTCAGACTTAAGGGACATTTTATGTACAAACGGTATTATAAGCCTCACTTCATTTATGCAATTTTTACATTGTGAGCTTTGCAACCATGTTAATTACATGTATTAAATCGTTTAAGTTACCAGTCAATTAATTAAATTATTGTAGGTTAAAACTATTAGGAGGATTTCCAAGATTTTTTAATGTTATGCACAACATGTTAATGATTAATTAACTAGTGCAGTTCTTTAAGTCAATGAACAATATTTTAGAAATATATACGGTGCTTGTGTTACCCAATCACCGTTTTTTATTTGAGATTTTCAATAAAGTGAAGTCAAATTTATTTGATTAAAGCCATTGTTTCAATAAATTAGGGGATTCGGGGACATTGTTTTTATTTAGCACAAATGATAGATGTAGCTAGATATTAGATAATTATGTATCATTGTTTTGTAATTTATTTGTTTAATTTGGATAACTTAGTGATAAAAATGTAATAATCAAAGAAATTATTTTATTTTATGATCCTCTGTCTCAGGTTTAATAAATTCCTATATTAAACTGCTTATTTTATTGGGAGGGTGTTTTAATTTGTGATTGGAATCTCAATTTTATTTGAATTATTGTTTACCTTTGTAATATCGTTACCCGCAAGTTTATTATTGTAAATTGGGATCAATATTTTGGGGTTAAGAGCTAGGTTGGTATTTCTTTTATGTTAAACTTTTTAATCTATTGTATTGACACACTAGTAAAAAGCCCATATCAGACAGCTTCTGTCTTATCCTTGTGATCGTTTTATAGCACCTTATATCAGAGGTAATGAAAGACGTATGGAACAGCATAAAACATCGCTGCGAGTAACTCGCAGGTATAGGTTTTATGCTGTTCGCGTCCATATTCGCAATGGATTTTGCAATTAATGTTGGTATTTACTTGGTTTCCAATCGGTTATTTTATGACAAAATGAGTTATTAGCAACACTTTTATCTAATACTCATTTGACACACTAGCAAACAGAGCAGACCCATATCAGACAGCTTCTTTCTTCAGTCTCCAGTTTGTGCATACAGTTTTATAGCTTAATAAAACATTTATTGTTTTATTGACTATTTAAGTTTTAGTCATTTGATATTCATCAAGTTATAGGATTAACAGTGCCATATCTATTTCACAATGTATAACCAATTGAAATACTGTCTATTAGACTTTAAAGCAGCTCGCTCACAGATAATCAATAGAAATTTAAAATGATTATTTTCTATCTCCCTTTTAAATGTTGGTGAAGTCTTTGTTTCCAGATAAATAAACTCTAAAAATGTAGGTCGCATTTGCACAAGGAAAAGCTGTTTTCATAAACGCAACTCCGATGAAATTGGTTAAGTTAGAATACCATATCCCTGTAGGACATGTTTTGCAACATGGCGTCTTCACCAGTTCAGGGTAGCGATTTCTTAGAAACCTCCCAATTTTTTACAATCACGGATGGTCCCATTGGGGGACCATGTGTCTGTAGATGGTTATTTATAGATGTTTTACACAGATATAGTTAAAAAATCTTAGTCAATGACCATCTGTGAATGATGGTTAATATTTTACCTCATGAATATTCATGTACAAATATATGACTTAAAATGGTGTAAGGAATCATGAATACTCTTTTGCAAAACAGGCTGTGTAGAAACTGAATTACAGTGTTATATAGTGTAGAAACTGAGCTACAGTGTTATATAGTGAACAGAAACTGAGCTACAGTGTTACATTGTATATAGTGTAGAAACTGAACTACAGTGTTATATGAGCAAACAGGATACTTTGTTCAGGAGCTGTCTGAGCCGGGTCTGCTCTGTCTGCCAATGTGTCAAAATGAGACTCTATGAAGTATTAGAGTTAAAATCATTAGCAAGCATGAAACTGAGTGTAAAGAAACATGGCCTACATTGTTGGCACATTTATATACCACCATAGTATATCACAGTATTGTATCATGAATGATTTAAATCTGGAGTGAGATAATACTATAGCCCTTTCCCTCATATAGACTCATTTTGACGCACTCAATAGGTACCACATAAAGCCTGATCTGCAGAAAACCACAGTTAAACCTTACTAAATTTAATTACAAAATCCTCATTTCCAGACCACTGAGGAGCAGCGAACAGCATAAAACCTGATCAGCCTGCGAGTTACTCGCAGGCTGATCTGGTTTTACGCTGTTCGCATAGGTCTTTTTATGGTTTCCTCTATGAGGGAAAGGGTTAACATGCTGAATCATTCCCTTGAATTATTATGGCCCTGGGATGTTTACTGCCTCTCACAAATTATTTCAATTAATTTACAACTTTGGACTAATTAAAGGATGTGTTTAAGGTGTGTCCAATTAATGATAATCTCTCCTTCAGATTCTTGCATGTCTTATTTTTATGGTCTAATGAAAATGGCTTTTAATATGGAAGATATATGTATCCATATGCAAGAATTTTCATTGTTTATAACATGATTATCTTGAGGTTGCACCATATGAAATCAACACATTTCATTAAATCAAGGTTGTAAAATTGCAAGGTATTTAGAAGTTTTGTGGCATACATCCTGTTAGAAAATTTGGAAGAAATTAACTATACATGCACAAGTATTCAGCATGTGTCTAATAAATTGATCATGGCAAGAGTAAAATGTTTGCAGTAGATTTTGATTGGTCAAGGCAGATATAATGGCTTTATTTCATTTAGACTTGAGGAATTCTATAAGAAACATGATTGATTCAGAGATGGAAATTCTGCAAAAGTCTGATAACAACAATAACAGCAAATAGAGTTATGACATGTTTTGTATATGAGTAAAATTTATTTTTTATTTTATTTTGAGCAAATTGTCTTTATGTCAATGCTTCTGTCCTATAAGCTATTATATCCAACTTGACAGAATCTCAATCAACACAAAGTAAAGGACCAATAGTTAAGTTATGATAAAGCTTCTGATAGCTGTATAAATTTGACTTCGCCATATACAACTTAACCCTTTCCCTCATATAGACTCATTTTGACGCACTCAATAGGTATCACATAAATCCTGATCTGCAGAAAACCACAGTTAAACCTTACCAAATTTAATTACAAAATCCTCATTTCCAGACCACTGAGGAGCAGCAAACAGCATAAAACCTAACTCGCAGGCTGATCTGGTTTTATGCTGTTCGCATAGGTCTTTTCATGGTGTTCTCTATGAGGGAAAGGGTTAAAGACATATTTTCTTTGATTGTATTGTCCTTTGATAACATTGAATTAAAATGTGACCTTCCTGTGTAGCAGACATCCCAGGGCCCCAGGGGCCTGCACAGTGTCTAATATGTTGACCTCTGTCTCGAGGGAGCGTGCAACGGTCTGTCCTACCCTCATGTCCCCTGTCCTGAGCCCCGCCCATGTAAACACCACGCTTAATTGGTCACACAGTGGCCGGACCAAAGGTCACTTAATCATATTTTCATTCCACCCCCAGGGGGTGTGATTTATTTTGGGGTCAGTGCTATCTCTATTGTTAAAGTTATGACCATAATCTAGTGCAAATAAAGAGAGACATGCTTTATTACCTCAAGTCAATGGTGATGATTTTGTTTTATTAGCATTTTGTGTTTCACCACAGAAATATAAAAAAGACACAAAATTAAGGAGAATAAAAAATGTGAATGAGACCCACATTTCTCGAAAGTATTTTTTTTCTAATCTAAAATCCCATAATTTAATTGTTCATAAATGGACCGCAAATAGCTAGGCTAATTTACTTACTGACGGACAAAATTCAATAGTGGCAAAGTCACAAAAAAGCATTCTGGGTAAAAATTGGGAAAAGCTCCATCACTCAATGCATAACTCAATAAATGCAGCTTCTATGATTTCTGTGAATTTCTCGGATGTCGTATGAAATTTCTGATGATACAAATAATAAGAGACAAATAAGATAATGGGTTGACGGATTCACCAAGACAAAAGACAGGAGCGATGATAAGGTGGTGAAACGCGAGAATCCGACTGTTGTAGGATTTCCCCACAAATGGACGCCATGCCACCTCCATATGGTGACAAATGCTAGAAAATTCTTTTATTAATTCAATTAATCTTCTGTCGTTGAATACAAACAAGCATATGGGGATTTCATGCCCCTGTTGTTTATCCGGACGTGTTGAAATATTGGTAGATCCCTACTGCCACCGTGTGTTGTAAGGGATCTACTACAGGGACTGTAGTCAATTCTTTCTGATCAATGCTTTAATTGGATTATTTGGTCTGTGAGCAACAGTCATATTCTAATTTGGGTTGGTAGTGTGCGGACAATAGAAAGAAATATTAAACCAAAAAGCAATCACGATGCTTTCCTGTTCAAATTAATTTCAACGTTTCTTGTTTCAATTGGAAATTCAAGAAATGGAGTTTTGAACCACAAACGTTGTGTTATTTCACCTACTTTCTTTATGGTCTGTTTTATACATTGAAAATTAGTCTTTTGTAAAGTAAGATCTGTTTCTTATTATTCATTTTACAAAACATCATAATATTATGATATTTATCAGATTTTCTACTTATTCCTGCTATTTCAATCTCTGTATTTATTCATTCATTTTTATTTTTTTCCTGGAAATGAAGAATTTAAAAAAGTCAAATTGATTAGAATGTTTAGGGTTATCGACGAGGTTTAAACCCACAACCTGAGGTCCTGTACAGTA
>CM037780.1:58871116-58921116 GCA_021229015.1 Solen grandis
ATTGGTAGCATAATTTGAGGAGGTTTTAAACAGCTGCTGGAAGAAGCCATTTTTTATATTGCTTACATGACTTTCAAACCTCCATACCAAACAGAGTTGCATTTATAAGGCATTTTTATTGGTCAATAATTTATTTAGCTACTGTATTATGAAGGTTTGCTTGCCTATTTCTCCACAGTATGATGTCAGTAGTGAAACAGAATAAGTCAAACGCGGGTATCCACAATGGAGTACATGTACTTACATTCAAATGTATGTTACACTGATGCAGCTGAAAACATGTAAGTCAAAATCAACCCGAAAGTCCTCCTAAATCTCACTCCTTACGCCAAGCCCTTTTTCAGCCATATGTGGCACCTATTCCTGACTACTGTACAGTAATCTTTTTTTATATAAGAGAAATAAAGCAAAAAAATGAAAATGTTTCAATTTAACAAAACAATGACTTAGCTATAGGTGGTATATGTCACAGGAAGTTTCAAAACGACATTTTAATCATCAGAATATCACAAATTTCATTAAAATATGTATTTTTTTTATTGAGAAAATAAAAAGCTATTTCATTGGGAAAATTGTTATTTTGGGAAAAAATGTCAGTTTTTGGCTAGGGGAAACCACCTGTAAAAGGTGGTAAATTTACCCCCCAAATATCACTGCTGTACAGTGGTTTCATGATTCTTCTAGGTCGGATGGGATCAGCAAAAAAATCTCAAAAGAATCTCCAATTTAGAGAAATCATTCAGGTGTCAAAATGTTGAATTTTGTTGCTCTTGAAAAATAGCACGAGCAAAGCATTCAGTGTGAGAATTTTGTTTGAAATATTAATTATTAACCAATAATTTGATTGACAACCTTTGTTTTAGTTTGCATATATGGTGGTAACATGTTGTTTTTACATGCTTGTAAACAACTCGAACTATTATGATGTGGATTGTTTGTTTGATTGTGTGCCTTGGATTGTGTGCAGTTCCTTCTCTCTCTCTCTCTCTCTCCGTTTCTCACAAATAAACAAAATTGGTTCCTGAAATGTCAATTGTTTAATCAGGAGGATCTGGCAGTTTGTTACATGATCAGTGAAAGCCAAAATACGTTTTACACTGCCATTGTTGATATTACAATTTGCTTACTTACTCTCTGGTGGTTTGACGATTTGTGAAAACAAATACAAAACCATCTTGGTCAAGTTGTTACTCACATAGATAGGTGGTCATGGGGTGGAAGTATGGTTGCCATGGGGATACAGATTTGGTATTTATTCAAAGAAACGCACAGAAATATGTTTTTTTTTGCTAAGGGAAAACCACCTGTAATAGGTAGTAAATTTGCCAAAACAATCACTGGTTAATGCAGGAAATTCAAGAGATAAACTATACTGACCTGCTGGACCTGGTCTAGCATCCATGGACGCATCAACTGATCCAAACATGGACCCAGGGGTTCCAGAGAGGAAGAGCTGCTGAGGGGTGCCGGGACAGGCATCTGTTGACACCTGGGTAGAGAGTCCCATATTCGCCATGTTGGTTGGCCCAGTGGTAATTATATTCAAAGGAACTTATACTTTTAACTTTAGGCACATCCTGGAATAAAAAGTCTTTAGAGTACCATATAGCTGGTCTTTTATTATATTATGTCTGATTACAATCTAATTTGAATACACTGTATATATATTTCTCTGACTCAAAAAACATTTCTTTTATCTTACAGTGACTATGTCCAATAAATACTGATATACAGATTATAAGATAGATGTTTACAAGAAGTCAAGCCTGTAAACAAAGGTCAGATAGGGGAATGGAAAATCGACCCTTGTCCACAAAATACTTTTGTCCAGAGGGTCAGTTACAAGGTACTAAGCACTCTCCACGATTTCTCGGTTGGACCAGTACTTTTCATATAGGAAGGTAATGAAAAATCTTTGCACCAAAGGAGGTTCGAACACACTACCTTCGGATCCATAATCATATATGTTACCTCTGGGCATTGGTGCCCTTCAAATAACTTTTTGATCTGAGTACAACTGAACTTTCCCCCAAACATTGCCATGGACTGTTGTTTTATCCTTATTTGAAATGAAAATATAACTGTAATCCTTATTGAATCATACAAATCAAAAGGTCTTGGATCTATCCATAGGGTCCCACTGTTTGTATATATACCTTAATGCAAAAGAATTACAATAGCATAAAGGTTTTGGTTCTGCTTAAAAGTAAATACCTAAAGATGGGTATTCTCTCCCTGGTGAAAGCTGCATTGATCAGACTAATGGTATGGAACTTAATTATATGTGTCACTAATTTCTCTACTTTTTTGCCAATTGCACATAAATATTTAGAAGTGTTCACAGCATGACATTGCCTTCACATATACCTCTTAAGTACCCCTAGTTTTAAGAGTTTTGTCACAAAACTCTTAGAGAAGACAAAAATTCAAGAAAAGCCAAATTTTCAGCCACGGTTTGAAAATTTAGAGGGAACTCTACATTCAGCTTGTCCATAACAATGTTTGTTTCCTGCTCCAAACAAACATACAATAACTGGCAAAAATTAAGTAAAGTCAAACCTGCATAAGATGGATAGCTTTGGGTCATGGTCAAAGAGGCTGTCTTATTCAGGTGTCTGTCTTATCCAGGGTTCACCTTAGACTAGTAGTGGATTATGATGAAAAAATTATCATTTCATTGTTTATCTATTTATTTATTGAATGTATTGGATTCATAATACAGCTATAACACTATGTCTAGTGATGTTCCGATTGTCACTAGTCACTGATGATCAGTTACTTTATGAAGAGCAAAAATTAATTTACATATATCTGTTCCGTGACGTTTTTGTAAAATTTTATACCATACATTATGTATTGTAAGTCTAGTTTACTGGAATCCCTTGACTTTACCCAGGTTTCCAGAGGAAAACCTTTAAATATCCCCTTTTAAACAAAAAGGCCCAGAACTTAAGTAAAACATATTAACTGCTCCAGTATTAAAAAGCGAAAACTAAGTCGAAAACTTCTTCAAGAAGCTCATGTAACTGTGTATAATTAAGCGCACTGCTTGAATTTTACGATTGGTTCAAGCGATTATTAATTGGAAAGTAATCGATTATACCCTATCTGACTGAACCAATAATCAATTGTGACAAATAACAGATTTCTATCATTAATTATGTTCTTTAAATGCTAAATTGCATGTAAGAGTTTAGGACATACTTTTTTTTTTCATTTCTAAGATATAGTTTTGGAAAAGTGAAGATAATATTTTCATGAAGTATTTATATGTAGCACAATTCTAAATTAGTGGCGAGTCTAATAAATATTGAGTTAACCCTTTCCCTCATAGAGGATACCATGAAAAGACGTATGCGAACAGCATAAAACCAGACCAGCCTGCGAGTAACTCACAGGCTGATCAGGTTTTATGCTGTTCGCTGCTCCTCAGTGGTCTGGTAATGAGGATTTTACAATTAAATTTGGTAAGGTTTGAGTTTGGTTTTCTGCAGATCAGGCTTTATGTGGTACCTACTGAGTGCGTCAAAATGAGTCTATATGAGGGAAAGGGTTAACTGTGAACTGGCATTAATCCACATATATAAAAGTATACATGTAGTATGCATAGAGCAATATTATAAGCATTTGTATGACAGTTTGTTGCACACAAGTAATTACACATGTCTACCATAATAAACGCGTACATTCAACTGATAATAATTTTCAAAACAGATCAATTTTATTTTCCTCATTAATAACCTGCATTTATAGAAACAGATTAAACTGCAAGACCCTATTATCAAGGGGTACCTATTATCGGGGTGTTCCAATATCGGACATGTTATTGGTCTAAAAAATACTTATATATGCACCACAACTATGATCACTACAAAATAAATCAGGTTTGTAAACTTTGGTTGACCAGTGTGACATGACTAACCATAATTATACTTGATATTTTGTAAATAAGATCTGAAATTTCAAGTTTGCCACCCCTACCATGAAAAATATCCAAGAAAATCTAGATAAAGAATCAGAAACTTAAAAACATCTATTATTCTGCAGAAGAAGGGCAATGTTTGTAGAATTTTTACAGAAAATTTTACCATTGTCATCAAGAAAAAAATATTCTGTTACACAATAACCAGGTACCTCGAGACAATAAAAATGGCAGCTCCCCAACGTCAAGTGCATTTAAGGGCATTTTCAAAGGGTTTAAGAAAATACAATCAACATTTTATCCACTGATTAACGTTGAATGATCTTTATATTTAATTATCCTATATTCTCTATTGATATAAAATATAGTTCAGTTCATTATTTAAGCGTATAAATGACTTAAATCCACGATAATAGGTCCCCAAAGGATAAATACAGTCCTGTCACGATGGAATGAAATAACGTGGAATGAAATGACTGTGTAATGCGAAGTCTCAGGTCCCAGCAAATTTGTTCTTTAGTCAATGTAAAAAAGATGTGATGGAACGAAGTTTGGATGAAACAAAAGATGCACTGGAGCGAACCTTAAAATTTGTAGCAAATATCCACCATATTTTTTCATATTAAACCATCAAGTTACTTATTATCTGGGTAACTGATAACATTTATGATTTATTTTGCTTTCTGCACAAAACACTAAACATGTAAAGTATATTTACTTAAATTAAAACTATTCAAGGATTTTTGTTTGAAAAAATGTAATAATAATTTAGACCAAGTTTGACCAACCAAATAGCTATTCAAAAACGAGTTAGAGATGAATTGGACAAGCATCTTAAAACATTACCCAGCATTAACAAAGAAGTCATATAAGGTCTTATTATATATTAGAGCATGGCTGACATTTGTTTTGATTATATGGGATATAAAAAAACAGCTTGTCATGTTGTGTTCTCTCGTGCAAACGGCGTAAAGATTAGATATGCCAAAAACTGTGGGATCATTTTGGGCCAGAATGTGATTGAGATCTTTTGCCCCTTTGGCATATTTTAATTGGATTTTTTTAAATATTAGTGGGATATTTTTAATTACAACAAAAACATGAAAAGTACTAAAATCAATCACTGGCTAGTTAATTTGTGACAGAACGGAGTAAGTAAGATGTGACATTAAAGTGTCAAACTTTTTGTATAAATTTATATTGTTTAATCAGATTTTTCATAATAGACAGTTTCCAATTTTCTGCAGAATTTTCTTTTCAAAACACAAAGATGAGGTATTTCATGATAATGTCTTATTATTAATGTAAATTTATCTCTTTTTGTTTCTATTGATCTATTAATTATTGAAAAAATATGCTTATCTCAATGCATTACCCCACCCACTTTACTATTCATTTCGTTCATAAATATTATGAGTACAAAGTCAGCCTTAATTCAAAATAATCTGTATTTACATAGTCTTATTTCAAACACCCACATTTAAAAACATAACAGAAGCTTTTTGAGTGTTTTATTTATTGCTGTAAACCTGATTTATCAGTGCATTATTTCATGTTTTTTCTCCAATCAGTTTTTCGTCCGTCTGCACTGTAGATGTGATGAGTGTTGCCACTGTGTACATAAGATGAGGCATTGGGTTGAACAAACTTTCAATGAACAAGTCATTTATTGGATGACTGGACTGGGAAATGTTTTCTGCTTCGTCGTATTTTGAAATCAATGATGGCAGAATGCATGGTTTAGATAAATAATAAACATTGTTTATTTCCCCAAAAAAGTAGTAGACGCAGTAGATAATAATACTTCCCACATAAGTTAATTAGAATTAATTAACAGGGTTCACCCTGGCTGAAAAAAAGTTTGCGCCACAACTTTCGCCAAACGAGAAAACTTGGAGCCAAATTAAGGAAGTTTGTGCCAAATATAGTGCCAATGGCTCTAATATATATTTTTATTATGTTTATTTTTTCTCCCTTTAAAAACAGGTACCATATGTATTAAATTGTATTACCAGGTATATTCAAACTACTCACACACACATTTACTCAGGATATAATATTTAATTAAAGAGATGTTATTTATTTAATAATTGTAAATTTTGTGAAGGGAGGAAGAAAAACTTTAAATTATGATGCAATTGATTTGTTTCCCTTTTGATCTATCTACCTGCAATGACTGAAAAACCTCAAAAATAAAATAAATAAAAGAAAAACATGTTTTAGAACTTTGTCTTAGTAGTGGAAATATTTTTCAATGGAAAAAAACATTGATAGAAAGAAAACTCGGTTCAGCAAAACTAGTCAGCCTTGTGACCAAACTTAGCCAAGTCAAGAACTACTTGAATATATCAAAATCTCAAACTAAACCTCTACGACTATTGCATTTCATACTTCAATATGTTTTACTTACAAAGACTAATTTACATGAAACTGATCATGGCTGGTTCTGTAAATTAGCAGCCGACATGTCAAAATCAGCTGATCAAACACTGTCCCAGAATTTGCAATTTGCTGTTTGCCAAAGTAAGTGAGGTCCTCTGGTCATTTACTGCAGCATGATTACGTAATCGATGAATGGATAAGAATAATCTTTTGTCACCTGCTGTGACAAACAATAGACCCATCATTAAGATTACACGATAACGGTAAACACGTTTGAGTAAACTGATTGGTGATCCGCTTTTCATTGCGGTTAATATGCGGAGAATGAAAAATCGGGAACCAAGCGAAAACACAAGTTTATTATGCGGTGCCAATTATGAAAAATAAGGCGTCATAACCTTTCGCCATTTCAATTTTTTTGGAGCCAGATTTTTTTTTCTGGCGCCATTGGCGACAATGGCGATGGCCAGCGGGAACCCTGATTAAAATACCAAGCCAAATACCTGCACAAAATTGACTGTAAGTTGATGTAGAGATTAGCAGAACCAACTGATATTCACATAGCATGTGACCAACGATTGACACCAGCTTGTGTGTATTACATGACAGGTACATACACACACAAACACTTAGACCTAGGCTATCGGCAAATCAAAGGATGCTGTGGTGGTGAAAATAGAACAGGGTGCAACTTTACTGACAAAGGCAGACAGGGCACAGATCTAAGGCAGCTGGGCTAGCTAGGTCACTATTTGTTACATTGTTCACCCTGTCTGACAGAAATGAGATGCAAACTTTATCCCATTTGATGATTTCTAGTGCGACTTTAATGAAAAAATATGTGAGAATATCATGAAATTGCGGTCCAAAATGATCCCTGCAAAAACTTGTTACAATACTACTTTTTGCATCAAAATTTATAAAATCTGTCAAATTAAATGACATTTGGAATTGGACCCTACTAGAGTTATCAGAAAAACGAACAGATTAAAAAAATAGACAATGGGTTACCTTAGTCTTTATTTGTGTGTTTCGTTTTATCAACTTGTAAGACCACATTGTCAATTGTAAAAATTGACAATAAAAAAAATGGTGGTTTCCCAATGGCAATGGATAATAATCGTGTTTGGCAGAGACAAAACTGGACTAGTTGTTTACATTATTCAGCAGAATAAACTAACACTGATCAAATGAGTGAAAACTTACAACAGTATAAAGCAACTAGTGTTTTTTTGTCGTGATTTAAGCCGAATTATGTCAGATGTCTAAGTGATATTGTCGACAGAAACCATCTTCTTAATTACGTCACTACTTTCGATTCGTTTTCGTTATGCGGAAATACATACATGTCGTGATTAAGATATTACCTGTCAACAATTCGAGACCCCACATAAAATTTAGTTATACTGATAATGAAATTCTTACCCAATGTCAGCGTGTAAAAGTAGTCAAGAAACTTCTAAACGGTTTCGTCAACATAACCAGGAAATTCCCAGATTGGTGATTAATTATTTTCACAAGACTGGTTTATAATGCCAGTGTATGATAATGAACGGAAAGGGGTATATAATGAACGGAAACGGGTATAAATTAAACCAATGGAACCGATCTAAAATGAACAAATGTTTTTTTGTTGTTGTTTTTTTTGTGTTTTTTTTTAATTAACAATTAACTTACGATAGTAGTGTACGATCACGAAGCTACATAAAGGTATGTAGGTATTTACATCTCTGGTATGATTTACTAGTAAAATAGTGCTTTATTTACTCTCTCTCCCCCTTCCCACCTCTCGTCGGCCCCCTTTCTCTGCTAGAAACGCACACACATCTTTTCTATAAATGAGAAAAACTCAATATATCAGCTTAAAACAACAACAAAGATGAGAAGCTTTACCAAATGTACAACTACTGTTTATGTGAACATTATATCGAACTTATCAAATCATCGGTAAAATAATATTGCATTTACTAATAAGTATTTGTGTGTTTTAATACTATTTATTACAAATTCATAGTAACTGATACATACTGAATTATAACCATTAATAAATGGATATGAGTAAAATGCTTACGTAACATATCGCCATGCATGTGTACGGTGATACATTCTATTCTGCTGTGGGGCCTCCGTGACCGAGAGGGTAAAGCCGCTGACTTTAACACTCACTCAGTCCCTCACCGCGTGGGTTCAAATCCCGGCAGGGTTATTCGGATTTACATGTGAGGAAACCTTCCAGCTGGCTTTCGGTAGGTCGATAGTTCTACCCGGATGCCTTCGTGCATTCGGAGTCTTCCTCCACCTGTAATTAGCTGCACGCCGCTATATGGCTGAAATACTGTCGAAGCGACGGTATACTCAAATAGTCAAGTCAAATCTATGGAATAAAATTAGGGCAAAAATTGCATCTTGACGTCTTACAAGTCCATGCTTACACGAGACATTCTGCCTTTGCCATACTGACAAGTGGTATGCTGTATTATGTTAAGTGCGTTTATCAATGCTGTCTACTGACTAATGCTCTTGTGTATCTTGCATCAGTTAATGTTTTTGGCTTTCATGTGTCACAATTTGACGCTGTTGTATTTTAAAGTTTTGTTGAGCTACCATTAATGTGACATTTGTTTTACATTAAACTGTCTAAACTGCCTTATTTGGGGCAGAATAATCATAGAGAAGTTAATTCGTAGAATCAAAATCCTGCGTTTCGTTTTTTTCTCGGGGGGGGGGGGGGGGGGGGGGACTGAATACCCTGAACTCACAGCCCGCTAACTCAATATATAGATCGTAAAAATATTTTTACATGATTTATAGTGACATTAATAGGAATTTTATGGCACTGGCTGCAATGCTAGGTTGCGAGTTCTAATACAGCCTTGTGGACGTTTTTTTTTTTTTTTTTTTTTTTTTTTTTTTTATCTGTATTTAAACTTATTAATAATTTTAAAAAAAATTAATAAAATGTATGTTCAGCAATACTAAAGGCGTTTGCCTGATTCATATTAAAGCAGACACAATCCGTTGCCATAATGACAACGTAGATAAGTGACAGTGGATGCTCTCTCAGCAAGGGTCAGCCTGGGTGACTTGTCATTTGACTAACTTTATTTCAGTAAGGGGTTCACGATGGAGATTTCCATTTACCCAATCAAGGCAATTTCAGTCACCCAGAAAATTGTATTATCAGGCCAGCTGTGGGGAGCGGGAGGGGGTGCTTGAGCCCCCTAAGCCGCCCGGTGACTCTGGGACTTGATTACGAAACTACGAACAGTATGTAGATCGAAGAGATGTGCTCGTGTATAAAATTTTGCGTGACGTTCAATATTTTTAAATATTCATCTTTGTAAGCCTGAGCTCATATGGATATCTGAAATGTTTAGCCTGCACTTAGAAAAAGCAATGGAAAATATTACGTACAATGCAATTATGTCTTTAAGCAGTGGATCTTTTTTTTTTTGAATTTCAAACAATTTGTTTCAAAGAAATAACTTTTTCGAATTTGGAAAACAGCCACAGTTTCGTGCTTCATTTTGCCGATTCTTCCCGAACAATAGTATATAGTGACTTATTAAAGGTACGCACCTTTTCTGTGGAGGACACAATTTCTGTATATACTACTCCGAACTACCAGCAGCGAGTTCAGTTGATCAACTATAGTTCTAAACGAGTTATAGAGCGTCCGCCTGGGGTGCGGGAGGTTGTGAGTTCGATCCCTGGCCGCAACATACCAAAGTCGCAAAAAAAAAAAAAAAAAAAAAAAAAAAAATGGTACTGTTAAAGCTCCCTTTGATTGGCGCTCAGCATATAAAGGTAGTTGCAGGACTGGCTGGCCTGGTGTCAGGATAATGTGATTGGGTGTGGTATCATGCCACATGTCTACGGCGTGATATACTGCAATGTGACAGCACTATATCTGTCTCAAATAGACATCGTCTCCAAATGACTGAAATACTGTCGGTGGGACGTTAAACCCAACAAACAAACATTACTCGAGTAAACTCGTATAAATGACGTAATAAATATACTCTAGCTAACAATCCACTGAACGCATGAGGTTTGCCCCTTGTGACGTAATTTGTAAATAGACATACGATTAAAACAATTGATCTTTTATTTATGACCTTTTTCGAGCTTGGGCTTGAATAAAGTAGCTGCCAGCTCACAGGCTTATTTAAAGACAGGATATCACAGATATTTATAATTTTCTATAAATTTGCCTAGATGCTTTCCGTCCACCATATTGCTTTCTAGTCTACCCAACTACCTCGCAGGGTTGAACTCGCGTAACCCTACAGAGATCTTAGGGTAAAAACCCCGCGCGTTTTATTGCAACTCTGGTAACTCTAGTTAATAACTCTATTAGGTAAACTGAACTCGCTCCGAGTCAAACCGGCATAGCGCCCTCCAACGTCATAATGCTAGGTGCACATTTTGATATTTGTCATTCTGCTTGCGTACATGTGTTGTTTTTTTTGCTTAGCTACATATGTCATTCATCGATTCGTTAAACCGACGAAATAAATTCCATTTTAATACGAATGCAAACTGGACTGTCCAGCTATACACAGTGCTATACGGTGATGAAATGGAAATAAAAGCAGATGTATTTTCAGTAGTTTATTATGATGTGAATTAATAATTAATGTTTAATATAAAAAACAAATAACGCAGACGACGATTACGTCGTTTTGTACTAGTCAAAATGATGCTTGTCACTTAGACAAATGAAGCAATAAACATGTCAAAAGGCAAAATGTATTTTTTGCCCGAATTCTGTTCCATACAAATCTGCTAAACATATAAGACTGCAGTTTACGCCGACAATCTAAAAAAGTTGCGAGTCATGTAGTACTCTTCAAAATGACGCGAAGCTACATCTAGGTATTTACATCTCCGAAAATTACTATGATTCCAAATGTTACAAACGCTAAAACAATGTTTATATATCCATCAAATTTAACTAGAAATAAAAAGAAACATATTAATTGTTTTACCAAATATATCACTAATGAAAATAACATGAACAACTTTGGTGTACATCTTGGCTTGAAGATCAAGTACTGGTATCTGGGGAAACTGTAATAAAACATATCTCGATTAAAAAATAAAAAAAAATCAGAAAAATGATGCAATCATGAAATCTTTTATATAAAAATTTTGATACCCCATAACAAAAACTATTCACTGATCTTAAATTGTTAAGAATTCAAGAGAGGATAAATTACAAAAAAGAATGCACCTTTAGTTTCAAATCGGTAAATAATTCAAATCCTTCTTATCTTTGTAACCAGGGTCTCTTAATACCGTATACGTAGAGGCTCTGGTGTAAATTATATCAATATGTTGATCATGCAGACAAGATAATCATCAAATCATCTCATTAAGATACATGTGCAGAATTATTCCTTTAGATGTCCGTCTTATTCAGGTTCAAACTCTTGAATTCTTCACTTACAGCTCCCTTTATTCATAAGTTTAAAATTCCTTATATTCATTGGAAAAACATAGTGTGTGACCTGCAATTATGCATGAATATTTTTTTTCTGCTAATTAGAATCAGCCATATTCTCTAGCAAAAAGGACATTTAAAACGGCATCACGAGTACATCTTTATTTTTCGATCGAAGTATTTCAATAGCTCATCGTGCGAGCCTATCAACATCTAACAATGCAACAGATTTATTTGAACATAACTAAAAATGGACATAAAAATAGATTATTATCATTAAAAAGTAATTATTTGAATGATATTAAGAACTGGGTGATTGAGTGGAAGGAAATATAAAAATAACGGTGTTTATTTTATTCAGCTTGGTCTAAAATTAATGTGTAGGCCGATTATATATATAATATATATATTGTTATAATATATATATATATTGTTTTTTCCTTCTTCTTCTTCTTTTTTTTTTTTTTTTGGAGGGGTCCTTGGAAAAAATTGATCTGGTTTGTTGGAGGTTTGTTTTGACGCATATTTCGTAATATTTAGTACAGATAAATATGTTCAGAGGATTGTTAGTAACTGAAGGTAGACAAGTAAATCATCGCACACACATGATATATTAACATTATGCATGCCTGACATTGTTATTTTTTTCTCCTGCCTGCCGCGGCCGATTGGAATTAAGCTAGGCCCCTGTTTGAAAGGTTCACGGTATCCATAACTCTATGAAGATCTAAATTACGGTATGACATGGGTCGTTAGCAATTTTACTTGTGCAGGTAAGTCGATCCTTCATTACTTGATAGAATTTCTTTTGTATAAGATAGAGTATGTTATTATCTTTTTACAGACATATATATAAGAACGAACCGAGTGACAGACTTCTGTTGTCTGGAGAATTGTCTAAATAGATTCTATCACACTTAGAAGTCATCCTAAATTTGTAGAATACTTGAGTGTGTCAAATAGATCAGGAGTTTTTCTATAAATATATATTACTATAAAAGTCCTGAATGGATCGACCAATACTGTGAATAGTAAAACAGAAAGGTGTTTCTATTAAAATGAATGCTGATATACATGTACATGTACTTGAATTTTCAGAGCTCCTGATTGTCCACAAATTTAGGCAAATTTAGTAAGTGGTTCACCGTTTTATGGAGTTCTTCAGATATAGTTCCATGTAATGAAAGTTATTTACCGTTATGTAGATCTAAAGAGCTCTGCACTTTCCTCACCTTGATGAGTAGCCAGTCATCCGAGCGTATAGACTTACTCCGAAATAATAAACACATTGGATTTCCAACTTCATATAGGTACAAACACATTGTTACAGTAAGAAATGAATAAAGGTCTAAAAAGAAGACTATAATTCAACAGCATTTGTTTGAACATACATGGAAAAAACCCATTTATGTGATTTCCGGATTTCATCTTATTTCATCAGGGATCGGCAATACTCGGTATAATTCGCTGATTTAAACTGGCCAACCAGTGACTGGGGAAATTCTCTTGAATGTATATGTTTATTTCTTATTGAACAATGTGTGAAATTTTACACTAGCATATATACGTGATTATGAGTTCGGAAATTGCTCGTTGATTTACGTAGGTTTACGTCTCATTTCGGAGTGAAATGGTCTATACTCTCTTATTCTGCTGTGCAGTCAGGTAACAAGATGCATTTTCCTCATAAACAATGATTAACCTTACATAAGTATATAGGTGATCCATCAAACATTAAATTGTGATCATGAGCAATCAAGTGATCGTGGGAATTTTACAGTTAATACATGCCAGGGGCGTAGCCAGCCTTTTTCAATTTGTAGGTCCACTGAATGGGATGTCCAGAAGCCGGAAACAAGCAGAGATTAAAAGTAGCTTTTTTAAGGGAAAATAAACAAAGCAAACAAACTGTTATACAGAACCATTTTAAACTATGAATTTAATTCGATATAGAATTACTTGTATGCACACTGTCAATCGTACTTAAGGCTTAAACCCCCTCCCCTTCAAGTCTTTATTTCATATTTGGGACTTTTGAAGACAAACTTGTAGGCAGGGCCTAATAGTAGCCACGCCACTGCATGCCTTTATAGACTTTGAGCAAAAATAACTTTAATTCCAAGTCAATGGATGCTTCTATTCGCACTGAACTCCCATTTGGAGGACCATGGTTATAATTCAATGATGGATTACATTTTATTTGATTTTGTAGTGTATGGTTCTTGGTGAATACATACACCGACAAAAATCCCAATAATAAAAAAAAAATAGATAAAATAAAATTATGACTTCTGCTTATTTATGTTATTTTGACTAGTGCTCATAATTATTCAATAACAGTCAATACACTTTTCTGGTTAAATAATTGATTCTACATTCAAGTATCACCGAGGAAATATTTTCATAGTTGAATTATAAGCAAATGGATAAAACCACAAGTTATGTCAACTAAGATCTGATGTACAGCAAACCCATAAACTTATTACAATAATAAACAATTAGTCAATGAGTAGAAGTATATCACGAGGAAATTTCTATACAAAAACAAAAGGGAAGAAAGAAGCTCCACCACTTGGAACCTCTTATTCTTGGACGATTTTGTTTAAGGCATGTTTTGGAGAGTGCGACGTGAATGGAATTTACTTTTGCCATATTAACCACTAAACGACAACCATGCCAGATTTCAACACCATCATTCCAGTGACTTCAGTTGTCCGTTAATGGTTGATAGAGACATGAGGCTGGTAAAATTTGTGAACAGTATTCGGGATATAAGACAGGGGACAAAACTCACGCAACCACAACACTTTACTGTTCAAAATTAAAAAAAAATATTTAGAAATAACTCCCACTTAATGCTATTATCTTGTAAAATTAAGACAGTGTGTTTCCTTATTTTGGGGCTACATAAAAATTTTATACCCCGCTTTAATGCATGCCTTGCCCAATTAAGTGAGGCTTATTATTATAAGGTTTTTTTTTGCTTTGTTATTTTAGCAATTCCATTTTTTTTCTTCTAAAGGGTAGGCACTAGCAGCGTATTAGTTGTTACAATTACAAGAACTATTAACTAAATACTTAATTGGTGTAAGATTAAATTCTGACTACTATTACCGAGGAAATTTCTGTACAAAAACAAAAAAGAAACAAGTGGGCCAAGATGGCCCTAGATCGCTCACCTGAGAAAAGTATCATTCATTGCCTGTACAAAACAGATTGCTTTAGAATTAAGATGATGAGGTGAAACAATGTTCAGGAATTTTCTGACCCCATCAACAAAAGATATCATCATGACAAACATTCTGCCAAAGTTTGAGGAAGATTGCATCAAAACTGTGGCCTTCAGTGTGTAAACAAGATTTTTCTAAGATTTGACCTATTGACCTACTTTTCGGTCCGGCCCTGCCCATTTTCGAAAGGGCTCAAGATATCATCAAGACAAACATTCTGACCACGTTTGAGGAAGATTGGATTAAAATTGTAGCCTCAGTGTGTAAACAAGATTTTTGTAAGATTTGACCTACTGACCTACTTTTTGATCCAACCTGACCCATTTTGGATAGGGTTCAAGATATCATCAAGACAAACATTCTGACCAAGTTTGAGGAAGATTGGATCAAAATTGTGGCCTCTAGTGTGTAAACATCAAAATTGTTGATGGACGACAAGATTTTTCTAAGATTTGACCTACTGACCTACTTTTTGATCCAACCTGACCCATTTTCAAAAGGGTTCAAGATATCATCAAGACAAACATGCTGACCAAGTTTGAGGAAGATTGGATCAAAACTGTGGCCTCTAGTGTGTAAACATCAAAATTGTTGACGGACGACGGCCGACAGACAATCAAGTATCCCAAAAGCTCACCCTGAGCTATGCTCAGGTGAGCTAAAAAGCAGCATCACCACAAGGAACCTCTTATTATGGGAAGAAGATAAGGCATGTTTTGGAGAGTGCAACGTGAATAGAATTTACTTTTGTCATGTAAACCACTAAACAACCTGCATGCCAGGTTTTAACAGCATCTTTCCAATGGCTTCAGCGAAGAGGTCATTTGAAGAAAATTATTGACTACTGACCAGTGATCAGGACTGCTGACCTTTGGCGAACTGAATCAGAATTTCATATCCGAGTCGTCAACAAGAGAAAAGACCTCATCTAGGAAAATCTATTACAACCAACCACAACCGGTAAGGCTCGTGGAAAGTGATTCACAGGGTAACAACACATTGTTTTGCCCTAAGGATCCCTTGTTATTTCAAAACATGATTATGCACAACAAAGATACAGTCCAGACAGGACTGCTTACACAAAATTTAAACTCAACTGCTGTGACCTTGACCTTGAAGCTAGCAACTTTGTTCTTGTTTGCGTAACATCACATTTTACGAATCATTTGTGCCAAGTTACAGCCAGGACATAATTTTAAGGTCAACTGAGTGCTGTGACCTTGACCTTCAAGCTAGCAACCTGGTTCTTGTTCGCAAAACATTGTTTTGTCCTAAGGATCACTTCTGTCAAGTTATTTAAACAAGAGGGCCAAGATTGCCCTGTGTCGCTCACCAAAGTAAGATTGCTGCGTAAGGAATGACAAAAAATGTGGCATCTAAAGTGCTTTTCTGACATTTGACTAAGTGACCTAGATTTTGATCCTACCTGAATTTGCACTCAACTGGGAATTCATGCAGTCCTCATTCTTATCAAGTTTAATGAAGACTGGGACAAAACTGTAGGCCTCTAGAGTGTTCAAATGATTTTTCTAAAATATGCTGTGGTGACCTACTTTTTGACCCAATGTGGCCCAGATTTGAATCCATCCGAGATTTGATGTAAACAAACATTCTGACCAAGTTACATTAAGGTAAGGCTAAAAATGTGGCTTCTATAGTGTTTACAATTTTTTTCTGAGACTTCACCTGGTTACCTAGTTTTTGACCCCATGAGGCCCAGTTTCGAAAACATCCAAGATATCATGTAGACAAACATCCTGACCAACTTTCATGAAGATTGGGCTAAACTGTGTCTAGAGTGTTCACAAGAAATTGTTGATGAAGGACCACGCACAACTGACAAAAAGCTATCACAAAAGCTCACCCTGAGCACAAGTGCTAAGGTGAGCTAAAAAGAAAACACATTATTCACAACAAAGTTAGAGCTGGGACTAGATCTTAAGGTTAACTGAGTGTTGTAACCTTGACCTTCAAGATAATGACCTGGTTTTTGTGACACATTATCTAGTCCTAAGGATCACTTGTGCCAAGTTATTTAAAAACAAAAAAATTACAGCTGGACAAGATAATTGTGCTGTGACTTTGACCTTAACCGGTTTTGTTTTTTTCAAGATCACTTGTGCCAAGTTATTTTAAAACACCACCATACATCAACAAGTTACATCTGAGACAAGATTTAAAGGTCAACTGAGTGCTGTGACCATGACCTTCAAGCTAGCTACCTGGTTCTTGTTCGCAACACATCCTCTTGTCCTAAGGATCACTTGTGCCAAGTTATTTTAAAAAGCGACCATACATGACATATACAATTACAGCTGGGGCACAAATTCTTGCACACACTCACCCACACACGGACAGGCGTTAAACTATAATATGCCCATAGCCATGAAATGGCAGGAGAATAATACAAATTTTTGATATAAAATAGAAAATACCTGTATGATGGGAACTATGTAAAATGTGTTGTCTTTTTTTGCTTCACTGGATGAATTAAAATTATAATTCATAATTTTTTTAAAAATAAATCAATCTTAAAATAATTCCTTGCAGTAGAGAAATGCTTATTTTATAATAGTTACATTTCCTCTGTGATTTTCCATACTTTTTTTTAAAGTTTTCAACATCCAATGACCTGCTGTGTGCCTAAACAATATTTTCCACCGTCATCTGTTGAATGTCTTTGACTGTAGAAAACATTCCACATACCAGTGTTAATGGGTCAAACAAAAACTGAGGACTTTCCTTATCATGACTTGAAAGTGTTTTCCCCCCTTCTTCGGCACTATAATAAAATGGACTGATTGTTGTTGTCTCCGTTCATTTCTTTCATGATAGGACACATCTTGCAGATATGTTCATTGGGTTTAATGTTCTGCTGACAGTATTTCAGGCAGGCATTTGGAGACTTCTCTGCATGAGACAGATATAGTGCTGCCACACTGCAGTATCATGCCTCAGACATGTGGTATGATACCACATCCGGTCACATTATCCTGCCACCAAGCAATCCAGTCCTGAAACTACCCTTATATGCTAAGCATACAGATACCATTTTTTATAACTATGGTATGTTGTGGCTCGGGATCAAACCCATAACATCCCGATTTAATGGAGGAAAATCTATCCACTATGCCCAATTATCTTGCAGAATTATTTTCAAGATTCACTCTATCATGGGTAGGCAGATTATGACTGGGGGCCAACAGACACAAGGTAAAGGAATAAAAAACAACAAAATCTCACAAATCACAATTATTATTTCAATCTACATCAACATCAGATTAATGTCAACATCATGTAACAATCTCCCACACATAAAAATAATCCTGCAATGCACTGAACACCTTTGTTTTCTGTAGTTTTTCTTCGCTTCCAAGTCAAATGAAATAAGATCTTCATATCAAAACAATTCCTTATTTTTCTGTCAAAGTCAAGAAAGATTTTAAAAATTTTGATAAATAATATCTTATAATATTATCATATACATCCATTTTTTATAGTTTAAAAAAGGTAGATAGTGTTTGCTGCCCCTGAAAAATAAAAGAAAAAAATCACCACTTGGACAAGACACATTCAACAAACATATGCAATACGAAAAAGGTTAAATTTATAGACGAATCATCTTACTAATCCTTTATTAAGAAGCAATTTACTTTATTGTTTTCAACATTTTGTTATGGTAAGTAATGTTGTCCTCAAAAAATGTCTTTTAGTCTATGAACAAGAAGCATCATAAAATCAATGTAAAACAATATTAAATGCATTTAAGCCTGAAAATAAGTTTGTTACTGTGCTAAAAGGGAGGATTATACATCTGCCTCAGAGCCCTCTATAGTAAGTTTCTTCTTGTTCTTAGAGCATTAAACTCGAGGTATATTTAACAGAAAAAAAAGACATAAAATAACATAACCTACTGTACCAATACTCATAACAAGACATCAAAAAGTATTCTTCAATAATTTCAATCAAGTCTTGAGATATGTACCTGTAGTATAAATTAGTGGATATCAAAGACATTTTCGAGCCAGAGCTCTGGTTTGCTGTATCCCATCTGTTCTGGAGTGAGGATTCCTAGTTCATCCAGTGTGGGTTTGATCTCCTGTAGCACATACTGCCATATATTGTCTGAATTGCCACACTTCCACTGAAACAATGATCAGGACCACAATGCTCTATTGTTCTGTAACTTCATTGTATTTTTATCAATTATCAATGTTCTCAACAAGAACTGACCAAACTGACTGCTTTATATTGTTAACTCTGTTCAAATGTGTTCAATATAAACTTGACAAATCCTGACCAAAAAATTACCTTTAACCTTGTGTTAAACACTACTTTCTTGCTTAATAAAATATTAAGGCATCATGTGTACATGTATCACGAAATCTCTGAATATGCGATATTCTTTCAATCCAATTTCTCACTCCAGTGGTATTTGTAAACCAGTGGACTGAATATCCACCCACATATTATCCAGTATGTCAAAGTTCCTTTTGAAGACTAGAATAACTTAATTCATCATATTTAACAAACAGTAACATCAGTTATCACTCATATTAACAATGTCTTTACAGCTGACCTGGTTTTTATACAGGCTAGAGACAAGATCCTCAAGTATCATTTTCATGTTTAATCTTAAAACATAGCTACTGGTATTATAGGTTTGAACCTACGATTGTACATAAAGTGTTTCCAAGAACTTTGCGCCAGTGACACTGCCAATGACTTGCTCACACTTACCTTTATAGACTCCAGGATCCTGACGGCCAGGGCATAATCATTCAGACGTCGGCATGCTTGCATCATGGTCTTGATAACCTCGGGGTCAGGGATCATGTCCATCCCCTAGAATATACACAGAATTTTTTTAATATTGTTATTTAAAACATTATAAAAGACAACAAAAACAACAACAAACACATATCTACTATCCATGGCAGTTAAAATGACATTAACTTTACTATCATCATAGTACACTATCATTACAAATGAGTTATTCTTTTTTTTTTTAATTTCAATTTTTGTTTATTGGGTTTAACATCCTGTTGACAGTATGTCAGTCACTTGGAAACATAATTACACAATCTAGTCATTTGTCCTATTTCCAGGTTACCGACAACCACCCTTTCCTGATGCTGCTTGAACATTTGTTTCCTAATATGATACTGAAATTGGAATTTCCTGGATTTTTTAAATCAAATGCTTGTTTTTAACTAACATTTACTTTGTTATTAAAAATCAAATTTTCTGAATATTTTGCTAGTCCAAATTAATTTTTTGTCACTAAAGACTTATTTGACTGACGGAATTAGTCTGACTTAGGAGACTCATATCACCTAAGGAGCTGTCTTATCAGGGTCTCTCCTGTTTGCTCATACAATATTGTGGTGTATCTTCTATATTATCTGCATGGCAAAGAAAAATTCACTGTTTCAAATGCCATTTAAACAAACATTCTGACCAAGTTACGAGTCATCATAAGCCCCCCCCCCCGGAATGCTCGGGTGACCCATTATCTGAGCCAATGTAACCTGGTTTTGAACTCATTCAAAACTGCATGTAGAATGTAGAAAAACATTATGACCAAGTTCCATGAATATTTGGCCAAGTATGTGGCCCATTAGTGTTCACATAAGATTTGACCAAGTGGCTATTTTTTTATACCCACACAGGCATTTTTTTTTTTTTCAGATGTTGGGGAAGGGGCCTTAATATCATATTTTGGGGGAAATAGTTTCAATATGACCTTTTTTTTTTATTGGGGAAAGAAAAATCTTGGAGTGTGATGCAAATTAGGGGAAAACTGCATGAATTTTAAGAATTTTCAGAGGGGAAGGCACCTATGAATGGCCCCTGATAAAGGACAAAAAGCCCTGCTACATAAGATTGAACCAAGTGACTTAATTTTTAGCCCACATAACCCAATTTCAAACCGAATTAGTTGTCTGGTTAACATTCCTGTAATCATCATATCTTTGACTTGTATATGTTTGAAGACAGGTAAATTTATTTCTATAATTATGTCCCTACTCCTTTTAAAAGGAAAAGTGTAAAAAGAAAATGCCATGTGAAAATACTGGCAGGTACAGTACATACCATGATACACTATTTTTATATATGCCAAGGTTGACTTGTATACCCTTATATCCCTTGACAGAAAAAAGCCTTATAATCTGACAAACCTGCATTCGCTGGACCATAGCTCTGACTGTATAACCATCAATGTCAGGTGAGTTGAAAACTTTCATCATCTTCTCATCGAAATCATCAGCAGGCACTGGTTCTGGACCCGTATGGACTTTGCATGACAGGATTACTACAAAAAATGCAATAACATGTTTTACAAACCAATATGCCAGAACAACTCAATCACAAGTGCATAAGCAACAAAGCTGTTGACAAACACCAGTACTATGAAGTTACAACAAGAGTTTAGACTACATTTAAGGTAGCTATGCTCTTCAGTGCAAGCAGAAATCAAGCTCTCCTTGATTTTGGTAATTATATAAATGTCAACTTTATGCTGCAATTCTTCTTCCAAACCACTTCATTTCTGCCTAGGCCATTCAAATTCTAAGAATATGGACTCAAAGGGTTGGTTTGTCTTGAATCTAGAGTTAGCCACTGCAGTAAAGATTTACTTTTTGACCCTATATATATATTTTTTAAGATGCTTTATCTTTTACATTTTTCTTTCTGTCTTGCTTAAGTCTTGTTTGAGATCTTCTACTTCTTATTTCTAAGATGTCTCAAGCATAAGTTGGATTTCAACCCTAGCCCTAAGCATCATTGTCATCATCAGTGACAATCCAAGAACTCTGATAGTAATACTGATATAATAACTTATAGCTTAGTTGGTTGACTAGAGACATCTGGAAGGCATGCAAGTTGGTCTGGTCAACACTTGCTTGAAGCTGTCTAGGTATATGTATGAAAGTTTGTTTTATCCGCAGAAGCATTCAGTTGCATTCTCTTTTTTCTTTTCTTTTGTGTGTGTGTTTTTTTGTTGTTGTTTTTTTTTTTTGGGGGGGGGGGGGGGGGGGGGGGGGAGACAATCAGAAAAGACAAAATATCTTAAGCAAAATTGTAGAACATTGTTAAGCTACTGTTTTACAATGGTATTGTAGAACATCTAAAATTTGGTCATAGAGCATGCCTGTGATGCTGCTGGTCTAAAATAAAATCATTCTTGAAAGTTCTTGTAGCTCTCCTTTGGACAATTTTCAGCAAATTGATATGGCAATTAGAGAAAGAGAACAGTTATGACATAATTCTATAAGTAGACACTAACTTTTTCGACAGGTGTCCCTTGGGCATATTTTAGCAAAATCAGGGACACCTCACTATTTAAATACTGAATCCCAGGAGTCCCTTTTAAAATTTTGGTGTCCTCGGGACCCCAGGACACTGTTAGTGTCGATCCCTGCAGTATTGGGATTCATGCAATTATGGAGGGCAGGTAGAAATATTATGACAGATGACTGAAAGATAAGAATAATCAGAGCTCAAATTTAACTTTTCTTGCCACTCACAAATTTTTATGAGTAGCTGAAATTTCAACTTGCAATATTTATCATTCACTTAGAAATTCAATTGCATGAATGGTATATATTTTACGAAGGAAAACTAACAAATCATTTTCATCTCATTTTGAGATGCCTGAGTTAAATTATTAACAAATACTTTATTAAAAAAAAAAATATTGTCAATATACCAACTATGTCTGGTAATTTCATTATAACTGTCATACATTTCTAAGGTAAAAAACTTCTTGTGTAACGCTTTCAGGCTTTGACATTTTGTTGTTACATATGGGCTGCATAAAATGAGGAACATAAACAGTCAGACTGTGCACCATATGTACTTCAGGTAATGACTAGTATACAAAAACATTTGGTGTCAGTCTAGCAGGTAAGCATAGGATTAACTTAGAGCTCCTAGCAACAGGTTTTACTTGTCCTGAAAAAGAAAACACAATGCAAATTCTGATTGGATGCAAAAAAAGAGAGAAAAAATGCCAGCAGCTAGAAGTAGAAAATGGACTTGTCAAATTAATTTCTCACTGGCATTTTGCGAGTGTTTAATTTGTGCCCTGGAATGTGTTAAAGGTTTTTTTTTCTTTTATGTTAATGTTTAACCATTTTTATTTCAAGACAAGATCATAAAAAAACATGAATGGTGAAGATAAAACTAGTTCAAGACTGTTGAGATGTGGATAATTTCAATATTATAGCCTATTTGCATAAATCGCTCTCAGTTCAAACTGTGATGTCATTTGGTCCATATAAAGGAATGTTATAAACATTGACAGGGAATGCAGGCGACATTATGTTACATGGACCGGGTGACGTCATTGCTTAGCATTTTTCACATGTATATTTCAGGCTAACTAGCTAAGTCCATATTGATTCCGAGGTTCGACTGACCAGTCTATGAACTTGCATTTTGCCTGAAAGGTCATGAGGTCGAACTTACTAACTTGCATTTCACCCTAAATGTCATGTATTACAATTTATCTGTTAAATTAAAAATCAGAGCTGAAGGACGTCTGATGGTCTTTCCAGGATAGAAATTTGCCAGGATTACACTGAGCTAGCATTTAACTTCATAACTCTAATATTGCAGTGTATAACAATCATTAAAATACTAAGCAATGACATCATCTGGTCCATATAACAACATACTGCATGCAGTGCCAGGGCTTTCCACAGGATTTCGGTAAGGCGCCCCGGTAACTCAATATTTCCGGGGATGTATATCAACCCAGCGTTAAGAATGATAATCATTTTCATAACTATAACCATTATTTATATTGAGACAAGTTTTTTTGAGACTTCTTCTGTTTCTTTTTTTTTTTTCAGGTTGTTAATTAAAGTGTTATGTATGCTCACTTCTCGTCGACGTTGTAATGTCAGTCGACGAACATTACACATTTTAATGGTTCCGGTTTAACTTTCGCACTAACCTAATGCTTTTGTTTGTAATGTCATTAATCAGTTTTCTTTCTATGTTTGAAATGCACATTACCGTATCCTTTTACCTTACTCGGAGACGGTATCTTTGAGTATCATTTTACCGGAAATGACATTGAACTGTGTTGAAAATATGCCAGGCACCCGCTTGTTTAAGTTGCGTCACTCTGGCTGAACACAGTTCACGTTTTATAAAAATTAGTTATTTAACTCGATGCTGATACAGATTAAAAGTATATAGACAAATGTCCTCTAAGAAAATTAAATGCTTTTCGTGTAAAGTTGTTGATGTTGTTTTGTTTGTGCTTGTTCTTTCCTTCTTTGTTCCTTTCATGGCCGATGGGATGAGAAGGGAATGAATCAAATTAGGAATAGAAAATAACAACAACTCATTACTATTGTTTCGCATATTTAATAGAATTGTTTGGAGTATAGTGTAACAAAAATAAATAACAAAAAGTTAGTCTCCCTCTCTTTCCTGTCTGGAAGTCTTTGAATCTTGGCAGGAGGCTCCGAAACACGATCACCTCCATTGTCACGTGCACTAACACTCTCAGTCTCATTTGAACACGGAACTTCCACAGTCCTTGGACTAAAAAACCTTGTGATAGTTCCAGAGTCAGGGAAAGGTCTCTTTTTACCCCGTGGGGCAGCCATTGCAACACTTTTCAAGTTTAATCATGCACAATCACAATATCAAATCAGATAATCTAGCACTAATAATTTATAATTTAGAAGAAATTGACGTAATATTCGGAAGATAACGCACAATGACGATTGCTTACCTTTTCATTTGCATTGTATATACATTTTCGAGTACCGATATCCATATTAAATACCTCTATGATATTATCATCTATTGAGTTAACACACAAAATAAGCATCTTTAACCTGAGCTGTAATACGATGTTTATGATGAGTAGTTTCATTAATAAATGTTGTGTCTGTGACTGCAGAAGAAAAAAAGAGAATAGATATAAATGATAGGTTTCAACTTGCATTGAATTCATGAAATAACGTGGGGGAAGGTTTTTTTTTTCTCTCCCTCTTTTTTTTTTTTTTTTTTCCCTTAATGCTATAACCATGGGTTACGTTTATGTCTTTGTAATTCGATCAAAGTACATGCGTTCCTCCTTTACTCAGATTTTCATGATTCATCACGTTTTTAAACACGATTGCCAAACAATCATTTCAAATAATATTTCTAACAGTTGGAAATATGTTTGATGTAATGTGACTTGCATATTCCTCGTTAAATGCAAAACTGATATCTGGACTTTACTCCGCATACTAAACCGACTTGACTTCGACATATGGCGCGTAAACATCAAGGGTTAAGAGCAAAGCAATGCTAAGGTGCTGGTATGTTCTTATGTACCTAGCATTTCACTTTCAACCCTCAACTTGTTTCCTTAGGCCACTGTCTTCACACTTTGGAGGGTACTGATAAGCATCATATACACGACACTGTCTGACAGCATCGTGTAGGTGTGTGTACTGGTGTCATGCTGGGAAGTTGCGAGACAAGACGCGAAAGCGTGGTTCTCTGTTACCGAGGCAAGGTATGATTTGGTAAGCAGACAAATTCAGACGCCCCAGTGATTCTGATTGAGATTTTAGGAGCCCCAGTCACTCTGATTTCAAAATTGAGGCGCCCAAACCCCGGGGCGCTTGTTGCGTCTGTGGAAAGGCCTGAGTGCAGGTCAACATAACATTCCTTTAATATACTTTCTCCTGGTTTTGGCGCTTGCTCTAGTTTCATAACCCTATAAAAGATTTGAATTTCAGCATGTGTCATTCTCGGAAATATATATACGGAAATGCAAAATAGCTGTGTTGTCTGTTTAGAAAACAATTTTTAATGCAAATATTTGTGATATAATAATTATGCAGAAAAACTGTATGCATATCAAAATCAATCCAATTTTTTGAGTTTAAGGTTGTTCATTTGTTTTATTTTTCAATGGTTTGACATTATTTTTTTAGTTTTAAATCCAAATTGTAAACAATTCCATGATTGTTAAAAAGTGCTGAAATCCAAATGCGCATGCATGAAAATTTAACTTAAGGGTCACAAAACTAAGACAAATTATGCTATATGGACTGAATGACAACACAATTTGAACTGACATTTATGCAAAATACTAATATTAGCAGATAATATTGATGTGGGTTTTATTTATAGGTGGAGAAATGGTCCAAGGATATTGCCTTAAAAGGAGGGAAAAGTTGAGTGTCCTCATGACCTGTTGAAAAGGAGAAGTGATCCTCAATATCCTGGAATGATCAGATATGATGATAGATATCTATAATGTTTACGATATCGTTTATGGATTGTAATACAAACGCCCATCATAGAGTCAATAATTTTCATAAAGCAAAATATATAATGGATGGTAACTAAAGGAAACAGCGTACGTGCATTTAAGTCACGTACAGTACAATGATTACCCCACCCGCTCAAGTTTTCAACAATGGGATTCAACTAAGTTTAAATGAAAGTTTTGTTTAAAATTAACGTACCAGGCGTCTGACGCTTAGCATGGCAAGTAGCTGCTGAGCGAGCTACTGGTAGGGCTCTAGATAACACCGACCGCAACATGGTCACTCAATTTTAAGTTGGTGTCCTTCAAATAATCGGAAACGAAGGCGACCGTGCGCAGCTCAACTGTCTCTTCCGCCGGTGTTATATTTTTAGCACTGCATGATACTTGGTCGAATTTTGATCTGGAACACCATCGGCTGCTGAAGAATGGCTCGTCCACCCGGACGCCCGTCTTCATCGCGACCTCCATCAGCACATTTGAATTCTAATGTTGTTGTCCCTAAATTAAAAGACTTTGTATTTACAGAGAAACTTGGAAGTGGGACATACGCAACCGTGTATAAAGCGTATCGAAAGGTACTTTTATACAAAGTATCGTCATTTTTTTGCGAAATGTCAGCTGTCAAATTCATCAGGACCACTTTTGATCAACTTAAAAGATGATCGATAGTTAATGATTAATAATCAGTTTAAAATAATGAGAAAAAAAAAGAGTTCATATAAACTTGGTTTACATTCAAACTAGCATAGTGATGCGAAACAGAAAGTTAATTTTTATTTTTTCATTTAAACCATATTTTTTTTAAATAGAAAAAGATCTAGACTCATCAAGTTTGAAACAGTCACACAAGAGAGTAATCTGGTTGTGATTTTCTTATGCTTACACCGCATGGTAATGCTCACAACATTACTTGTTTCAGTTCATCCTTCATTGCTTTAATCACATGATTATTCCTTGTCTTAATTTTATTCACGAATCTAGCTGATATTTAACCATCTCTGCATGATTTAAGGAGGCTGAGTGATCACCATATCCCATCGAGTAACAAATGAATATGACCAAGTGAGCTTGCGCCGATACACAGACCATTGTTACACATAACTGGACAGACACTATTTTTCGTACCTGTCGTCATGTTTTCACACATCTACTGTAGGTGACAAAATATCATAACATGCAGTCACAATGACCGCTGGGGACCAGATAGTAGCATCACTATATCCAAAATATCTTAACAAGCAATACTGAATTATATAGGGTGTCTACCAGGACCGTTGGATCTTCTTCTTCTTCTTCCGTTTACTGCCCACATTCAACATATTGAATATACTGGCAAGAACGCGCATGGTTAAAAACAGGGTAAAAACAATGATTAGTGATTTAGTATGTGAGTGATGACACTTGAGTTTTGAATATCTCGAGTGACTCAGATGAGGCTATATCCGGCGGCAGTTTGTTCCAGTCTTTGGTGGTGTTTACGAAAAATGACCAATTTCCACAATCTTTAGTAGCGGTTTGTTGTGCGTAAGCATGGCTGTTAGTATGTCTTGAATGTCTATTTGGCTTTTGAAGATAATTTTCTTTTTTAATCGCGACCATGTCATTAACTATTTTATAAAACATTATAAGTCTAGCTTCTTTTCGTCTGGTTTGGAGACTTTTCCATCCTAATTCTTGCAACATTTCACTTACGCTTAAGCGATTCCTGTGACGGTTTGTAACATACCTTGTGGCTCTTCTTTGTACTCTTTCGATTTTGTCAATTTGGTTTTAGTTATATGGATCCCATACAGTTGTTGCATATTCTAATTGGGGTCTGACTAAGGTTTTGTATGCTTGTTCTTTGATAGATTTGGAGTTAATTCATAAATTTCTATGCAGGAATCCTAGGCTTCGACTGGCTTTGCTTGTTATATTCTGGATATGTTCACTCCAGTCTAGATCTTTTGTGATTGTGCATCCAAGGTATTTTGTTGATGTTTCGTGTTTGAGTGTATGTCCATGAAGATTGTAATTCCATTTTATTGGGTTTTTGTTCTTAGTGACGGACATGACACTGCATTTCTCTGGATCTTTATTTTAGAAGCGTTATAAGCGATATTGTTACAAATGGAGTTTACTGTACTGGTTATACATGTCATTATACTGCAAATCTTAAGCTTCATCAGACCTATAATTTATGACAAAAAAATAATTATAGAGTTATATAAACATATTTAATTGTTTTGATGGTTGCTGATGTGCAATGTAAACAATTACAGACAAAATGGAATTTTGGACTTAAGAATTCAGGATGATTTCTGTACTCTGCTAATATTTACAGTCAGGGTCAAGGGAGGTTGCTGCCATCAAATGTGTCCTGAAGAGCAGTCTGAACAAGATCTCCACGGAGAATCTGCTGACAGAGATTGAGCTGTTGAAGAAGCTCAAACATGATAATATAGTGGACTTGAAGGATTTTAGGGTGAGTTCCTTATAGTTTCTCTGCAGTTCTCTTCTACCACTGAAAAAATTACTGGTATGTTATACAATTATATCCCTGATGAGTGTCATGATATGACTGAAACTAGTTGGATTAAAGAAAAAAATGTTTGGAGAACTTTTGCACTTACAGTATGATGATATACCTATCATGTAAGATAATGAGAGGCTATCTTTGAGGTATCTTACAGAGGAATTGATTTTAGTGGCTTAGAGCATCTGCCCTAGTTTGTAGATTCACTATCCAGCCATGAAATACAAAAGTCATTTATGTTTCTGATATAGCTCCCTATTTAAGCATTCAAGCTTGGTTTCAGGACTAGCTAATCTAGAATTAGCGTAATGTGAAAGGGTGTAGTTGTCTATGATGTGATACCACAATGAGACTGCACTGTATCTGAAATTATATCAACTTCATAGGTAGCTGTATATAAAATGTAAAGTCTTTCTTGTCAAAAGCTCACGTTTTGCAGATTAGGTTTATAATTTTGTTACTATGGCAACATGACAGTGGGATGACACCTACATTTACCTGATCATGGAGTATTGCAGCGGAGGGGATCTGTCACACTTTATACGCAGCAAGCGCAAGCTGCCTGAGTACATCGTCAGGAAGTTTCTTCGTCATATAGGTAAACCATAGCCACCTATTACATTGTACTGTACATGATTTCCTTTAAATTACTAATAGTTATTATATTGCAAGAATGAAAGGAATTTGAGATATGGAGAAACCCCTTTTAAAAAACACAAAACACATACATATGAAAACCCAGAAAAAAAACAACAAACAAACTATATATACCAAAAACGCTGTATTTGTCATGACCATTGCCCTATCCCTCAACACAGGATACATTTGTGAAGTCACTCTTTTTGATCACCTTGAGATTTCAATGGACGGTTCTGCAGTTTGTATGAAAATCCTCCTCCTATTGATATTTTGACAGTTTCTATTCATACTTAGGTCATTAGTGTTCACAAACAGTATCACAAACAAAAAGCACATGTTCTTTTGAGTAAAGTTCTCCATTCACTATTTGCATCACATTTACACAGGTTGGATAAGCCGGTTAATGTAAACATACTTAATTGACAGTTAATTATTCATTAGCACAAAATTAAACTATAGCACCTTTAGTATAACAAGTATATATATATATATATATATATATATATATATATATATATGTTGTGTGTATATGTATGTGTATATATGTATGTATATGTGTATGTATATATGTGTGTGTGTGTTTACATATTGATCATCAACTTTAAGCATGTGATTTGGCTAAACCACTTTTGTTTTCGCAGGGTTTAGGCAAATCAAGAGTGTAAAAGTCACATAAGTCGTTCTTATATTAAAGACTGCAGTAGGATGGTATCCTACATTTATTCCTTTTTGAAATATATATTGAGAGTATTGAGAGTCATTACATGTGTATAACCTTATAAAAGGAATAATCAGGATTCATGCTGTAAATAACACATATTGTCATCAGTGTTTATTTTCTGTTTATTTTCTGTTTTTAAGTTATTTTGGTAATACATGTTCTATTTATTTACATAACCAGATCATGAACAAGAGAGAGAGAGAGAGAGAGAGAGAGAGAGAGATAACTACATGTACTACAATTGTTAACGTTACTGTGTAATGATAAATACTCTGTTTGAAAAGCTTGTAATAGAAAGAGCGAGGGAGAGACTTTATGTGTGTGTTTGAGAGAGAGAGATATATATAATTACATGAACTACAATTGTTAATGTTATTGTGTATGATAAATACTCTGTTTGAAAAGCTCATATGCAACTCAGAAATAGAAAGAATGAGGAAGGGGGGGGGGGCATATAAATACATGTACTTAAATTGTTAATATTATTATGTCTGATAAATACTCTGTTAGAAAACTCATGTGCAATTTAGAAATAGAAATAGCGAGGAGAGACTCTATGAGAGAGAGAGTGAGAGAGAGAAGGCTTAATACATATAAAGATTATAGATTCCAGTATAATCAATAATCCCACCAGCCGTTTTCCATTGCATTTATTTGTACTTTATATATCTATATGTTTTTGTGCTGCTAATGTTTCCTACTACGGTAGGACTTATGCATTTGTAAATAAAAGTTGAAGAAGTTTTCATTTGATGTTGTATACATCAGTATTTTCAGTCTGTCAAAGGGTTTACATTGACAGATTTTGATTAAATTAGTGCAGAACTCTTCGCTACATAAAAACTACAGGTTCAAAGAAATGAACTTTAAAACCAATATAAAACCAGATAAGTCTGCATTAATTAGTTTTTTTACCTCTCTCTGATTTTCAAAATCAAAAGAGAATGCAGCCAAGCATGTTGAGAAAGAGAATGACTTTTAGTCATATTTAGCTTTTCAAAATCAAAATCCTACTTGATGTAAAATGATTTAGTTTTATTGTAAGAAAACATTTATTACATTTTGTATCTTTTGATCAGTTTGATATGCCATTTGGTCAAATGCAGATTCTATGGCTACTGATTTTCGACATTGGGCATGCATTTGATTTGCTACTTTTTTCCATCTTCTTTGAGCCAAAAATACATTTTAAGGGTATATGAATACACATCTCCAATTATCAACTGTGTGATTTTTAACTATCATTCGTTAAGCATGAAATTATTTAAGCAATCAAAATGGTGTTTAGGTATTTTGGATACCCTCCTTGTGGAGGTAAGAACTTCAGTGGTGTGAGAGAGATATATTGGATATTGCAGTTTGAACATTTGGATTGGTTGATGCAAGGTAGGATAAGGTTATCCTGCATCCAATTTGATTAGTTTTGGTTTTGGCTGTAGATCTAAATAACAAATATGTAGTGAATAAATCCTATGGTTATGTATGGTGAGTAGCATAATGAGCAGCTGTGGTTTTTCAGACGATGTTCTATTGTGTGCATGGACAGTGTAGTGGTAATACCAATGGATCTCAGGTTTGATATGCAGTATGTGAGAGGATGAACTGGTCACTCTATCTGACACATGGGTATTCTATGGAAACTCTATGGTCCTACTGCTGTATTATCTGCTTTATTCAGAGTGATCTGTATAACTTATGAGAAATTGTTTTGCAATTGATGTAAAATGAATAAAGATTTAACCTTATTTCACACATTATTATTTTTGTGGTCAGTGTCGGCCCTGCAGTACCTGCAGGAAAACAATGTAGCCCACATGGACCTCAAACCACAGAACATCCTGTGTACCTCCTCCACTGAGCCTGTCCTCAAGATAGCAGGTAGGAGACACAGAACCTTGCTGTACCATGCTTCTTACAGAGACACGTGTTATGGAAAACTGAAATTTATTATGTCCCTGCTTCACATAGTAAAGGGGGCTATTGGGGAATTGTGCTTGTCACATCCTGGCTCGTACGTCACGTCCCATTCCCTCCTATCCTACACTCGTGTAGTAATTTGTTGATAATGCCTTCACACTTGAAATGATAATTTATTCAAGAATTTTGTGAGAGTTTTTGCCCTTCTTCTGTATCAACGTGGTATGCAGCAGTATCAGTCACCCTCAGTTATAGTTGTAGTTGTTGCAGGATTTTTTTTTTCCATTGAAATATTGTCTCTGTATATTTTTAGAGAAAGTGAGATGTATTTTGGTAGTTTTTTTTTAACATCAGACAGACATGGTTTATGTTGCATGACTTTTCATCTGTCTTATACAGATTTGAAACTTAATCAGGGCATGCTATGAAACAATATTTTTCATTTTTCAAGTAGAGCTTCTTTAAAGGATTCTTTGGTAGGTATAAAATAAAAGAAAAAAATAAAGAAGAAAATAATTGTGTTTATATAATTATCTGGAGTAAGAAATTTTAAATAAATTGGCTTTTTTGAAAGATACCTATAACTAGAACCATGTCTATATTCTGTGTTGTTCCAGATTTTGGGTTTGCCAAGCACTTGTATCAGGGAGATGAACTCCATGCCTTGAGGGGCAGTCCACTTTACATGGCCCCTGAAATCATCTGTAAGGGCCAGTACGATGCCAGGGTTGACCTCTGGTCAGTTGGAGTCATCCTCTATGGTGGGTACTGGGTACTGGGTCCCTAATGGTTAAATGATATGTGGTTTAAAAATGTAGCATAGGGTACAGTATGGAAAAGAAAATATTTTATAGTTTGTTATAGATAATTGAGCTGTTCTTCAAGGCCTTTAAAGATAAATAAAAACATTGTATATTTAAAATAGCAATGCTTTAATATATATGAAAAATATTAAAATTTGTTATAAATTATATCAGATTCCTAAGAATTATTTGTCAATGTTATATTGATATCACTTTTTGTTTATATTTCTCTGTGGCTTCACTCTTGTGATATATAATATACATTTGAACTCCAAACTTTGATGAAAATGCACAACAAAACATTGAAAGAGGTTAATTATTTCCTGATTAGCATTCATTGTAGATCTTTTGAAAAGTTTTTTTGAGGGTGTTTGAAGTACCATAGCATTGTGTTCATTTAAGAAATTATAATGATGACAAATCAGTATAAATGACACCACAATACTTCACTATTTTCTTTCACTTCTGGCTGCAGACAATTTACATTTCCTCTTGTGATATAATATTTGTTCTTTCAGTGTTATAAATAGATAAATATCTTCTATATATTACATGGGACAGTGGTTTATTTTCAGAATGTTTATTTGGACAAGCCCCATATGCGTCAAAAACATTCAAGGAACTAGAGGAAAAGATTTGGGACCCCAAACCAGTTGAGGTGAGGCATATCTTTCTTATTCTTTTGTATTTAGGTTTATTGCCACAATGAGAGCACATTTTCACTCATATTAATTATTGTTGATGTTTCCATATGGCAGAACAAGTGAGCAATTAAATGAATTAAATTCTTTAAAGAATAATAAGATAGTTTGATACTATGGTGATTTTGCATTTTGCTCATCTCAGCAAGTTTTTGACGGAATTACATCTACTGCCCTTTGACTTAGAATATTTGTGTGGTTTCAGCACATCTAGTTAGAAAATGAGATTATCACCACGTGAGATCAATCTTGGAAATTTACTAGGCCACATCTTAAATTTCTTTTTCACATTATCATTCAATAAGATCTGTTGCTCCATTTTATTAGCTTGACTATTCAAAGAATATGAGAGCTATTGTAGTTGCCCTTGTGTCGGCGTCGGCGTTTGCGTTGCAGCTTTTGGTTAAAGTTTTGCATGCAAGTTATTATCAACCTTATATTTCAATAACCATTTATGGTATTGACTTGAAAGTTTATAAATATGTTCAGGGGCATCAGACAACCAAGGTAGATAACTCTTGACTGAATATAATATAAATTATGGTCCTTTTATAACTTTTTTTAAATTAAGGGGCATCAGACAACCAAGGTAGATAACTCTTGATGGAATATATTACAAATTATGGCCCCTATTTAACTTAAAAATTTTGGTTAAAGTTTTGCATGCAAGGTACTCTATACTTATATCTCAGTATCCAGGCATGCGATTGATTTGAAACATCTTTAATATGTGTAGGGGTATCATACTTTCAAGGTAGATAACTTTTGATGGAATATGTTACAAATTATGGCCCCTTTTTAACTTAAAAATTTTGGTTAAAGTTTTGCATGCAAGGTACTCTCATACTTATATCTCAGTATCCAGGCATGCATTGATTTGAAACATCTTTAATACATTAAGGGGTATCATACTATCAATGTAGATAACTTTTGTTGGAATATATTGGAAGTTATGGCCCCTTTTTTAACTTAGAAATCTTGGTTAAAATTTTGCATGCAAGGTACTTTCATGCTTATATCTCAGTATCCAGGCATGCGATTGATTTGAAACATCTTTAGAACATTTAGGGATATCATACTATCAAGGTAGATAACTCTTGATGCAATATATTGCAAATTATGGCCTCCCTTTTAATTCAGAAAATTTGGTTAAAGTTTTATATTCAAGCTATTATCTAGTTTATATCTCAGAAATTGTTTATGGTATTGACTAGAAAGTTAAGGAGTGTATTCAGGGGCTTCAGAAAACCAAGGAAGATAACTTTTGAGCTAATTTTATACAAATTATGGCCCTTTTCTAACTTGGCTACTTGGTTAAAGTTTTGCATGCACAGTGTTATTATGCTTATGTCTGAGTAACTAGGCATGGGATTGATTTTAGACTTCATAAAAATATTAAGGAGTATCAGACTATCAAGGTGTATCATTTCTGACTATAATTATATACAGGGTATGTGAAAGGCAAGAATTGAAATAGATTTCATTTGATTTACCAACAAGCATTTTGAATAGTCAAGTATGCTGTCCTCTGACAGCTCTTGTTAATCACTATAATTCAGTTAGAATGGCAAAACATACAACACCAGCAGCCTGAGTTGACTTTCAGAAGCACATTTTATATTTTCCAGAAAACGTTTTGTTAACCAGGTTTTCTGAAGGAAAACTCTGGTTATTAGATTGGGGTATGTCGGCAGGCAGGTGGGCGTAAACAATTTCTTCTGTGCACAACTCCTCCTACATTTTTCAACGGATTTGGCCCAAACTTTTACAGAAGCATTATTACATAGTGGCCTGGCGCATATTGTCAGGGTTTTGTGGTTCGACTATTTTTGATGCAGTTAAGGCCCTTTGTTATTTTTTCACATATGTAATATATAGGGAAATATTCTTCTGTGCACAACTCCTCCTACATTTTTCAATGGATTTGGCCCAAACTTTTACAGAAGCATTATTACATAGTGACCTGGCGCATATTGTCAGGGTTTTGTGGTTCGACTATTTTTGATGCAGTTATGGCCCTTTGCCCCTTAATGGATGTAATACATAGGGAAATATTCTTTTGTGCACAACTTCTACATTTCTTATTAAATTTTGTCCATACTTTAACAGAAATACCTTCACTAAGTCACCCTGGAGAATATTACCTGTGTTTTGCAGTTTGACCGTTTTTGATGGAGTAATGCCCATTTGATAAAATTCCTTGTCCGGAGCATAACTCCTTCATTATAAGAGGTATTGCCTTGAAACATTATAGGTACATACATCTCATTGAGGCGGAATGCAGTGCATAGGAACCTCACTCTGTATGTTTACTTTATACAGAATTGCATTAGATTTAATAGACATTGAGCACAAAATTATTTGACTGATACAAATAATCTGTACTGGGACGAAACATTGCGAAAAGAAAACCTGGTTTTGTAACTGTCACTTGTTTTAACTTAAAATACAAAAGTTCAAGTATCAGAAATTGATAGTTTGATAGTAAAGTGTTATTTGCAGGTGATTAAGTATTTTCACTGATAGAATAAATGTTTTATAAAGGCTAGTTAATGGTTAAGATGCTTTTTGAAGAATGAATGCCTATGTTTTGTGTATTTATTAGCTTCCATATGGGGTCAATGTGTCTGACGAGTGCAGGGATCTGTTGCTAAGGTTACTGAAGAGGAACCCTGACGATCGTATCACATTTGATGAGTTCTTTCTTCATCCCTTCCTTGATCTGGAACATATGCCATCTTTGAAATGTCTTCCAAAAGCTGTGAGTATTTTAATTTCAAATCAGTTTTGTAGTAATAATTCATGTTATTATCTATGAATATTCACAAAAATTTATTTGTAGATACAGTAGACGGGGCTCTTAATCTCTATTGTTTAGTGCCAGTATAAGGCACCATTCCCTCAGCCAAAAGTATGTTTTTCCGACTATTTTCAAGCAAAATTCTTACAAAAGAAAGCAAACAACTCACATAAATAACATGAATGGTAAAGTGGTAGATTGTTGTACTGTATATCATTTGATTTCCCTTTCAGTTTTACCCATTAAAGCTGCTAGACAGGAGCTATTTTGCTCATTTTTATTAACATAATTATTGCAGCATAAATGGCCTAAAATTCCCTAAACAGAAAAAAATGACATGAAAACTCCCCTCCTGAATTTAGAGGCACTGTTCCCCTAAAACAGAGAGAGAGCCCTGGTAGAATTGGGTACTCAAATCAGATGTATTTAGTACCGGTCTCCATGTGGTTAGAGCATTGGCCCCAGAAACATGAGGTTGTGGGTTTGAACTACAGCCGTGATATACCAGTTGAAAAAATGGTACATGTATAGCTCCCTTGCATCGTGCTCAGCATATAAGGGTAGTTCCAGGGCTAAGTGCCCTGTGTCTGGTTGTGGTATCATGCTGCTTGTCTATGGTGTGATATCGCAGTTAAATGGCACTGTTTCTGTCTCGAGAAGACTAAAGTACCTATATGACTGAAATACAATCAGTTGGACGTTCAGTCCAAACAAACAAGACTTCAGCTGTTTTCAGATGCTTTCTGAATGAGCTCTTATAGCTTAACTACAATGTATATCCACAAGATATAAAAAGTGTATTTGAAGTGCAATTGTTTGCAGAAATTATCTGTCATATGGTATTACACAATGTTCCAGAAGCAACTGGTGTGTGAGGCAGTGGAGCTGGATACCAAGGGAGACTACCCCGCTGCAGTCAGATTATACTGTAAGGCTGTTGAGTTCTTCCTTCCTGCCATCAAGTGTAAGTCTTTAACTTCTCCAGTATGTGTGTTATGTATGTTTTGCTAATCTTTATCATTGTGTGATATTCATGATCTCAAGGATGCAAAATTTTGATCTTATTAAAGGTTATATTTGTAAGAGAGCAAATAAAATGCAATTTAGTAAGTACAGTACGCCGCTATATTGTGGACTGCTATTTTTTGTTGACCAGTTTATCGCGATTGATCTATGGACCCCAAAAATATATCGCATCATTTGCATAGGCTTACTGCAAATTTAATCTATCTCCTTCTATATCTATATGTATTTAAAAGAGATATGTGGTCAGTATTTAACATGCTAGTGCACTGACGTGCGGAAGTGATAACAATTTAACAACCCAGGTGGTAAGCTATTGTTTTTGGGGGCAGTTGATGATTACCCAATCGAGTGTTAATGATCGGCAACAATGCAGGTTTGTCGGTATCATTATCCAACCACAGTAATCAGCATTTAATTGGTATGGACATTCAATACCAAGCAGATACTCGATAAAATACACAAATATTGTCTAAAATCCACTGCATAAACCTTAATAATGGTATTTTTGTTTATTATGCTAGCGTACACAATTTTACCATGGATTAAAAAGTCCCAGAAAATAGCCAATCTTAGTCACTGGAAGTAAACAATAAATGATAATTAGGTCAGCTTACCTGGTAATTTGTTTCATTTTAACATTAATAAGGCTCCTCATATCAATACATCATAATAAGTTCACCTCAGCTTAATTTCAAATAGCGATATATTGTAGTGGAATGGCAATTTTCACACCGACATTGTTTTGAATCTGAATCTGAATCATCAGCAATTACAGTACAAAAGAACAACAAAAACAAAAACCAGAATAAAACCCAGAATCAATGATTATGGAATTATTTAAAATAACTAAATAAAATAAATGTTTATTTCTTTATATTAGGTTTTTTTTGAAGAATTTAGGACTATCACAAAGACACATATAGCATTCTCAAACCTACTACGCGGTCCCATAGAACACGGTATTTAGGCTTGGACCCCAAGAACAGCGATATAGTGGCGTTGTACTGTACTGTGAAATCATAAATATTTGTGGGACACTAATTTTTGTCGATTTCAAGGTGGCTATTATCCAATTATATTAATCCCCACGAAAACTTGTCTTTCGTATAGACTTCTAGCTTTCAAGAACATATATCCACAAATAAATAGGTACATAACAAATCTTAATGTCAACGAAAATTAATAATTTTACAGAAGCCTTTTTTTTATCTAGTAATTGGTTTAAAATAATTGTATCCTTAAAAATAAAAGTGAAATTGGATATTACATTTCATAATTGTGCTAGAATTTAACAATGCCATAGCACATTTTATTGCATAATTTTCTTTACATTTTCTCATTGGAAAAAGACACTAATCAAGGTGTGTATTCAAATACTCCTTTCTAATATTCCAGATGAAAAAGATGAAAGGAAGAAAGAAGAACTAAGAAAAAGGGTAAAATAGATTTATTTATAGAAATAAATGTAAGTTTGTTTGTTTGTTGGATTTAATGTCCCACCGACAGTATTTCAGTTATTTGGAGACCATGTCTTCTTGAGACAGATATAGTGCTGTCACACTGCAGTATCACGCCGTAGACATGTTGCATGATACCACACCCAATCACATTATCCTGACACCAAGCGAACCAGTCCTGCAACTATCCTTATATGCTGAGCACCAAGCAAGGGAGCTATAACAGTACCATTTTTTATGACTTTAGTATATCGCGGCTGGGGATCGAATCCATGACCTTGAAATCAATGTAATAAAATCCTTTAGCAAAGATTGGTAATGGAAATGTACACATATGGCCATATCTTTTCAAAATTAGTCATTGTCATTACTATTATGGGTAGATGTGCATGAAGCGACGATTTTCTGGTTCATTGAATTTTGCAAGAGTTATGTCCCTTGAAACATAGTCTCTGTAGCTGATTGATATTGCAGCTCCTCCTAAGCTTCTGAACAGATCTTTAAGATACTTGGACGATGTCATTACTAGAATAGGTAGATGTACATGAAGATGGAATATTCTGTTTCTTTGATTTTTGCAAGAGTTATGTCCCTTGAAACTTAGTCTCTGTAGCTTATTGATATTGCAGCCTTGTGAACGCAACTCCTCCTAAGTTTCTGAATGGATCTTTATGAAACTTTGTCATTGTCATAACTATGATGGGTAGATGTGCATGAAGCAGGGATTTTCTTATTCAGCAATTTTTGCAATAGTAATGACTTTTGAATCTTGAGAACACAACTCCTAAGTTTCCAACAGATCTTGATCAATGTCATTACTGCATGAGCAGGGATTATCCGGTTCAGTGGTTTTTGCAAGGCGGAATAAAGGATAGATATTGGCACTGCCATTTGACCTACTTTCATATCAGAAGCCTATATAATCTTGAACTTTATATTTTGTGCTGGTGTATATTGTGGCAGCACTGGCACTCTTGTTAAAAATGGTACTTTTATTGTGCAAAGTGTATAAGCGTAGTTCATTTAGACATAATCCCTAATGTTAGAAATACTATTAATTGGATAATTAACCCAAGCAAACAAATTTATCCATCAAATCTTTAATGAAAAATGATGAACACTTACGACTAAACACAAAAACTTTTCAGTTTCCATAGTTTTTTTTATGGCAATTTGGCTGTTTTCTGTCTAGGAAGAGTGCTAGTTGTAGGCTAAGTTTTGCCAAGTGCAAACTAAGGATCCTTTAGTTAGGGATTTTGCATGATAGAAAATCTGCACCTTGTGATATAAAGTACTGGTACATTTAGACACAGACTTTTGTTACTGCCTGATCCTTATGTAGCTCACTACTGTTGAGAAGGAGTGTTGCAGAATGATAGAAAAGTGTCAATGACTCATGAAAATACTGGAGCTCTGCAGAGTGGCGCCAACACTTGTCTGTTTTACATGTCAACAACAAAATTCTAAAAGGGGCAGGACTCTGAAAATACAGCTTTCAGAATAATGCCCCTTGTCTTACAACTGGGCCATGTCATGATTATTAAGCATGGTTCGCACAGGTCATGAAAAACCCTTGAATTTGTTCTCTGTCTTGAAAAACCCTTGAAAATCACATTTTGCCTTTTTAACCGTTGAAAAAAACTTAAAATTAACTGAAATGTCTTGAAAAACCCTTGAATTTGAAACTACAATATTGATCATAAAAAGTGTTCATGAAGTTGTTAAAAGATTGAGGTTCATGCCTTAAAATTTAAGGCATAAGTTGCGGTTTATGCAAGTCCTTAATTTTGAATTTTAAGGTCTTTAAAAAACCTTGAAAAACATTAAATTTGCTTCAGAAAATTTGTATGAACCATGTAAAGAATTCCAAGTTTCATGTTGATACCTTTAAATATGTTTGAGTAACGGCCTACATTAAAGTTTTTGCATGACAACAACAAGGACAATGACCCAGCAATCAGAAGAGCTTGACTTTTTCTTCAAAACAGACAAGCTAAAAATGTACAACATGAGTCCCAGGGATGATGACTGAATGTGATGTTTGCAGGTGAAGGATTACATGCAGCGAGCAGAAGAGCTGAAGAACCAGCTGAAGCCACACAAACGCTCAGAGAACTCCACCCTGCAGCGCAGCCGCTCTTCCAGCACGGAGGAAGAACTAGGTAGGTGTATCAGGGAACTGTGTGCTGGGCAGTCTGTGTCACCTTGTCCTGACCATTTCACCATAAGAAGATCACAGGGACCAGTATAAAACTAGTTTGAGGTGTCCTCAGACCTTTTATGACCTCAGAATATTAAAAAATCCATGCATCTGAACTGGCAACTTAATACACTTTCGCTTACAACATGAGTGGTATTGCATTGATGAAAAAAACAGTTGTGAAATCAAATTTTGGTAGAAATATGAAGCTTGCATGAACTAAAACAGATCAGACTTGTCATGTCCAACTTACAATTTGTAGATTATGTCTTAATGTTTTTACTTGATAAAGCTTCTAAAGTTCATGTATGATTTTATCATGCTGGGTGTAATTAAAGGTTATTTGATATACCTCATCAGCATTGCAGGAGACAGCTGTACCCCAGTGGTTATATGAGTCAGCCTCAAGTAATAGTCTGGCAGTCAGAGATGACCTGTCTTTAATAACATCATACATAATGATAGTCAAGCAGTGAAGTTATGGCATGTTTTTTATGTTTGCTACAATTTCCGTCATATTTATACCCCAACTTTACAGTGATGCCTGCCTTGCAGAAGCCGGTTCTTCTATGTGAAAGTGGTATGCAGGGTTTTTAATCAACTGCATTAATAGTTTTAGTTTTTTTAGATCACCTGAGCATAGCTCAGGGTGAGCTTTTGGGATACTTGATTGTCCGTCGTCTGTCGTCCGTCGTCCGTCAACAATTTGATGTTTACACACTAGAGGCCACAATTTTGATCCAATCTTCCTCAAACTTGGTCAGAATGTTTGTCTTGATGATATCTTGAACCCTTTCGAAAATGGGTCAGGTTGGATCAAAAAGTAGGTCAGTAGGTCAAATCTTAGAAAAATCTTGTCGTCCGTCAACAATTTTGATGTTTACACACTAGAGGCCACAATTTTGATCCAATCTTCCTCAAACTTATTCAAGTAGGTCAAATAAGAAAAATTTGTTTACACACTAGAGGCCACAATTTTGATCCAATCTTCCTCAAACTTTCAAATGTTTGTCTTGATGATATCTTGAACCCTTTCAAAAATGGGTCAGGTTGGATCAAAAAGTAGGTCAGAAGGTCAAATCTTAGAAAAATCTTGTTTTACACACTAGAGGCCACAATTTTGATCCAATCTTCCTCAAACTTGGTCAGAATGTTTGTCTTGATGATATCTTGAACCCTTTCGAAAATGGGCAGGGCTGGACAGAAAAGAAGGTCAATAGGTCAAATCTTAGAAAAATCTTGTTTACACACTAAAGGCCACAGTTTTGATGCAATCTTCCTCAAACTTGGTCAGATTGTTTGTCATGATGATATCTCAAACCTGTTTGAAAATGGAAATTAAAAATTTATACTGGGCAACATTTTTGGTCCAATCATCCTCAAACTTTGGCAGAATGTTTGTCATGATGATATCTTTTGTGGATGGGGTCAGAAAATTCCTGAACATTGTTTCACCTCATCATCTTAATTCTAAAGCAATCTGTTTTGTACAGGCAATGAATGATACTTTTCTCAGGTGAGCGATCTAGGGCCATCTTGGCCCTCTTGTCTTCAATTGTTCTTATTGTCTGACATTTCAGTGGAGCTATTTTCAAACTGTGACCAGATATTAGCAGCTGTGAAGCTCACACAAGCAGCTGTTGCTGAGGTAATATGGTTATTGTCATAGATATTTACACTTACAGTACATCTTATTTTAATTTTAGAAATAAGTAATAAGAATTTGAATAAAACATAGAAGAAAAGAAAACATACAGTTCACTCTACAAGTAACAATATTCTTGTAATTATTGACCCAGATAAAACAATATCTGATAGATTTAATCTTTTAGGTTCAACAATAGATGTATTAACATTTAGTCAATTAAAATAAGGATACAATAAAAGAAAATATCATGACAAAAATAATACGTTTTTAGCTCACCTGAGCACTTTCGGCGTCCGTCGTGCGTCATCAACAATTTTCTTTAAACGACATCTCCTCTGAAACCGCTGGACAGAATTCAATGTACCTTGGCAGGAATGTTCCTCGGGTGAGGCTCTGCAAAAGTTGCTAAAATAAAGTTGATCCATGAAGAACTCTGGTTACCATGGCAACATATAGAAAAATAATTTGAAAACTTTAAAAATCATCTCCTCCAAAACTACTGGCCAGATTTCAAAAATATTTGGTACAGATGTTCCTTGGGTGACCCTCTACCAAAGTTGCTAAAATTATTTGGATCTGCCAAAAAACATGGCCGCCGGGGTCGGGGCTAATTTGCCTTATATGTATATAGTGAAACCTTTAAACGGCATCTCCTCTGAAACAGCTGCACAGAATATGATCAAATTTTTCAGGAATTATTGTTGTTGTATTTGGATTTACCGTCACTGCGATAGTATTTCAATCATAAAGCGACGTCCAGCTTATTACAGGTGGAGGAAGACCCCGAGTACACAGAGGTACCCAGGTAGAACCACCGACCTACCCCAAGTCAGCTGGAAGACTTCCTCACATGAAAAATCCGAAGTCCCTGCCGGGTTTCGAACCTGCAGCGGTGAGGGGCTGAGAGATTTGTAGTCCACGACTGTAACCACTCGGCCACGGCAGCCCCTGCAGGAATTATCCTTGGGTGATCATCTACCAAAGTTGCTAAAATTATTTGGATCCACCAAAAATAGCCGCCAGGGTCGGGGCTAATTTGCCTTATATGTATATAGTGAAATCTTTAAACGACATCTCCTCTGAAACAGTGCACAAATTGATAAATTTTGCAGGAATTATCCTTGGGTGACCATCTACCAAAGTTGCTAAAATTATTTGGATCCACCAAAAATAGCCGCCAGGGTCGGGGCTAATTTGCCTTATATGTATATAGTGAAATCTTTAAACGACATCTCCTCTGAAACAGCTGCACAGAATATGATCAAATTTTGCAGGAATTATCCTTGGGTGACCATCTACCAAAGTTGCTAAAATTATTTGGATCCGCCAAAAAACATGGCCGCCAGGGGCGGGGCTAAATTTGCTATATATGTATATAGTGAAATCTTTAAACGACATATCCTCTGAAACAGCTGCACAGAATTTGATCAAATTTTGCAGGGATGATCCTTGGGTGACCATCTACCAATGTTGCTAAAATTATTTGGATCTGCCAAAAAACATGGCTGCCAGGGGCGGGGCTAATTTGCCTTATATGTATATTGTGAAATCTTTAAACGACATCTCCTCTGAAACAGCTGCACAGAATTTGATCAAATTTGCAGGAATTATCCTTGGGTGACCATCTACCAAAGTTGCTAAAATTATTCAGATCTGCCAAAAAACATGGCTGCCAGGGGCGGGGCTAATTTGCCTTATATGTATATAGTGAAATCTTTAAACGACATCTCCTCTGAAACAGCTGCACAGAATTTGATCAAATTTTGCAGGAATTATCCTTGGGTGACCATCTACCAAAGTTGCTAAAATTATTCAGATCCTCCAAAAAACATGGCTGCCAGGGGCGGGGCTAATTTGCCTTATATGTATATAGTGAAACCTTTAAACAATATCTCCTCTGAAACAGCTACACAGAATTTGATCAAATTTTGCAGGGATGATCCTTGGTTGACCATCTACCAGTGTTGCTAAAATTATTTGGATCTGCCAAAAAACATGGCTGCCAGGGGCGGGGCTAATTTGCCTTATATGTATATAGTGAAATCTTTAAACGACATCTCCTCTGAAACAGCTGCACAGAATTTGATCAAATTTTGCAGGGATGATCCTTGGATGACTATTTACCAAAGTTGCTAAAAATATTTGGATCTGCCTTAAAACATGGCTGCCAGGGGTGGGGCTAATTTGCCTTATATGTATATTGTGAGATCTTTAAACGACATCTCCTATGAAACAGCTATAAAAAATTTGATCAAATTTTGCAGGAATTATCATGTGGCAAAACTTAACTTACTAAAGTAATTTAAACTAAAGTTTGTTATTTAAACTTGATACATAAGGAACTCTGTTTTTCCTGGCCATGTTTAGTACAGGTTAATATGTAACCCTGTACTCAGGTGAGCGATCTAGGGCCTTCTTAACCAATCATCTCTAAAATTTGTGACAATGTTAAGTGTCATAAATTTTGAATTTTGGCTGATATTTGCCCATTAGGACAGGAGTTATGCCCCTTTTGAAATGATAAAAATGGCTTATTTGGCTTTTTTAGCACTCTAAAAATTTCTGAAAACCTCAAATTTCACTGTTTACACCTCAGCATCTCTATTTCTAAAGCAGTATGTATAGCATGTTTGGCATTGAAGGCTATTTATCTCAGGGGAGCGATTAAGGGCCATCATGGTCCTCTTGTTTATTATTAATGTCAATTTTCTCCATGTCTTTATTATGTAACCAAGCATGCACCAGGTGAAAAAAAGTGTTTCCTGTTCATTTTCAGTTCACCAGAGCACAATGTGCTCAAGGTGAGCTATTAGGATCACCCTGCACCCTTTGTCCGTCCTCAAGCGTCATCCATCATCAACATTTTGTTTTAAACAACATCTCCTCTGAATCTGCTGTGTAGAAATTGATGAAATTTGGCATGGATCATCCTTGGTGATCTTCCACAACAATTGCTAGTATAAACTTGATCCATGCCAGGTTGCCATGGCAACCATCAAACTTATACTATAAAAGTTTTCTCTGAAACCAATGGTCAGAATTTAACTTCCTTTGACACAAAAAATCACCTTATACATGTTATAGTGCTCTACCATAATTGTTAAAATGAAGTTAATCCCTTGAAAAATGAGGCCTCTAGGGGGTTGCCTGGTTTCCTTATTTAGCTCCATATAGAAAATCTCAAAATTATTCTTCCATGCAGACAATTGCCAGAATTTAATTTCATTAAGCACAAATGGTCACCTCATGGCTGTTTACCATATTGCTAAAATAAAGTTGAACCTTGTAAAATGAGGCCCTTAGGAGGTCAGTTAGTTTCCTTATATAATCTATATAGAAAATTTAAAAAAATTTCTTCTATGAGGCCAATGGCCAGAATTTTATTCATTCAGCAAAAGTTGTCACCACATGGCTGTCTTTCATTATTCCAGAATTAATGTTGATCCCCTAAAAAATAAGGCCACCAAATGATTGACTAACTTAAGGAATCTTGTATCTAGTTGCTGCTTGAGGTAACCATGTAAGATAGTAACTTGAATAATTTTGAATAAGCTTACTGGTAATATGTATCATGCTGAGCGATCTAAGGCCACATGGCTCCCTTGATATTGCTTTTTTTTTCTGATTAAATTTATAGTTTATCCTATAGCTCCAGAAAATTGAAAGTTTCAATAAACAAATTGAGACGCTTATATATCCTTCAGAATATCAAATTGTATTTTAAGTCACTTTAATAAAACTACTTAAATACATCAATTTGGCAATAATTTTTCAAAAATTAAATATCGTCAGGGTTCCTACGCTAAAAAGGAGTTAAGTTTTGAAGAAAGAAAAGTTTTACTTGTCTAAATATGTTAGAGGCATTCACTGTAAAGATTGGCCTGTTTCTGAGGCAACATTTTTTTACCCATTTCACTATGTTACAAGTGCACAAAGGATATCAGTGTTTTGGAAAGTAAAATAGAAATATCATAGTCTAGTATTAAACAATTGTACATTTATATCCAAGTTGAGTAACATTTTTAGATTTTAATTCCATTAACACATTTCACAGCTTTTGTGAGTGGAATATATTAATAATTATAATGTCTTTTTCATCCAGTTCCACCAAAATCTCTATTATCTTTCAAATTCCTTGACAATTTTAGGTCATAGTCACACCCAGTATTCCATATTTTCAAGGGGGACAAATTTTCATTGATTTCATTGCTGGTTTTATTCATAAATATCAACCTCAGAAAATAATTTAATCTTTTACCTTATAATATCAATGTACAAATTTAAGACTTGATGAGTATTAATTTGCTAAACTTTAAATGGTTTATATGAAACAATAGATTTTTTCTTTTACTGTGCTGACATTGTAAAGTCTGAGCTTCAAGACCGACATAAAGGGTTAATTAAGTTAAAACTTTATTTTCTTTACACTGATGAAGAAACAAGTTATCACAGCATATATTTATCACTCTCGATGGCTCTGGTGGTGGCGTATGTGGTCATTACTGTGGGAGGAAACCAGAGATCCCGGAGGAAACCGGACTACCACTGTAACGGGTTAATTAATAAAGTAGACATTGCACTATCTAGTTCATTAATCCTTGAATATATCAGTTCTCCCACAAAATTGTCTTTTACAAATATTAAAAATAAAAAATGTCAGATGCTGTTGACTTATATGAGATCTTGTCTATAATACTGAATATTTTGATCAATCTTAACTTTAATATAGTGCAGAAAATTGATTCTTTCTTGTAGTTTAATGAATAACAAGTAAGTGACAGCTCTTGTTACTGTGGTATTGTTCAGAAATAGGAAATGCGTTCTAAAACATGAAACCTCCCTTGGTGTTAGACAAAAGATACGTGTTGTTCTGTAAATTATTCTAGTTTTTTAGCTCACATGAGCACAACGTGCTCAAGGTGAGCTTTTCTGATCGCCTTTTGTCCGGCGTCCGTGCGTGCGTGTGTGCGTGCGTGCGTGCGTGCGTCCGGCGTCAACAATTGCTTCAAACAACATCTCCTCCTAAACAGCTTGGCCAATTTGAAAAATATTTTGCAGGAATGTTCCTTGGATGAAGCTCTACTAAAGTTGTATAAATGGTTCTGGTCCATTGCATAATTAGGTCACAGGAGCTAAAAATAGATTTTAAAAATGAAAATTTAAAAAATCTTCTTCTCTGAAACCACAAGGCCTAGCCTTTTGATTTTTGGTATGTAGCATGATCTTATGACTCTCTACCAGGATTGTACAAATTATGACCCTGGGGTCAAAATTGGCCCCGCCCCAGGGGTCACTTGATTTCACATAGGCTAATATAGGAAAAACTTGAAAAAATCTTCTTCTCCGAAACCACAAGGCCTAACCTTTTGATTTTTGGTATGTAGCATCATCTTATGGGCCACTACCAAGATTGTACAAATCATAGCCCTATGGTGATAAATGACCCCGCACCAGGGGTCACTTGTTTTACATAGAGTTATATCGGAAAATCTTAAAAAATCTTCTTCCATGAATGCATAAGGCCTAGAGCTTAGATATTTGGTATGAAGCATCATCTTATGGGCCACTACCAAGATTGTACAAATCATAGCCCTATGGTGATAAATGACCCCGCACCAGGGGTCACTTGTTTTACATAGAGTTATATAGAAAAATCTTAAAAAATCTTCTTCTATGAATCCATAAGGCCTAGAGCTTAGATATTTGGTATGTAGCATCATCTTATGGGCCACTACCAAGATTGTACAAATCATAGCCCTATGGTGATAAATGACCCCGCACCAGGGGTCACTTGTTTTACACAGAGTTATATAGGAAAATCTTAAAAAATCTTCTTCTATGAATCCATAAGGCCTAGAGCTTAGATATTTGGTATGTAGCATCATCTTATGGGCCACTACCAAGATTGTACAAATCATAGCCCAATGGTGATAAATGACCCCACACCAGGGGTCACTTGTTTTACATAGAGTTAAATAGGAAAATCTTAAAAAATCTTCTTCTATGAATCAATAAGGCCTAGAGCTAAGATTTTTGGTATGTTGTAGCATCTAATGGTTCATTACAAAGATTTTCAAAGTCTTGGCCCTACGGTGATAAATGACCCTGCGCCCAAGTCTTCTCTGAAACCATATGGCCCATTGCTTAGGTATTTGGTGTGTAGTATTGTCAGGGGTAAAATGTTTTAGATTAAGTTATATCAGAATCCTTGTCTGTTTAAAAACCTTGACATCAGTTGAAGCAATGGTACTCAGGTGAGCGATTCAGGGCCATCATGGCCCTCTTGTTTCTCTTATTCCTGACTAAATTCTTTCAATACCCAGTAGAGAATTTTGCTCAATATGCTTTTCTTCTTAAACAGCCATGGCTTATTTGATAAGCATACTTGTGAATTATTAATTAGTCCCCTACCGGTGTTTACACCGGAGGGGACTATAGGTTTGCCCTCCGTCTGTCCGTCCGTCTGTCCGTCTGTCCGTCCGTCTGTCCGCTCAAATCTGGATCCCGCGATAACTTAATAACTAAGCAAGCTAACTTGATGAAACTTGGTATATGACTAGATGGCAATGTGTAGATTATGCACGTCATTTTATTTTTGTTCTTCGACTAAAATTGTGGTTGCTATGGTAACGGAAATAGTGAAAAAAACTAGATGGCAATGTGTAGATTATGCACTCATTTTATTTTTGTTCTTCGACTAAAATTGTGGTTGCTATGGTAACGGAAATAGTGAAAATATGGCAAAAATGGGATCCCGTGATAACTAAGCAAGCTAACTTGATGAAACTTGGTATATGACTAGATGGCAATGTGTAGATTATGCACGTCATTTTATTTTTGTTCTTCGACTAAAATTGTGGTTGCTATGGTAATGGAAAAAGTGAAAATATGGCAAAAATGGGTTCCCGCGATAACTAAGCAAGCAAACTTGATGAAACTTGGTATATGACTAGATGGCAATGTGTAGATTATGCACTTCATTTTATTTTTGTTCTTCGACTAAAATTGTGGTTGCTATGGTAACGGAAATAGTGAAAATATGGCAAAAAATGGGATTGATTACCATATTGAGTCAAGGTGGAGCCGGTAGGGGACTTTATGTGTTGCATACAACACCAGTTACTTGTTAAACATTTCATTTGATCTGTATTGGAGACAGCAGGGATCTTTCATCCTTACAAGGGAGCATTACAACTTACATTAAGTTGTTTGGCTTTTGAAATTCAGCTTTTGCTTTTGTATATGAAAAGTGATAACAAAACATATACTGTGGGTTTCAATGATGACTTTGTAT
>CM037780.1:58921216-58971216 GCA_021229015.1 Solen grandis
TCACTTCTTAAGCCTGATAAAAGCTGTAAATACTTTTAAGAAACATATATTAAAAACAAATGATATTTTATATAAATTGCCAAATCCTATTATACTGCCTAACCTTAAGATTTTGTTTGAAAGGGAATCAGGTTGCCAAATAATGTACAATTTCCTAAATGTCAAAAATGAAGTACCCACAAGCCAAGCAAAATGGAATTCACAATACTTTTTTGAAGAGGATGAGTGGAAAATGATTTATCATCTACCTTTCAGTTTGTTTAAAGATACCAGTATACAATGGATACAGGTGAGAATATTGCACAGAATAATACCAGTGAATGATTATCTGTATAAGTTAAAAATTAAGGAAACTAATCTGTGTTCCTTCTGTAAAAAAGAACCTGAAACAATTGAACATCTGTTTTAGTTTTGTAACAAGACAGCATCTTTTATTGAGCAAATGAAACAGATTATATTGAAATGTCACAAAGAAACAGAATTTTGTTTGGATTCAATATCATTGAAATTGACATTTTAAACCTTCTTTCAAAACTTTTCATTTTTAAATCGAAATTATTAAACATGCGTCTAAGTATTGTAAATTTTAAATTTCTGTTGAGTGATAAATATCAAATAAATAAACATATACATGAACTCAATTCTTCTTGAACAAGGTGAACAGAAATTTGAAGCAAACGGGAATTTAGTCAAAAAAATATTTAGCCAGTTAAAGAAGACATAGCCACTGAGAGGATAGAAGAAATGTTGATGTTGAAAAAAATAAGAAATAAAATCCTACATTCAGTTTAATTTTTTTTATAAATAGCATATCAGTATATATATTTTTTTTCTTTGCAATGTAAAGACTGTGAGTTTTTTCTTTGTTTGTTTCTTGTTTTTACCTGTAAACTTTAAACTTTTATTACTTTCTAACAGCTAAAAAATCTTTTTGTAGAGACTGTTGCTTTTATATAGATATTTTGTATTCTAATAATCCAACTTTAAAATCAAAATTGTTTATCTCGAAACTGTTAGTCCTGTGTATAGAATTACTATAAAAAATGTTGCTTTGCCACTCGTATATATTGAAATCATTGTTCTAATGTCTTGATATATGTCTGCATTTGTGAGGTAATAAGTAGGATGGTTCCCCGACCAATTGACAGGGATAATAAAGGTTTAAAAAAAAAATTTTTAGCCAATAAGGTTCAAACTAAGTAAATAATGAAATCAGGCTCGAATTCCACCAACAATACTAAGCGCTAGTGTGTATAGTACTGATACACTGGAGACAAGTTCCTGGGTAGAACCAGTACCGATTACTCCGAGTTCCCATAGCAACCCAATTTTGCTGAGAGCCAGGCAAAGGTGCATCTTGTACCAATTTTATATGTCTTTGGTTTGATGCGGTCACCAGAGAAAGAACCCTGCCTGGGATTTGAACCCCAGACCTCCCAAAAGCAAAGTGGACACTCTACCACTGAGCTATTGCGCCGGTCTGTTTATAATGGATTTAAACAGTAACAGTTAAAAATGGAGGATTAATTTTAACTGCAACTCCCCACCCTTGAAAAAAATCGAAACATAAAAACAACAATGACAAAACAAAGTGTCATACAGCCTATTATATTCATATACTGTATACAATAAATAATATTTTAGCCCAATCTTAAATCTATGGCATAAATTTCCGCTCATTTATGACTTTATAGATATGAATTAACCCTTTCCCTCATACAGACTCATTTTGACGCACTCAATAGGTACCACATAAAGCCTGATCTGCAGAAAACCACAGTTAAACCTTACCAAATTTAATTATAAAGTCCTCATTTCCAGACCACTGAGGAGCAGCAAACAGCATAAAACCTGATCAGCCTGCAAGTTACTCGCAGGCTGATCTGGTTTTATGTTGTTCGCATAGGTCATTCATGGTGTCCTCTATGGGGGAAAGGGTTAAATTAAATGAATTTTAAGTTATAATGTTGAATCAATGGATTGTTCTTTGCCGTGCAGACTATAGAATCTGAGCTATGATATATTATGTGCAAACACAGGAGACCCTGATTAGACAGCTCCTGAAAAGGACACAATATGAGCAATAATGAACAAAACTCTGTAGCCTAAAAAGTGCTGTCTGATCTGGGTCTGCTCTGTTTGCCAATACATGAAAATGAGTCAATATGAGTATCTTAATGTGAATATAAATTTTTTTTTATTTAATATATAAACATGCATTAATAAGTTTTCAAATTTGATTTTGTTTTTGTTGCTTATCTCTTATCTGAATTGTATACCTTAGTTTCCTAGCAATATAGCAACGAAAAAACTTAACTAACACAAGGTATCCCCATCAAGCAAAATTCTGGATAATGTTTTTTTAATGATTTCCACTTCTTGTATTTCTTAGACTTACAAATTACATTAATCTCTCTGATCTCTCTGACCTTTACCTCATTTTCATAATTTCACAGCTGACTTGTTGCTTATGTAATTTCTGTCAGCTTACTAAATTAACGAAAACACAACACAACAAATTTAGATATAATCAGACCATTTTCCTCAAAACATATTTTATGGACCTTGTTAGGAGATAAACACATCATAAACATTTATTTCTGCTAAGAGAAAATAACCTATTAATTTTGTGATCCATATCAATTAACAGCAAACGGTTTTAATTTTGCATGTTTTCTAAATTACCCATGGTATAATTATGTTACCATAAGGTACAGATACGGATTTATTAAATCTGACTAAAGCACAACCCTACACTGAAGATCCTGTACTTAACCCTTTCCCTCATATAGACTCATTTTGACGCACTCAATAGGTACCACATAAAGCCTGATCTGCAGAAAACCACAGTTAAACCTTACCAAATTTAATTACAAAGTTTTCATTTCCAGACCACTGAGGAGCAGCGAACAGCATAAAACTTGCAGGCTGATCTGGTTTTATGTTGTTCGCATAGGTCTTTTCATGGTGTCCTCTATGAGGGAAAGGGTTAAGAGAGATTGCCAATATATTCATCCTTATTAATGTACATAGGCCTAAAAAGAAAAAATCTATGTTTCGGGAAACCTGACTTTACCTAGTAAACCCAACCACCCTAAATTTTTAAGCTGCCGTTTTGGGACGGCAGCACGATATACCCAAATACACCCAAATATACCCAAATACTCCTGAATTACCCAAATACTGCCCAAATACTCCTAAATAAAGTGTTAAACAGCAAAATATTGATTATTCATTGTATTATATAATTAAAAGAACATATTCACAGCCTATAACATATATTAAACCCAACCTCAAACAAAAAATGAGGCGTTTGTAAAACTCAAAAAGTGTCATATACAGAACAGATAGTGTGCTTTGTATACTGTAAATGTGCTTACTACTTATGTATGTATATTATGCCAAAATTGCTGATTTTATTTCAATAAATTAACTTAAATTATTATCTATCGTGTTACTTGTCTTTGAAGTAGGGAATATACAGAAGCTTGGGTGAATTTAGAGATTATTTGTGTAACCAAATGGTCCGTATTATTTTAGTAATTAATACATTCTATTTAATTATATCTCAATAAAAATGTGTATACTTCATAATTTATTAATACATGGGCTATTTGAGCTAGTAAAGAAGTTAAACATTAACTGTATTTGGGCACATCAGGGGTATTTGGGAAACCGATTTGTCCATTAATATATCTATTATGAAATAATAAATAAAACAATATTAAATATTATTTAATTAAATTATTTATTTTAATCACCTAACAGACACATGTGTACACCAAAGATAATAATAACTACTAATTTGGAGCTACAAATGCTTAAATAAGACAGTATTTGGGTAATTCAGGAGTATTTGGGTGTATTTGGGTGTATTTGGGTAAATCGTGCCACCCTTTTGGGATTGCCAAATTGTCTGTTAAGAATTTGTGATTTGTTCACTGTTATGACTAGACTTTAAAAAAAAAGTAAAAAACAACAACAATTCCTACCCTACCTATAACACAGATGTTTTTTTGGCCTTATCAAAAGACCATTCCCCAACAGGAAATAATATATGGTCTTAAGTCCCATGCAAAGCATCTCCCACTCTATGTTTTGACAAAAAAAAATGCCTTTGCTTTAGGGTGGGAATTAATAGACTCCAAAAAAGGAAATCTGTCAAAATTCCCCTGGGTCAGCCTGCTGTCCCACTCCTAGAGCAACATATTGATAGGTGTATAAACTTTGTAAATTCTAAGCTGAAAAAAAAGCCATAACTGTGTCAAAAATTTATGGATTTTGCTAAAAATCTAACTTGACATTCAACATGTGGACCAAACACTATTCAAAACCGAATAACCTCTCAACAGTTTTAATATGATCGAACAATTGTATATATCTCTACAGCATAAGTAATACCCTAGACTTAAGCAAAAATGCTGAAAAATCAATGCTGTGTCAAAAATAAATACCAACAGGCTACAAAAATCGCATGTGACATGGAAATATTATAGGACTTATTTTTCTATGCTGATGTAACTGCAATCGAATGATGTAAATGTTTTCATCACGTGATCACTTTACCAAGCCCACAAATATAGTTTGTTAAAATAAATTTGATGGTAAATGTGCAGCGTTCGGTCATTTTAGGCTGTTACAATAATCCATGTGAAGTCCAAAACAAATCATTGTAACATACTAATAATCATATCAATCTATCAACCTCAGATATCTCCAAGGGTTATTTCTGACACTAAAAAATGACCGAATTCTTTATATCTACAATCTGAAATGAGTCCGTAGCCTCTGACCTGTGCAGAAAATTTGCATAATTACTTCAGTCTATAAATAGAATCTGTTGCAGATAAGATACTGCATGAATTCAAATCAAAGCTCTGATAGTGCCGAGTGAACAGGAATGCCACATTTCTTTTGTTTATCAAAGTGAATTTAATTATTGGTGATCGACTTATCGCTCTTCAAACACCCTTTCATTTGAGACACACCCAGCTCCAGTGCCTTCAGCGCTTTAATTACGATTAACAATGAGTGTAAAGAAATTAAATGTTTGGGTATATTAATTTGAGAAGCAAGACTAATGGAATTTTCCCTTAAGAATTTAAGTTTTACGTAGCGCTAAGAATTGTTGGTGGAATTCAATCCAACTATCATAATAGCTCGACTTTTTCTTTGAAACAGACAAGCTAAAAATTATTGACAACATACTTACTTGATATCACTATTTCCACTTTACGCCCCAGGAAGGTCCCGTAACCATTTTTAGCATGACACTCATAAAAACCAGAATCATTTCGTTCCGCTCTTTTCTTATTTAGAGTCTTCTCGAAGATCAGTGACCCATTTTTCTCCACATAAACTCTCTTCCCAGGCACTATTTCCTCGCCATTTTTTGTCCATGTGAATCGAGCGCTGGACGCCGACTTGACGGGACAGTCCACCACTAGGTGGCTGTTTTTCTGGACCACAAGACGACCGACAGCTGGCCCCACTACCACATTCTGTTTCTCGCACGTCGTCAGTACTGAAAAATAAACGGGGAGACTTTCATCTACATTTACTGGAAATAACAAACTATAACAAGAATTCTGCCCGCTTGAATGTGAATGTGTCTGAGTTTTCGATAATTTTCAATGATCACAATCCTTTATTTTTCCTTTTTTTTTTATTGAGAATTTTATAATTTGAAAACATGTTGTAAAGTTGACTTCGATCATCGCCGCTGTATGCAAATTTATCCACCGTCTTTGCGTTTATTTGTCACCAAATATATTACATTGATTGTAAAATTAAAATAAAGCTCGCATCCTAATCGCCATTAGTTGTATTCATTAAATATTCAATTATTATCTATGAAACAAGAAAGGCGATCATTTTTATCAATCTGTTTACACGCTTGGTCCTGATAGACTTCTTGTACAATACCACAAAAAAAAAATGAAATAAAACAAACACCCACAGCCTTTACGCAAAATGACACAACTCATCGATGGTATGTCCATAATTAACCACCTTCCAGCTCTAGTAATTTAAAACTATTTCTTTTAAAACGAAAAAAACAACTTTTATTTCAACTGAAAATTATGGTGGCATATTTTTGCCAGCCACTTATCCACTTAGCTATGTCGAAACTTTTCTGAAAAAAATGTCACATAGTCAGTTAGTATCTGGCAAGTAGAAAACTTTCGTGTTATCCTCTTAGGTATCTTAACAGAACAAAAATGCCTGTCAGTGCCCACTACTGCCAGCCATATATTCACTTAAGATAACTGGTTATCTCGCCTTTTTTCAAGCTAGTCAGTTAAATTATGTGGATAACAAGCATTTTCTTTACATAATTATCTGGAAAAAGGCATGATATCCAGTGAAAATAAGTGAATATGTGATTGGCAGTAGTGGGCACTAACAGACAGTTAAGTCCTGTTAAGATACCTAAGTAGATAACTTGAAAATTTGCTACTTGCCAGATACTAACTGAATATGTGACAATTTTTCAGAAAAGTTTCAACATAGCTAAGTGGATAAGTGGCTGGCAGAAATATGCCACTATAGAAAATTAATCCACCACGACAATTAGGTTAGTTCGGTGCTTTGCAACTGGGAGATTTACGTAATATACGACGACTGTTCGAACGGACAGACAGTTTTCGTACCTACAGTCCACTAAAGTTTGGGTATACAACCTTTATTGGGAAACGTAGGGCTTAACCAAAGATATACATAGGTTCTGTAGGTATCTGGGGAATATATGTGTTACAGGACGCTTCATTTGTCCATATTGTTTAGTATCTAATACAGTGGTCGGTATTTGCAACCAGCAACATTTATTTATTCATCGCGGCATGCATGGCGAGACCCTTATTTCAGACAACATATCACAGGCATACATATATTAAATATTGATATTGTCCACACTTTATCCTACATCTAGATACAGGTAGTAATGACACAATGATACAAAAAGGCCATACATATATCATTCACCAGACATGAAACATCTCATTTTCCAGTATTCAGTTCACACTTTTTAAAACAAACAGTTTACCCTTGCTAATGGCGAATATTAAATTATTACGCACGCCGAGTGGTAGATGCAATCAGATGTTTCCTGCTTTAGGACGTCGTGAAAAGCTCTCACTGTTTAATTTCATGGCAAGCTAAGGCGATGGAACATCGGATTCTTTTAAATCGTATGCATCGTGATTATAGATAAGTTGATTACAGCACCGTAAAGTCGTTTCAGCGAACATATAAAGGGACACTTAAATTTGCATTTATAAATACATCTGTATTAACAGTATTTTAAAGTATTTTGAAATTACAGTTGTAGTTATGTCTGTGTTTATTTTAGTTGAAACATCAATTTAAATTTACATATGAAACTTCATAAGCTTTTAATAGATAACACAGTCACTTAAGCATTTTGCATCTTTAATTTCCATTTGCGACTTCAATTATTTTGTTTTAGCTGAAACAGTACCTTACAACAATTTTAAAGTTGCCATTGCAACTACCATTGTGTTTAATTGAGTTGAAACAGCAAATTTAACTGAACTGTTCTGTACAACTACAGTTGCATTCAGTGGTTAAACAGCATTTGCACTTGCAACTGAAAGCTTCTATTTTCTTTAGAAATGTATTAGTATAGTCTATCCGACTTAGACGTCACTCTTAATATTTTGTCAAGTAGATCGATCTATTTTGTGCAAAAAAAGACGTTCTATTGAAATAAATCGCTGATAATTTTGAATTTTCCAGAGCTTCTGATTGGCCATAAATTTAGGGGGACATACAATGGGACTTACAGGTCTCGTGTTAATTACGATCTCAGGCTCAAATTTGAGTATCATACCCAAATCCTTGTTGAAACTAATGGGCATGATTTGAGTTTGAGTATGAAAAATCATACTTAAGTACTATTTTTATTTTCGATAACATGGGGCCTGGTGTGCACGTATAACTGATTTATCGGTTACATGTTACTTATCTTCTTCGATCTACTTGATATATCTACTGTGTTAGTCCGTGGTTTGCCGAGAAAATTCCTTTATTAACTTATACCTGATAAAAGTCATGACGGAAACGTATGGAATGTTACGAAAATATGAAATATCCTTATATAATCCAAGTCTATAACCAACCTGATATAACAACTTCTGTGGGCCTTTATATAGCATAGACTCCATAATACTGACTACTTGGTGTAGTTTTACTATTATATATATTTTCACGCCTGTCAGCAAATGAATGTGTTGTCCCTTGGCTATCAGCTTAATTATTCTACATGACACAGAATGCATTCAGTAATTTATTACAGATTTTTTTATACATTCGGCGTTGATGAGGGACAAAGAAGAACGGTAATATGAATCTGTGAAGCATTTTAACATGTGAAAATAAGCATAGATAAAGCGACCCCCAAACATCATTGTAAACAGAGAAACAGACTATAATCTACTGGGGTAACACGTCTCAATTTACAGTAAAAAAGTGTTTTGTTAAAATATCTTTATATTTATTAAAGAAACTGTAATTCAAATAGAATACTACATTAAAATTTCATGAATACGAAGTATATGTTTCAGTTAGTTGTGTGTGTAACTTTTTTCGCGAGTAGAGGAATATTGTTAAAATACTCATTCGGCACTGTCTGACGTCATCATCTCTAAGTAGGTTAGACAGCTACGCCGTCGAAGTAAAAGGCATGTGCTTCAATGTACCGAATGAAGTTAAACAAAGATGCATATCTACGTCTCTGATACAAGTATTTATTTTGTCGAGAACACTTGGGAATTCACGAGACAGGTTTATGTTATTTTATTTATGTGTTTTAAGTTTAAAAGACAGCTACTGATCTAGACTGTGGTCGGCAAATAAGACTCTTTACGCACCAATACAACCGGACATGCATAATATATAAGTTTTGGTGCAATGAAAAATTTAACACGAATGTATTGGTTGAGAGTAAGTATTTCAAAATAATTAGATTGGTGATTTTTTTAATATACTGAACACCGAAACACTGACCCTGAAACGTACTTAAAACATCACGTGAATCTGTCAATCAAACGGGACTCGCAATGCGAGGTCAATGGCACGTGACAAACGGTAAATATTTTATCGTTTATATTTTGAATTTTATGAATTTATCGAAGCGCCCCGCTTCGCGTCACTTGCGATAAATATCATAAAATTTAAATGAATAAATAAACGATAACTTCATACTTGTTTCTGCTAAAACGACCAACTCATTTTTTTCGGCGTAGCTGTCTGGCCTCACATTTGACCTATTTACGGTTGATGACACAACACCAAATGAATATTTGAACGATTTTCATAGATAGAAAATGCCTATACATAGGAAAAAGAATTACGCACACTTTTTTGTCGAGATGAAAACTAGCTAAAATTGAAGTTTTGTATTCACGAGATATTGATAAAGTATTCTGACTAGATAGAAAATGCCTATACTACGCACACTTTTTTGTCGAGATGAAAACTAGCTAAAATTGAAGTTATGTATTCACGAGATATTGATAAAGTATTCTGACTAAATTACAGTTTCTTTGTTGAATATATGGTGTTTTTTTTTTAAATACTTCTCTTGGATGTATATTTCGGGCCGAATGTTATAAATATCTGCAGTGTTTTGTAGGCTGCTTCAGCGTCTCGACGGCTATAGTACGCTTCATTACAACGATGTTTACTTCGCCGAACGCATCTTCTACATTCTTAATTGCTTCCGCTACGTCTTAGACCACTTAACACCCACCAAGATAACCTTAATGAAACATTAGGAAACCTTGGTTATCACCGTGAAAGGCCATAAGGTCCGAAATGTAGCGGAATCATTTCAGGGACTTGACCTTAATCCCCGTCAACGTAGAATATCTTTTTTTAAAGGTAAACCACACAGATTTCATTTTTAATATCGTCTGTTAGAATATATTAGTGCAAAACATATGTTGCATTTATTTGTAGTTTGCATGAAAATCGGCTATTAAAAGTTACAAAAATGATCCAGGTGAGAAATTCTTCTCCCTTTGCTAAGGCGTCATCGATAGACTAAACTCTTTCAGAAATCAATATTGTATTAAAAAATTCACAAATACTTGTTTCCCATTGACAATGAACGATTAAGTTTGTAAATGTGTAGATCAATTAATTAATTTACCTTTATAAAAAAATTAAATAAAATAAAACTGGACGCTATATATTTACTGAATACCGATATGATATGGGAGGGTGCCATAATGGAAAAAAGTCATATCAGAATATATGTAAAATTTGCATATAAGGCAAAAAAAATCCGTTTCCGGTCTTCGAATGATGCGGAAAAAAAGTAAAGAAAGATTTTTTAAAGGCAGAAATGTAAAAAAAAAAAACCAAAAAACTTTAGGGTCGGCCGTGTAAAAGAGAAAAGAGTCGGTCGGTAGGTCAGAAACGGAACAGTTTTTATTTTTGGCCTAAGATAGTTCTTGTTTTACATACTGACACTCCACTTCTTTTCTAGCATTTGGTTTATAACGTTTGCAAAATGTTTATTTTCGTCACATCCTTTCCGAAAAATAAGGGAAAAATTAATAGATTTAATCAAAAGCATTGCAGTCCTACCGACCATATTTCTTTTGGAAATGTCAGTGGAAACAATTAACTTTTCCTGTTTTTATTTGCCTTATGAGTATCATGAGAATATGCAAATTGGCCAATATGATATTGGTGTAATCACGTGTTTTGGCAGCAATACTTTTTTTAAATAATTGATTGTATATCCATAAGGAGAGTAATAATATTTATAAACTGAACATCCCTTCCAAAAATGAGTATATCTTTGCTCTTTGTAATTTGCTATAAACATATTGTATGTTCAAAGCAATAAAAGTTGGTGTTGTTGTTGTATATTTAGTTAATCTACTCAATGATTAATACGGTATAAAAGAAATAGTGCGATGTTCATTTTGCAGGAATTTTTTTACATTCATGATGAACAATAAAACCCTCCACTGATTATATAAGTACTGATTGTTTACTTCATTTAAAGGGACGACCCTTCGTGAGTATTTCAGTCATTTAATATTTGAAATTCAATTTACATCAATTCATTTGAACTCCTAAAGAATACACATGTACAAATTTATGATTTGATAATCATTAATGTAACTGAATATGAAGCATTTTTTGCTTTGCAGTATGGAAGACTGTGTAGTTTTTGAACTACAATACTATATCAGACCATAACAGTCATACATACTGTATAATTATAATTCACAGTGTGATAATTGTATGGTATATACTCATCAATGAAGATGTATTTAAGGTAAAGTCCCTGTAATAGTTCCGCTACATTTCGGACCTCACGGCCTAAAACGGAGATAACCAAGGTTTCCTGATGTTTCATTTGGTGGGGTACTTTGTTATCTTGGTAGAGGTTAAGTGGTCCAAGACGTAGCGGAACCATTACAGGGAATTTAGCTTAATGTCAACAATTCAGCGTTACTACTTATTTAACTATAGGGGTCGCCGTAGTCGAGCGGTTACAGTCATGGACTACAAATCTCTCAGTCCCTCACCGCTGTGGGTTCGAATCCCGGTAGGGACTTCGGATTTTTCATGTGAGGAAGCCTTCCAGCTGGCTTGCGGTAGGTTGGTGGTTCTACCCGGGTACCTCTGTGTACTCGGGGTCTTCCTCCACCTGTAATTAGCTGGACGTCGCTATATGATTGAAATACTATCGCAGCGACGGTAAACCCCAATACAACAACAACAATTTTACTATATCCTGTGAACAGATATTGGATTAGTGGACCGGTACTGCTATTAACAATATTGCTTTGATACTTGAAATTGTGACTGTCCTTTGTCCTTGGAAGGAAGGAATAAGATGTGTGATACTGGGTCTCCTCTGTTTGACGAGACATCAAAACACGCTTTAGACAGTTCTACAGACGAAGCGAGCGAAGGCTTCTATTGTCTGGAAAATTTCTTAATAGATTCTGAGAAATCCCCCTAAATTTGCGGAACTTTTTTTGTTTTTTGTTTTGTCACACATATCGATCTATTTTGGAAACAGAAAACATGTTCTATTGAAATAAATCGCTGATAAATTACAATTTCAGAGCTCCTGATTGGTCTCTTTACGGTGACTTCTAAATGTGTGTACACACTCTGACGCTTGTATTGTCTTGATGAAGACATGGTTTTGGTACCGCAGCAAGTTTAATAATCATATTTTCTTTTCAGAGCCACATTGGTTCGAAGTTGAATAGAGCGAATCATATAGTATATCATTTTGATTCGCTCTATCCCAACTTCGAGTCTGCATTGACCATGTCAACAGAACATTCAAATGTCTAGATTATTTATGGCACTAATAGCTAACAGTTGCAGGCCTTTTTCTTTGTATTCTAGGGCTACAATGTGTGGCGTACTGTTAATATAGAACCATTTCACCAGAGGATCGGCAATTCCCGGTATAATTCGCCGATTTAAATTGAGCAGTCGGAGACTGGGGAAAATCTATTGTGTGGAATTATACACCAGCATGATGATTTGGTGTTCGGGAAGTGCTTGTTGATTTACACGGGGTTACGTCTCATTTTTGAGTGAAAAGATCTATAGAAGTTGGAGATTCTCAATCTGCTATGATAGGTATCTTGATATAGATACAACACGAAATGATCCACTTGTGTTGATAAAGAATTTTTGAACACCAAACAAAGGAATAAGGAAAACTAGTAATAAACATACAGCTACAACATAAATAGCACCGTAGTCCCTTGCAATATGGAACATAAAATCGCTTCAAATGTCTCTTCGACCTGAAATCATCTTCTAATCATCAAGAAAATATAAAAATAGAAAAAAATAAAAATGATTTTTTTACCTGTTACGATGGCTAAGCATGTGATATGTATGTTTACATAATTATATAAGTGGAAACAATATTGATTGTATATTATGGCTGTCAATGATAGGATTAAGCGTATCAATATATCGAAATCCAAATATCGACAATACATTAATATATCAATAAATTATTTATTTACTTTCAAGTGATCGCGTGCGTAAAGGAACCATTCCTTTGGAATGCCTAACATATATGTTATAACAAAATGCAAGTATTATTCTATTATTATTATTTTTACGTTTTCAATAAAAAGCATTTTTTTGATCGCACAGAATGAACATATTTTTTGTCTTTACCTTTAACTTGAGCAAATATATCAATACGAAATCGGACAGGAAATATTGAAGATATATCGGTGTCGAAGACATCGATGACAGCCCTACTGTCTGCTGAACCATTTTCATACATACTGAACCGTTTGGTTGTTCCCACATTGATGTCGACCATGTTCTTTAATCTTCCATGTTATTTCGAAGGGAATATTTATATAAACTTTTTAAGGAACTATTTTTAATAACGTTCGGCAAAAGGGGTTTATCAAAAATATACAATTATTAGCAACAGTACATATTTGCAATTTCATGCAACAATGATAAAGTAGTAATGTCATGCAGGAAAATAACGTAACTATTTAATGCATAACAATACTATTTTGGTTAGGACATTGGCGTTAATAGAATGAGTTATAAAAATACAAAATAAAGATTTTTTTCCTCGAATTAAGGTAGCTGAATTCATAAAAAGTATTGAAATAACGCACGCTTGAATGATAATATTGTGAAACATATATATTGTGAAACACATGACCAGCATACACAGGTAGAGATAAATCATGATCCGACAGGGTGTAAACAGCCTTTGGCATACAATTCATGTTTTAGACTTATTTGATTTACCTTAAATTCAAATCCTTAATGATGTAAAAACCAATATTTTACTATTTAAATATAAAAGCCCTACGAAATGTAAACCCTTTTTGTTTCTATCGATTACTTTAGATCGTTATTTCAGAGCGACATAAAAAAAAAAAAACAGTCTCATGGTTACATATATACTAAAGGACTGAAAACACATGCTTTGGATAAGTGTGTGTTATTTTAAACGAAAGCACTTACTAAATATGATTATATTCATACATATTTCAAACTTTTTGAGTTCTTATGTTTTTTTTTGTTTTTTTTAGGTATCATGATACATTTGATGGAATCCTTCGTATTTGATTTTCATGTAAACAACAACAACAGCATATAATACAGGCGTACGTTTTAAAAGTCTTCAAGTACAATTATATTCTTAAAATCAGGTTCTGAATGACGTCTTATCAATTAAATGATTGATTTTAGAATTCGCGGAAAAGTCATGCGCCAAAATCAGCGGAAATTAATTCTCCACGAAAACTAATAACATTGCATTAGTTAAAATTACAAAGTATTTAATTTTATTTTGAATTTTTAATTATAATTTTCAGTTGCATTTTGCGCCAACTGTGTCAGGAAATACGACCTTTATTTTATAAGGTTGATTGGTTAATATCTATATAGTTATATTTACTTGAAGGATTTAGTAATAAATGTAGTGCTATATCATATATACTCATGGACACGAAAAAAACGCCTCACCATTGTAAAAGACGAATATTTCATTTCGTGTTTTTCTAACGCTTTTAGATCTTTGAAACAGGTAATAAGGCATATTTCAACAATAGATTAGTGCATATTTTATGTCCTGTTTTTATTTTATTACTACAGAAATTCGGATTAAAAAAGGGGCGTGAACTATCGAATTTTAATGCATGAAGCGTTTTTCAAGTTCTCAATAATTTCAAATAATCGCGTTTGATTGAGCTTGACTGTTTGAGTTTACCGTCGCTTCCACAGAATTTCAGACCTCCGACCTACCACCGACCTACCGCAAATTTCGAATGACCCTGCCGAGATTCGAATCCACGCGGTGGGGGGCTTGGTGAGTGTTAAAAGTCAGCGACTTTACCCTCTCAGCCACGGAGGCTCCCGTTTGACCTTGATTATATTGTATTTACATATGTTTAAGCGTTAGAGCATGAGAGGTATGATGATGAAGTTCAACACAATAGAATATGTGTTCATCATGTATTCCTTTTAATAAGAGAAGTGCACAACATGTAAAAGTGTTGTTCAAAGATGTTACGCAATTTATACGACGATTTTATTGGTTTCGCCCGAACTTGCACAAATTAGTTCAATTATTTGAATTAAAAAAATGAAAATACCATTAAGAAATTAAGAGTTCATATATATACATATATTTATGTATTCATTGTCAAATTCAAAGCAGCAGATTGATTTATATGTGATTGTGAAGTGTCGCCATGTTACGTCATGTACTGTTTATGTATGATGTATATTGCCATCTGTGCCTATTTAAAGCTCTATTGACTTATGAAATAAACTTTTCTTTTGTGTTCTGTATGATACGTATCTAGGTCTCTGTGATAGAAAATTCGGCTGGTTCAATGCAGCCTCTCCCCATCGACCCAATAAACAATAATAACAATTCTTTTGTTTTTGTTTCATTCTAAATTTAGTTTGATTATCATTATACAATAACAAAAATATGCTATTTCGTACCCTGTTATGTTAGTCTGCTCTATACGCTATCACTTTCTCCCATTTTCTTTTATTCTATGTATCTTATTTCTTCTTATTTCATCTTTGATTGGATGGAGGGGTTTCATACCGGACAAAGAATGCCACCCAAATTTCCTTTCCGACTGAAAATGACAACATCGTACCTCCTATGATATATGATATGATTTATAACTCTCGAATACTGTTTAACCCTTCCATCGATAACATGAACTCACTCAATGTAACACTCCTGGAAAATGTCAATGAAGGAAGGATGTTCTAAAATTGGATTGTAAACATTATTCAGTTATATTAAGTCTGAGAAAAGCGCACCATTTTACATTGACATCTGCGTTTTCTGCGATCGTCACGTGACGACTTCTTGTTCTTAATTTTATACAACTGTACACCACTAAGAGCCGTAAACGTAGGCGCTTTATTAGAGATGAATCCAGTGTCACTCATGAAGAGCGAAAAATGCTGCTCAGCCATGTTTACAGACGGAAATTTCTAGGAATAATTCCAAATTTTATCGGGTTTTGTAGGCCCTTTGTAACCATCTTCAAGCGACTTCGATTTTTTGCGCTCAGACCATTATGTAATGCTAGCAAATTCTTAACTCTATCGCATAAAATCAATTGTTGTTTTTCTCCCTAGTGCGAGGAGGTTTTACATGTCTGTGCAGCTAAAGTAGGTCACATGTACAGAGATGCTTCCCTCCGCGGTGCATTCTGCGTTTTTCAGTCCTTTTGTTGTGCAGCGAAGGGGGTTAAAAGGAACAGCCAGCCAATCAAAATGCCGATTTCTCATCTCGCCTGCTTAATTCATTTCCGCATGCAGATTTGCACAGCCTACTGGAAGTAAGACTCTCGTATCGATACAGTTCCTTGAAAAGATTATAAAAATCCATGGAAGAAATCGACAAGATTCCTTGTAGACGACCTCTGATGTACATTACGAGATCACTTGGATTATTGTATGAGAAGTCAAGAACGCACAATTCGACGATTAAAACTTGAAGAAGGTCGGTTTTGAAAAATAATACAAGAAAACCCACAAAACTTTAGATGTTCACGTGTGTGACCGACCTGCAGCATGGAGAAAAACGTGTATTCATTGCAATCACGTGTACGAATTCTCGTGAATTATGGGTTTGAACAGATGAACTGATTCAGAAATTGGATGAACATCGTTGTAAAATATATCCTGAATGGAATATTAGAATATTATTTTTTATCCAGTTCACTAGTTACCAGGTCCCTCAGAAATTGTAGTCAGGATGACATCACCGTCATTTGGGGTGTTATATATACTTCTAATTTGAGCTATTTTAGACTTTTGAATATAGATAACTACAATGTTCCTTATTTGGACCTTAAATAGAATAAAACTATGCTATTCCTAATTCGGGCCTTTAAATATAGAATAAAGTATGCTGTTCCAACTTCAGGCCTTTACAAATACAATACAACCATGCTGTTCATTTTTTGGGCCTTTATATAAAGAGAAAAAAAAAACAATATGTTTCAAATTTGGATTTGAATATAGAATTTAGCCATTCTGTTCCTAGTTTGGATCTTTAGATATAGAATAAATCATATTGTTCCTAATTTCGATCTTTAAATTTAGAATAAAAATACGGAATAAAGCCATACTGCTTTATAAGTATAGAAAATAAAAGCAAGGATATTCCTTATATGTTCCAGGTTATGCTGTTATTTTGATCATTTAAATATAAAATGAAGCCATGATGTTCCATATCTTCCAAGTAAAATAAAACGATGCTGTTCCTAATGCTGGATATTTAAATAAAGAATAATACCATTATGGCCCTTATTTTGGATTTTAAATCTAGAATAAAAACAAGCTGCTCCTAAATTTGGGTTTTGAATATAAAGCCATGGTGTTCCTTATTTGGACCTTAATATATATATATATATATATATATATATATATATATATATATATATATATATATATATATATATATATATATATATATAATTTTTTTATTTGTATAAAGTGTAAAGCTATAGTTTTATTTGTATAAAGTTTTTAAATTTTAAGGTCATTATGTTCTTAATTGTATAAAGTGTAAGACCATAATGTTTTATTTGTATAAAGTGTAAGGCTATGATGTTCTTATTTGTATAAAGTGTAAAGCTATGATGTTTTTATTTGTATAAAGTGTAAAGCTATGATGTTTTTATTTGTATAAAGTGTAAAGCTATAATGTTTTTATTTGTATAAAGTGTGAGGCCATGATGTTTGTATCTGTATAAAGTGTAAAGCTATGGTGTTCTTATTTGTATAAAGTGTAAGGACAAAATGTTCTTTCGTGTATAAAATGTAAGGCCATGATGTTCTTACCTGTATAAAGTGTAAAGCTATAATGCTTTTATTTGTATAAAATTTAAGGCCATAATGTTCTTACCTGTATAAAGTGTAAAGATATAATGTTTTTATTTGTATAAAATGTAAGGCCATGATGTTTTTATTTGTATAAAGTGTAAGGGCCATAATGTTCTTACCTGTATAAAGTGTAAAGCTATAATGTTTTTATTTGTATAAAATGTAAGGTCATGATGGTTTTATTTGTATAAAATGTAAGGCCATGATGTTTTTATTTGTATAAAGTGTAAGGCCATAATGTTCTTACCTGTATAAAGTGTAAAGCTATAATGTTTTTATTTGTATAAAATGTAAGGCCATGATGGTTTTATTTGTATAAAATGTAAGGCCATGATGTTTTTATTTGTATAAAGTGTAAGGCCATAATGTATAAAGTGTAAGGCCATGATGTACTTATTTGTATAAATATAATGCAATGATTTTTTATTTGGATAAAATGTAAGGCCTTGATATCCATATTTATGTAAAAAGTGCGGCCATGAAGACATTATTATGTAAGACCATGTAGTCCTTATTTGTATAAAGTGTAACGCCATGAAGTTCTTATTTTTATAAAATGTAATGACATGGAGATCTCCTTTGTAAAAATGTATGGCCCTGATGCTTTTATTTGTATAACATGTAAGGTCATTGTGTTCATATTTGTATAAGGTGTAAGGCCATGAAATCCATATTTATATAGAGAGCAAGGCCATGAAGTGTTTATTTATATAAAGTGTAAGGCCATGATGGTTTATTTATATAAAGTGTAAGCATGAAGTGTTTATTATATAAAGTAGGCCATGAAGTGTTTATTTATATAAAGTGTAAGGCCATGAAGTGTTTATTTATATAAAGTGTAAGGCCATGAAGTGTTTATTTATATAAAGTGTAAGGCCATGATGTTCTATTTATATAAAGTGTAAGGCCATGAAGTGTTTATTTATATAAAGTGTAAGGCCATGAAGTGTTTATTTATATAAAGTGTAAGGCCATGAAGTGTTTATTTATATAAAGTGTAAGGCCATGAAGTTTTATTTATATAAAGTGTAAGGCCATGATGGTCTTATTTATATAAAGTGTAAGGCCATGATGGTCTTATTTATATAAAGTGTAAGGCCATGATGGTCTTATTTATATAAAGTGTAAGGCCATGAAGTGTTTATTTATATAAAGTGTAAGGCCATGAAGTGTTTATTTATATAAAGTGTAAGGCCATGATGGTCTTATTTATATAAAGTGTAAGGCCATGATGTTTATTTATATAAAGTGTAAGGCCATGAATGTTTATTTATATAAAGTGTAAGGCCATGATGGTCTTATTTATATAAAGTGTAAGGCCATGAAGTGTTTATTTATATAAAGTGTAAGGCCATGAAGTGTTTATTTATATAAAGTGTAAGGCCATGATGGTCTTATTTATATAAAGTGTAAGGCCATGATGGTCTTATTTATATAAAATGTAAGGCCATGATGGTCTTATTTATATAAAATGTAAGGCCATGAAGTGTTTATTTATATAAAGTGTAAGGCCATGAAGTGTTTATTTATATAAAGTGTAAGGCCATGATGTGTTTATTTATATAAAGTGTAAGGCCATGATGGTCTTTTTAATAAAACCATGATTTATTTATATAAAGTGTAAGGCCATGATGGTCTTATTTAGTAAGGCCATTTATTTATATAAAATGTAAGGCCATGATGTTGGTCTTTGTTGAAATAAAAGACCATGATAAAGAGTAGGGCCATGATGTCCATATCTATATAAAGTGTAAGCCATTATGTTCTTATTTGTGTAAAGAGTAAGGCCGTTGTTTTTTTATTTCTATAAGTTTAAGTTGATTATGTTCTTATTTGCATAAAGTGTAATGTAATGATGTTCTTCTCTGCACTTTTATAAGTAGAATTAAGTCTTGACTCTCCTTTTTGCCCAATGAATGTTGTTTTTATATTCATTTAAAAACAAACAAACAAACCCAAAAAAAAAACCACCAAAAAAACAATTATGCCAGACCAGATTTATATTTTACTGATAGCTAATGACATTTTTTTCATTAAAAAAAACACGTTTAATTAGATCTAGACAACATTACATATAGTGTATATTTTTAATAATAAATAACATCACTCATCTGTAAATACAAGAGACATAAATACAAAGCCACGAATTGTTAAACTACACGTATAGCATTATCATATCTCGTTAAGTAAAATCTCAATATGTGGAACACATCTCCACAGTTATGTGAGCGTGGATAAATCTAGATTTTGAAAAAGTTCTGTTATTTGATTTGTATCAGTTCTATTTTTAATGAACATCTTGTAAGTTATCTATTTGATTTTATATAAATAAAATCAAGGAATGAAATTAGTATTTAAATATCATGATGATAATATGTGAATATATACAAACAGTTGAACATAGACGAAATTCAAAGTATTATATAAAATGTGAAATAAAGTAATTGTTCGATTATTCAAGGAGCGAATCACCTTGGTTAACTAGAAATCCTATAGGACCCGTCTGACCTGATGGTCTCCTCTGTTTGCTTATACAATATTGTAATAGTCCGTGTGGCCCCAAAAAATCATGATACCACATACCATTTTAAGTCCAGTACTTTAATATTCATTAGGTCATAAATTTGTGAATGAATATTCATGAGATAGAGGGCTGTTAAGCATAATTCAGACGACAGACACAGGATGATCAGAATGTTGCATTCTGTCAAGTTTTAGGTTATGTAACAGCACCCACGAAATATACAATAGACCATTTCACTCCGAAATGAGACGTTAACCTATTGTTCAATGGGAAATTAACCTACATGTAAGATATTTCCCTAGTCTCTGATTGGCCAGTTTGAAATAAGCGTATTATACCGGGTATTGCCGATCCTCTGAAAACCGGATTCAAATATCAAAATTTAATGGAAATAAGAACTAAATGGAAAACTGAAAATCGGACAAAAAATAATTATTTTGTTCAATATGATTTTTATTTATTTTATAGATATTTTTAATATAGGACACTATAAATGTCATTTTGTTACTTCACAGGTTGACCCCTCCTCCTTTACAGGCTCAAATTCCACAAATAATACTTAGCGCTAAGTAATACTTAAATTCTTAAACAAGGTAGAATCTCATTCCACCATACCTGTTTTACAAAATATTCAACTAAATTACTAAGCTGAAATCAATTATTACCATTAAAACTGACAATATTTGTTGTTTGTTGTTATTTGTTGAAATATTTAGGTATTTTATTAGAGAAACAAGAATTAAGAAATCCGTCCTTAGGTATTTAAGTATTACGTAGCGCTAAGAACTGTCGCATCAGTCTATTACTGAAATATACATTTTTATATACTTGAAGGATCTAAAAAAAACGCCTGAAAAACACGTTATGAAATATTCGACTTTTTTTCCAAGTCAAGGCGCTTTTAAAGTCATTGAGTAGATTATATATATAAAAAATAGAGAAATAATGCATGGACTTCTGTCAAAAATAAACATTTATACAACACGAAATATTCCTAATGAGTGATATTTAAGACATCTTACTTATAAATAATTCATATTGATATAGGGTAAAATTGTAAGTTTCTTAGAATAAAGAAGCGTAATTGTTGCCTGTGATGGTTTTCTTACACTGGCAAAACTAAAACCTTTAAAGATCAACAGGAACCTTATATACTATTACCAATTTTGATGAAAACAGATGTAAACATATATCCATGATACAATAATATATCAACATTTTCAGGTAGTCCCATCTGCAGTTTAACAATGGCCAGATGAGTTACAAATTCACGTTGATCACACACACACACACACACACACACACACACAAATCAGATAAATAATACTTTAATACCCCTTTTAAAACAAGAACATGATTATTGTTACAATGGTTCCAAACAAGAATAAATCCTAATATTCTATGTACTAAGTATCTACTGGAAAAAATGAATGTATTTTACAACTTTCAAATTGTCAAATGTTTCTGGAAGAGTTTTAAAAGACTGTAAGAATTTGAAAAATCAATTACAGTTTGTTGTTCAGATTTGTTCTTTTGGAGACAGACATTTCACAGATAACTTAAATACATTGCTTATCATATACATGTATTTCTTATATTGCAAAAAGTCGCAAACACCAATTGGTTGGTACATTATTCGCATACGACAAAAGGTCTGCATCAGTGGTTTCTTATATTTCAAGTGTGTGTGTGTGTGTGTGTGTGTTTTACCCATCTACAGACGCGCAGACACCCGCAGCAACCCGTGGGGGTTTCTCCATTACATGCAACTGCGTTACGAACCGCATTGAACCTATATTTAGAATAATAAAACCTATATTCAAATTCTTTTTTTTTTGTGAGTGATCAAATTCACTCTTTGCGCATGCTCTCACTCCGCAGGCTGAAAAAAAAATAACACTCACGAATTCGCTACCGAAACTAGTAAAGATGCCCCGTGTACGTATCACTTGGTACCGTATAAGCATCTGCTTGGGGGTATCGCCGATTTCCCTGAAGTGGGCGTTTCCGAAAATAATGTTTTCACGCGTAATGTGACCTACACCTGCCGTATTTATTTGTCAAGAAACAAAGACTCTACCAACATTAACGAGGACGGGAAAAAATTCTTTTTTCCTTTTTATTTCTACGGATTATCTGTGAACGAGCTGCTTTAATATTGTTGCTAATTAGAAGTTACTGTAATTTACGAAGTGAGTTTATATGTTACTTTTCTTCTTGTTACATACTTGAAAAAACAACAACACCAACAAACTGTACAAGTTGCTGTCAAAAATAAAATAAAGATGAATAAAAAAAATAATGCATAAATATAGACATTAGTGAATTTATTCGAAAAGTCGAGACTCGATTGAACATGCGTCCGAAAAACTGAGTATCGAAATTACCACTTGTTCCCATCCCTAAATCATACCATTATAAACTAAAAAACCGCAATATAATATTCTAATTTTGTAAATTTTTAAAACGTAATTAAGTCTAGGTACTACTATAAGCAGTGTAGGTACACAACTTATAGACTTAGTGTACGCTTTCATTTTTTTAAACATCTGCAAAAGAAAGTGTGCACTCAGGTTGATATATTATTTCATTCAAAAATGTATAATGTTTTGGTTGCAAACAATACCATTTAAATATCAGCGCCTATATAATAAACAATGCACATCATATGTGTCATGCATTTCTCAAGCATGTTATCTCCAAGAAAGTGTACATTTTAATTAACGTAACCTGGGTGCACAGTTTCGCTTCCAGAGATAAAATATATCACGGTACCTTACAAGAGGAAATTTTTAGCATGCTGATTTCTGCTAATACTGTCTTAATGGAGAACGTATTGTTTTCCTGTCTCTCTTTTTTCCGCCTGCAAATTTGTGATTGTTAAATAGGGAACTGACACAAAGCTGTAACTGATCAACAACAGTCAAAATAGGGAACTGACACAAAGCTGTAACTGATCAACAACAGTCAAAATAGGGAACTGACACAAAGCTGTAACTGACACAAAGCTGTAACTGATCAACAACAGTTAAAATGACGTATTCAGAAAAATGTTCGAGCAGTTTGTTTTCATCTTTAAAGCAGATCTATATTTTGCACAAATTTTGAATAATTCACATGTCGGAACAAACTGATAAGTTCTGAACAATTAAATTCACCTGAACTTATTTCGACAAAACTTGCAGATAACAATATCAAAATGTCGACTTTACAAACGTATTTTATGTAGTGGCTCAAAAATTCATTTTTTTCCTTGACAAAAACAAGTTTTGTCGAAATGTTGGTAAAGGGTACAATTAACTGTTTGTTATATTATTTCCCTCTGGAAAACCTATATATTTATTGATAAGTTATATTTTTCTCAATTTTTAATTGGTACACATTTCTTATTTTGCACTCAAAACAAATAACAATTAACTGATATGTGTATATTAAAAATGCAATTTGAGAGAGAGGATTTGTGGCAACACTAAAAGTAGAGAAATATGTCGGTGTCCAGGTAGAATGTACCTATAGCCAGTGGCACGTAAAATACTCAAATTACTATATTTACCTATCAACATGAAATAAACCTTTACAAAGCATCATGATCCTAACATTTAGTTTAGAAATTGTGTCAGTATAACTTCAAAGTAAATGCTCTAAAGGTATATAGTTACTCGATGTTCCTACAAAATGGACCCCCTATATGCCATTAGATATCGTTGAAATTGCGTTTGATCATACTGAAGCATTACAGCAGTCAGCATTTTTAAAATATGCTCCATGTAATTAATTTATCATTGCACACAAGCACTCAGAAATATTTAATGCAGAAATCGTCCGTAAATAACTATATATAAACTGTAAATGTCTCCTAACAATAATGAAAATGCATTTACAATTTATTTTGCTAAATAAATTCATTTAACTCATTAGTTTAAACCTGCTTCATTTTACATTGAATGGGAAACAAGTTCTTATAACTCATAACAATCCATATTGAAGGTCTCTGTGTTGGAACAGTACTTTGCCCATGGGAAGGCCATGAAAAGTGTCCCAGACGAGATTTGAACCCCAACTTTCGCATCCGCAGTCTATGATGTCTTTTTTCTGTAGCGGCCAGAAAGTAAATTAAATATTTGTTTTACTATTCTTAGTCCTGCCATATTTCGAGGACCGGAAGAACCTCTAGGGTGGAGGTCAAGCTATTGACCCCAATGTTTCATATTAACCTCTTATCAACCTAAGTCTTTAAGATTGTTTTTGAAAAGTTAAAGATAACACTACGAACGGAAAGGGGAGACAAAAGGAAGAATGAAAATAAAGGGAAATAAAGTGAAGACAAAGCTGTCCTGTAACCTTATGAAAAAACCATTTCACATCGATGACGGTTATATATCATCATATGCCATTGTAATGATTCTTGTTATGTTCCCCGCACTCGAATATTTGATGTTTATGTACTGAGATGCCTGGGCAAGCCCTAGATCCACTTTGATGATTTACATATCTTTCTTTCTATATGCTGTTAAAAGTGCATTAATATCATCGTATTGCAAGAACGCGCCTGAGATGGTGAGCATATCTAGATACAAATGTATTTACTTTTCGTGTAACCTTGCTCCACAAATTTCGTGTATCAAAATGCGTTCCGTGTCCAAAGATGAAAGCATATTCATAAACTGAAAGCACATTCATAAATTGAAATCAGTTATTTGCATCATTTTTATGCTGTCCTCTCATTGATGCGACAAAAATATAATATTTCGTTATTCGCACATTACTTCACAATTATTCTGACAGGGACAGTTACTAGAAGTACACTTAAAGGCGCTTTGGATAAGCTGTCGCTTACTATAGGGTTATGTACATACACTTATCAATGTTTTTGAAAATTTTCAGCTGTTAAATTCATGTTTTATAAGTAAATATATGATATACATTTGATTGAATGCTTGGAATCCTTCATTTTTCGTTTTCGTGTAAAACAAAACAACATATCATACAGGCGTGCGTTTTCAAAGTAGACAGATAAGCAGATGTTTCATTTCAAATTAAGTTGTAGCTCACCATATAGTTATTTGTTTACATGTAAGTATGAAATTTGCACGTATTGTTTGTAATTTACATGTATTTAATTGCTCGCAACCTCACAAAATATTAAGCATCATTAAAAAATTCAGTAAATACCTACTTTAATGAAGGTAATGTATATATATATATATATATATGAATTATAAATACACAATTAAAAAGAAACCCCCAACGCAGGATTGGAATTTCTCAATTTTTGATACAATCCACTGGTTGTATTTTTTACTTTAAATGACTTTTGGAGATTTGGAAATGCGTCCTGAATTACTGACCGGACTGTATTGCAGATAACTCCAAAGTGTCAACAACGGTCGGAATAATACCGGTCAAGTAAGTGACGTTACAGTCTCTATTTATAGATCGGTGATAACTCTAAATTTGAGATGCCTCGTAAATATTATGGAAACCCTTAACTCTAAAGAACCATAAAAACTGTGATAGATGCCGACCACTAGCACTCGAAATGCATAATCTTGTAGTGTGTGGCCGATTTCCATTGCCAAAGTTATCAAAAATCTTAATTCGGACATGTCTAGTTTTAAATTGTTTCGCCCAACCCCTTGTTCTTTCATGTTCCAATCTGTAGAAGAACAAAAGGGCTGGGGAGCAAAATGTAAAATAATACAATTTATTACATGTCTAAATGAAACTCGGCAACACACGGGCATATTCTATAGTTCTAGTGCCAGCAATATTAACAGCGATGAACTATATCTTAATAATAATCAGGCCCCGTGTTCCCGAAAATACTCAAGTACGATCTCTGACTCTGTGTATTACACCCAAATCTCTGCCTCTGTGTATTATACTCAAATCTCTGACTCTGTGTATTATACTCAAATCTCTGACCCTGTGTATTATACTCAAATCTCTGACTGTGTAATTATAATCAAATCTCTATTTTTTGTGGGTGGGGGCCGTTTGAGTGTAGGTATGATCCTATTTAAAAAACAATTTTGCTCTCGAGAACACGGAGTAAAAAAGAGAGTTGTCATTGATTTCAGACGAATTTTGATTCTGTTTTGATTAGCAAGGATAACAATATGTCAAATTGCGAGTTTTTTCAAATTAAAATTTGGAAAGATAAAAAAGAAACTTCCCCATTTACAGACCTGAAGAAGTGGAAGTTTGAATACATACAATTTTTTTCATATTAATCCCTACAGAAAATGATCTTAAATTTCTACAGGCATATCTGACTTTAAGGTACATATGTATTTAAAATATCGCCTTTAATTACTACACATCGATGCCAGACAGTATATTTCATATTACTGAACGAAATACTAGCCGTTAATAGCGAATATATACATGTAAATGAGACTTAATTACTTCTCGTGGCAGCGGATATTAAAAGTTATACAACAAAACAGACATACCTGTTCAGTTCTACGGACATTGGGCCTACATTTATCAAAAACATTATAAAATTAACATCCTATGTCATAATGGACAGGCATTATACAATCTGATCACTTTAAAACTCAAAGGAAGAGGAAACAAGACGAACGTTGATACAGAATTCAGAGCATGTATAGTCCATTGAAAATCAGAAGGGCTAATCAGCCTTCTTTTTTATATGCTGCTGAGCTTTTCTGGCTTTCAATGGACGATATAAATATAATTATATGCAGATTTTCTACGGAAGAGGCGATAGCAGAAATATGTAAAGATAAATCTTTATTAATTAAATTAATTAAAAAAAAATCGGCGTTTGAACTCATTTAAATACTTTTTTACTATAATCATATACATAAAAGGTATAGGTCAAATGCCTTCTCTCTGGCCCAGAAACTATGTATCCCTCCTCTTTAAACAGCGTCCCCACATCCCTACACGAATAGCTGTGGTTGCCTATAATGTGTATGAAGAAGCATTTTCATAGTCAAAACACGTGACATACTTTACCTATCTGCATATTTTCTTTTACATGGTAGACCCATGGGCGTGTGTATTTTTCTCACATGAGTGCAGATATTGCGCCTTTGTGCATGGACCGTCGATTAGGCATATAGCAAGCTGTATGGGGCCTTATTATAACTAGGTTATGCAGAGACTTAAAATTATGTACCGCTGTGCATTTTACTAACACTATCTTGATATGGTAGGCGTTTATTTGAAATGGTGTTACATCCAATGTCATAAACGGCTGCATATTATACTGCTTTTGTGTGAATCGAGTTATAGTTTACGTGTGTTCATTTGTAACACATAATGTTGATCGATTACGACGACGACAACAACAACAACAACAACAACAACAAAACAACAAAACAACAAAAAAAAACGGAATGACTTTTGAACTGTTTACAATAGATATATTTTAAATCACTATATGCACAGTGAAACAAATGGTCTTAATCATTAGGAGATCTGATTACTGAGTTAAACAAAAGAGAAAATCTGGTAAAGATAAATCAATGAACTAATTAAGTGGTCGATATATAACTAGAACAGTCTGCGAGTATCATTCGACCGCAAGCTGGTCCGTGTTTATTCTTTTCTGGTCTCAGTTCGTTTGAAAGAATTCGTTTCTCATCTGTACCTTTGGTAAGAAACGTAAATATATTCAGATTGAATGTTAAAGCTCGTCTTGTCTGGAAATATAGTGAAACATAAAGATATATATGTGAAATCTAAGTGCTATGATTTTCAAGATATTCGGTAACAAAAAAGTTCGCGGAAAATCGCTTCAAGAAATTCAGTTGAATGACGAATCTTTCACTAGTGAAAAATGTATTAACTTTAATTTAAAAAGTAGTCTTTACATAGTGCTTCAAGAAATTGATTCCACTGAATAATAAATGTTTCCTTGATGATATATATATATATATATATATATATATATATATATATATATATATATATATATATCGTTCGTTTGCCGTTAAGCACGATGTTTGTTTTCGCCGCGGGCAACTGAAATAAACATTCATAAATTCGAGATGTAAAAAATGTAAACATAAGTGGAGTTCAAAAGTATTTTAGTCCATAGTTATGGGCATACATGTCAAAATTAGACGATTTTAGCATCTCTGTGCCGCAGAAGCTTGGGCGACTGATTGATCTATGTCTTGGAATGTACGAATGTATGCATATATAAACAAATGTATTCACCTTTATTCACCCATATTACCCTGAGGGAAATGTTTTTTTATTGGTTTTATTTGAGATCGCATTTATCAGCTTCAAAATTCGAGAGGTATTCTAATTAAAGCAGATCCGGTTTAACATTTGTTTAAGATAAAACTGAAAAGCGCCATGTCTGGACATTCAACAATTTATATCTTTATCATATGTGTTACATACGTCCATTCTCTATAAATGACAAATAAACATTCACATTACATAAATATATTGTATTTAATGTTGTTTTACACTTGACAACGATCAAGTCATTAAATTGTTCTATTACTGTTTATATGATAAGAAACTGTTAACGTATATTGTCTTATCTTTTTGTGCTTGGCAATTATATCTTATATTAAGTATTGACAAAAGTAACCCACACTATCAATTCTTTTCACAAATAGGATATGACCTATAGTTCATTACAATAGAAAATAAACGTCATAAACGGAAAGAAAATTCACACACACATTATGAACACATATAGTGAAACTGCTCCAAACCGCATCCCCTGTTAACCGGAATACTCTCTAAACCGCACGATTCCAAAAGTCCCGATTTTCCCTAGATATATTCCTTATTTCAAAACACTCTTTAAACCGGAACCTTCGATTCCGAATACCGGACGAATGTTTCTTGATAAATGTATTTAGATAAATTGTGTTTGTTATTTTCTGAAATTACAAGAATATCGGTTTTGAGCATTGCTGTGACAGTGGTTGTAGGTATTCCAAAACGGTGGAAAACTCGGAACCAGTAGCATATCCTCTTCACCAAGCTGGTTCCCAGCTCTGTGGCCAAAGAAGATTATGATGACCTCAAACTTTATTAGGAATGACATGACAGGAAAATTCAAAATGTAATACGGGTGTAATCCTTTTTTCTGTTCTCTAAATTATTTAGATAAATTCTAAAACATTCTAAGAGACTTAGAGAGCACTACAGACTGCATGAGTTACTCCCCAGGAGTATAACATTTAAACCTGACATAAACAAGAGGGCCATATAGCCCTAGATGGCTCACCAGAGTACATCATCTTATTTAAGTCGTTTCTATATGGAAACTACACGGACCCTTTGGGGCCTTATTTTTAAAGAGATAACATTATTTTAGCAATTATGGTAGACATTCATGAGGTGACCATTTCTGCAAAATGAAATCAAATTCTGACCATTGGTTTCACAGAAGAATTTTGAAATTTTCTATATAGAGTATATAAGGAAATTAGCTGACTCCCTTTGGGCCTCGTTTTTCAAGGGATCAACTTCATTTTTGCAATTATGGTAGACATTCATGAAGTGACCATTTCTGTCAAAAAACATATTCTGACCAAATGTTCCTTTTAGACAAGAAGAATTTTGAAATTTTCTATATAAAATATATAAGGAAATTAGCTGACCCCCTAGGGGCCTCATTTTTCAAAGGATCAACTTTGTTATAGCAAATGAAAGGAAATGAATTCGGACCTAAATTCAATAAACGGGTATGGTTGGGTGAAATGTACCTCATTATAATACACATTTTTACATTCCAAATTTCTCTCTTTATCTGTTTTCATTGAGAAAAAAAATCACAATAAAACACAACCCCCTTTATCAGTACACAATCAATAACGCTCAAAACGCAGAGGTCAAAGTTCTGGAAAAAATACGTTCAGGGAAATAAACTGCAAGACTGATCTGTAAACTAACATACATTTGTAGTACATTTGATGATCTGAATACCGACACTCAACTCAATATATTTAAACATTCTTGGGGAGAATGGAGAAAAAATCTTAAAAACAATCAAGGATTGGGAAATCATCTGAATACATTTGCCGTTATTTCGCAAAACAAACAAAAAAGTGCAAAAGGAAGATTAATGCATAATATCGGCTTAGTATCTGCAAGCACGCAGAACAAAGTCCAAAAGTCTTTGGTTTAAAACCGGAATTAAAAATAATCCCCTCTATTCGTTATCAATGACGGCAGAACTTTCAAAGGTCCGATGTACCAAAATTGCACTTAGGTGTTATTGACTTGTAAACTAAAAAATACATGAGACAAGTCATTTTTAAGTTTTTATTAATATTGTAAACATATATTTAGAACAGAAGTATTTTAGATGTTACAACAAAGATAATTGTTATTTGGCAGAAACAGATACCGAATGTCATTAGAATGGACAATATGTTGTAAGCTTTTTTTCGTATTTTCTTTGTATTTAAATAAAATATTCATTACCAGTTATATTGTACCTATAGATATTTAATCTATTGAATAAATATCAATACAGAAATCTTTTCAAAATTAGAAAAGAAAAGAATTAAACAAAAAATTATTTCAAAATAAAAACTGGTGCAATCAGATTATTCAGACACCGAGAAATTCTCGGGGACACATTATCACCATCAGTACTCTAAAACATCTTAATATGATAAGAAAAAGACTATCTGTTTGAATTCTGGCTTAAGAAAAGGACTCGGGCTAGTGAAGCCCCCAAATTCATTAGGCGCGTGCTCTGAGACTTTAGAAAGAAGGCCAAAGGTTGATCACACACATTGTATTAGATTGTCGAACGGCAGGAAAACTTCAACCTTTTTAGAATTACAACATTTCCAATAAATACAACCTTATTTCGTGAAAGTATACTGTATCAATAAACTAAATGGGTTTCTCGAGGTCTTGTTACAAGCAAAACTGCCAATCACGGCCTATGCTTTCGTGCATCAGGCTTTCTGACAATGACTTCCTGGCGCCATCAGGGTTTATGACAGATGCATCCAGAGTTCAATTTGATTCAATGGAGCTAATGCTACCATATAATATATATAATATTTTAACTTATTATGCTCATTGATTAAAGGATTTAACAAGATATGGATTTCTAAAAAGATATGCGAAGTTGATGGGGATTTAAGTAATGTAGAGTGGTTTATTAATCGAGGGTTGAGAGCGAAATTAGGCTAAAAACATATATACATATAAGCACTTAGCCTAGTTTCGCTCTCACCCTCGAAATGATTATGAGTTATTATTTGTGAATCAGTCAAAATGAGCTACTCCATCGCAATCGGAGAAACAAACTTTGTAATGAGCAGAACTGTAACCGTCTTTAAGTCATACGGTGAACGGTGAAACAGATTATAGTATTCGATTCGATTGCGCAGATATTTAGAACTCTCGGCCCGAAATATGTCTCAATGTGCATTTAAGAGAAATATTTTGATTTTATCAAAAGGACTTGTAATTCAGTCAATTTACTTTAATAAAGTTTCGTGAATACGAAGCTTATATTTCAGCTAGCTGTCATCTCAACAAACAATCGTGCGTAATTTTTTCCCGAAGTATAGGCATTTTCTACCAATGAAAATCGTTCAAATATTTGGTCTCATTTGTAAATAGGGCAAAAGTGAGATTATGCATAAAACGCACTAAATATGTACGCGTGGATCTGACCATTCGTCCATATTTTATCCCGGTTACAAAGTAGTGAAGGAACACGGCAAAGAGAACACATTGAAATTGGTTTATTGTTAAATATCCTATAACTGCAAGTAACAAATTATGCATACAAAACATACGTAGAAAAGAAACAAATCTCTTTCCAGAAACAAATATTACGATATTCAAATAATTAGTGTAAAAGGTCTGGTCATTTTGTGACCAAAGTTAAGTCCTGTTTTCTTTTTTCGTTTTTTTATAATAATCACTTAAAAACAATGAGTTGAATCTGGGGTAAGAGAACGCGGCAAACCATTTGGAATAGTTATACACAGTATACTAATATGGGAAATGTATATAATAGTGAAATTTCTTCAAAACGGTTATATGTGTTATTCTACTGTTTATCTGATAACATCAAGAGACATCAAATGTGTACTTCAAATGGTTTGAGACTATTTAGAGCTGCTAATTACTTGGAAGAACCGGTATAGCAGGAAGAGCCGTATGTCAGATGATGAGTATGATAAACGACAATGAAAGTAATATGCGTCGTTATATAACATGATAAATTGATAAATGACTGGTTGCACTTTTACTGGCGCTGTGGTATAATTGAATATGTCATGAGATTTGAAGAATTGTTTTGAATATTTATTTAATATCGAGGTTGGCTAATCATAATGTTAAAATTAAGGTTGCTTTCTCAATTAAAGTCGAAGTTTAACGATAAGAACGGGCAAAAAGTATGATTTATCCTACAACGAAATTTTAAACCACCAATTTTTTGTTGTTTTTATTGTTTTTAAAATATGAAGTAAACCTTTTTTTAATTGGTTATGATGATGGATGATTACTACTACTATTATTATTAAAAAAGCGAAAAGTATAATTATTACTTTTGTATAAAAAGCAACAATTTCTTCGTCTGGATATAAAATAATTTGGTGAGATGTTGAGACTCTTTCCTTAGATACATATACAAATTATTACCTTCACTAGTAGGCAAACAATGGCCCGTGATTCTGTCTTGATAATGTCTCATAATTTATTCTAAAACTGCCACTGATGGTCTAGAGTCCACCTTGGGGACAGAATGCAAAAGCTCGTTCCTTGGCATTGATACAATAAGCCGTTACTGATGTTTCGCATTCGCCTGTTGCTCAGCGTATTTCCATGAAAGGTTGACTGGATAGTGTGACTAACGTCTGACCCTTGACACAGTCCCGTACGCACTTAGCTACCGTCAGTATGGCGTTAAAAACCAAATTGATGAATGCGTTTTAAATTTCTGGCTATAACATGACTGCACCAGTTGAAGATTAATGTACCGACGGAAAATATACATACTTAAGGAATTTAAAAACGCACGCTTTGGCTAACTGTCTCTTTAGAACGAAGGCACTTACTCTGTGATTATATTCATACGCATTTGTTGTAACCTATTCACTGTCGCCATAACGACACCAATATATTAAATATATGATATACATATGATTGAAGCCTTTGTATTTTGTTTTTATGTTTAAAACAACAACAACAACAAACATATAGTATAGGCGTGCGTTGTCATAGTCCTTAAGTATATACACGATATATATGGTAGCCATGGTCCAGTGATGTTGTATTTACTTTGCAGGTGTGTTGACAACTTGAAATACGCTGGGTTCAATGTTTCTTCATGAATTTCCCAGGCGCAATAATCTAAAGCATCAGGCCTGCCAAGTTAGCCATTGAAAAAAATAATTAATTAAAAAAAAAAAGGAGGAAAATACTCAACCCCCCCCCCCCCCCCCCCCCCCACTGAGGTAAAAAAATTCTAAGGTGAGGGTAAGCTTTTTTTCTGGCAGGTTTTAACTCAGTTGCAAAGGGACGGTGTGCACTCGAACTTGCGTTGCATTAAATATATCATTTAATTCCGATATAATTTAAGTTAAATTATGAGAATTGCAAAACCAATATTCTGTACTGCATACCTTTTTTGTGTGTTGTCTGTGTGTTTGTTTTTAATGTAAAGGCATTAATACTTTATATAGGGGATTGTTTGCAACATTGTCCCAGCCCAGCGCACTTTCTGTTTGCAACCTTGTCAGAGCGATCCGAATCATTAACCGTCTCAAGACACTGACTCTATCAGAACCAAAATTCAACAATGAATTTGAATACTTTTAAGTAACTCATGCAAAACAGTTTATATCTATATACTACTGTGATCGAATAACCTAACACATCAACATATTGAACCGTTTTTAAAATAAATCATGTAAATGAATACAGTCAGTGTATCGTGTCTGTTTCCCATACCACTTCTTCACATTAGCCTATGGCATTATAATTTGGACACAAAATGCTAAACCAGATTCAATGTAATTGGCATAAACATGTGTGTATGTGTATATGTTTATACATGTATATGAATATTTGTTATATTTCTTCATATATATCCATATATATATAAGCTATAGTAAAATTAATTAGAACTGTTAAAAAGGAAGAAAATCTAAATAAGCTTTAAGCTTTCGATTTAATCCTTTAGATACATTTACATTGCTAAATATGCATAATGAGTATTGACCTAGTATTATATTTCATGTGCTTTTGTATTATTTGCATTTGTATTGTACTGTATTATATGAATAAATAAGTTTAAACCAATGGAATGGGCATAACGTTCAGTTCTAATGGGGACTTTATCCAGGTTGTTAATTCGCTAATTATGAAAGACACTGTCTACAACCAATGTCGTAGACATTTTACCAATCATAAACAAAGACCCAGGTCAACTCAGTTCATAGCAGCCTCAATATTAACCACCGGGTCCGAGACGGAACGTCTGAGTCCCCCAAGGTTCTAGTTATTCATGTACATTGTACTTGCTTAATATAGAATCTACACGACTTCATCTGATTAATAAATATAGATTTTAAACAGCATAAATATGTATACAAATTGACAAAAAAAGTGTGTATGTTCTCATACACGGAATGTATTTATCAGGTCCAATGACCTATTAATTACGGAAAAAAGGGTTCACATATTTCAATGTGTATGTACCACCAACGGTATTACTTTTATGTTGTATTTATCAGAGCTATTGATCCACTAATTATGGAATGATAAAATCTTTTTGTACCCTTTTCGACCTATGGCCTACATGCATAATAATAATAATAATAATAATAAAAAACATCGAACTATATTTCATTTATCCAGCAACATGTAATTAAGTCCAGTAAATTTGCAGACTAAGTGGATAGGAAGTCAAATATGTAGAGAGGTTTCATGTTTAAACTGTCATCGCCATTTCATGGCCAGACTCCTATTCTTATTGCTCTGGCATTTAAAGCATCAAGTAAATATCAACACCATTGATAATCAATGTCAACCACAGTCTTCCTAATTGCGGCCATTCTTTAACACTACAACTATTAATTCTAATTGCCGTTGCTATCATTATTTGCTGAAGCCTCAGGACTCTCTACTGGAGGATATTCGAATACTAGAACAACTTGATAACACTGTATGAAACATAATGACACACTCACACAAATGAAAATTCAAATACAGCACTCACTTACATGACTCCTCATTGCTTGGCATACCGAAAATTTACTTTATCAAAACCAACATTGTACATCCATACTTGATTATTGTAGTTCAACCTTGAATGTTTAGGACTTTTTAGATTAAAAACAACAATATCAAATGAATAACAAGTTTATGACCCTTTACATGTATAAAATTATGATTATATGCTGCACATCTCCAATTCAGAATGAATGTTTACCACTCGTGTTAAAATATTCAAATAAATTATTCTATAATTTTTCAAAATATATGTATACAAATTATGTATTATTTATTTACACTAGTGTGCTGAAAAGGTTACCTTGGTGTGTTATATACAAAGGTAAACCGAAATTAAAGGCAAGGATAATAAGAATAATTTAAAAGTATGGATTAAACAATAACACCATATCTGTCGACAAGAGCTTTGTTTAATCATTATCACTCGCATTACCATAATGAACACGTCTAGTTAAGAAAGACTTCACAAAGCCCATCCGAGAATTAAGACCATTAATAATTATTGTCTAAGACCCCTGTCAATCTGTCCATTACTTGTAATGCGACCACTTCATCCCCCCGCCCACGTGATGATAGTGTCCTAATCAATGAATGGCCTCATATATCAACTTAAAAAAAATAAAAAATTCTATGATAGTAACACCAATTATACTTCCGCCGTATCACTATCATTATATGATTTCATAGGTTGAAAGAAAAAGCATAAAAGGTGCATTTATTGATGACCAAGGGGCTTTTGGTGTTAATCTGTAACAGTTAACTAAGTCCTCAATCCTTATAGAGCATCTTGTTACCTTACCTTCTTTCGCCCCATCTTTCATCCTACCTTCTCAGTAAAAATCAATACATAGCAGCACACAATGTCATAAATTCCTATTTTGAGGTGGATTTTGATATTTAAATGGGGCATAAGCATTTTGAGGAAAAAATACATCTACACAAAAATCGTTTCAGCATCACATATGTTTGAATAAGCAAATTCAAAACACAATTCATAGAGCAGTATGCTTGAGGCAAGCGCACCAAATGGAATATATTAAGTGTCCCATTTTCCTCCAAAGTTCACGTTTGCCACAAAAAGCAAATGCACGGAGCGATAAGATTCGCCTGTGTACTGGGCCACAATTAGCGCAACCACAGTGACATTCCCTGCACCTTACCCCGATAATGCAAAAAATGCATCCCACGAGTTAATACACCTCTCAAAACAACTCATCCTACTTAAGCATGGAAGCCATCTCTCCACGGCGAGCACAGGTCGAATCATGCCCTCTCCAAAAACCAACCATTTTTGTATTAAAAAATCAGCAACAGCATTTCAGCTTTTAAACTGCAGCATAACATAGAGCTGTACAAAAAATAAATTAAAATGCAAGATTAAGTGACGGTATCAAACCCCGAGGTTGCACTGTACATTACGCCATTTTGTTTTTAAGTTTTAAGGTCGAATTTATAAGGCGAGCTTTAGGAAACAGCTATGTACACATTATCGATATCTACTGATTCTCTCCTTAAATCGAAACTCATCTTTACTTACCTACAAGAGATAATCCAAATGTGACCAAAACAAAGACAGTTAAACCATTAACACACATTTTGAACACTGACTGAAGGAAAAAGGTCTCAAGCGTTCCCTCTTGAACTGCACATTTTACACGTTAATTCTTACTATGCACCATGTACGATTTCGCTGCTGTTTTACACTACACTTATTATGTAATACATTCGTTTTTTCCACTGCCTCTTAGACCTATGTGTATTTCACATGGCAGGTCAGCGCGCTTCTTGATGGTTTGGGTCTCAGTAAACCCAACCTGAATAATAGAACTCGCACTAAAAACAAACTTAGGAGCAGAATTAGAGCGCACTACATGCTTTATGGAGCAGCTATGTGTAATGTTACATAACGGATAATGCACATTGCGAACTCGATACGTAGAGCGGTAATCAAGCATAGTGAAGGAAGGGAGGTAACACCGTTTCCTGATTACATAGTTTCGTCGCGCTTCCAAAACCATTTGTGTCCCTTTAGTTTGGTTTGATTTTTAGAAGTTTTTAACTTAAGGATTTTCACACAGTGTTATCATTCATGTCCTGATGCGAATGGTGAAGCCACGAGTGAAAATGCATCTTTTTATGTTCACGAATGAAATTATACATCGATCTATCCCCGAAACAAACAATTTTTCTAATTATTTAATGCTTTAAAAGCCAGAAATTAGCTGTTATTCACAAAGACGTCAAATTTGGCGAAATTACCTCGCGTGCGTGACGTTATTTATGACGTCATTTCTTGCGTAAAACCCTGCACAACTGACGCTCCGATCAGTTTATAACGTAGGGTCGGGTTCAAGTTCCTGATTATTTCACTGTTCAAAAAAGTGAAATTACCAGGATATAATCCATTGTTATTTTTAGCTTAACCCATCGAAAAACATTAAATAAATAGATTTGATATTCAAGATTCAAGATTTTATTATGGTAAGGCCTCCAGCCCATACACAAAAATATAAATACACATCATTTGCACATGCAAAGCAACGTATGTATTGTGGCAGGTAGTCATATTTATCAACATATTTAAACTATTTAACAAAGACACATCCTAAAGACAATACATAATATTATAAGTCATAGTGTAGTAAAACTTTACTTTGCTCAATATTCATTTCTTACATTAGTTGCATGGAATATAAACATTGCTAATTTCTTAATGACATCTTCATTTTATCATGCTATAAGATTGTAAAAATTTTCAACAGAGGGGTTTTCATAGTAAATAACTGGTATATATATTGAACGAATATTCTTATATAATGAACAAATGCATATAAAATGGTATTCATCCTCTAGATAACTTTCACAATATGGACAATCTCTATATTCCCTAGGTATATTATAATAACGACATGTTTCTATCATAAGGCTATGTGAAGAACTTCTAAACTTTGCTAAACAACTCCTGAACTTATCAATATTTAACAATTTGATGTAACTTTCCACATTGTAACCTCTTTTAAATTTTATATAATAGGACAATTTCACATTTTTACAACAACTTTCATACCAATTTTGCACAAACTGATCTTTTAATCTAGTAACATATGTGGTGAGAAATAACTTTTGATTTGATACATATTGATGTTCCCATACATATCCAAAACCGTTTGAATAAAGATGTTGCCTAACACTGCTTACCCAATTATTATATCCTAAAGAATCAAAGTGTACTTGCATATCATAACATATTCTAACATATCTATATTTAGGCATCTTGAGAATTATTAACCAATAGCTAATGCATCTTTTGGCAGCATATATGTATAAAGGGAATCTTCCTAAGTCACCTAACACTGCATCATTACAAGCTGATTGTTTTACATTTAAAAAGCGTTTGCAAGCAAAAATTTGAATACTTTCAAGACAAACAAAATTATTAAGTCCCCAAATTTCCGATCCATATGATAAAATTGGCTGGATTTTTTCATCAAATATTTTAAAATATATACTATATGGCAAACATTTGCAACATTCAAGAAATTTTATAACAGCTATCAGGGCTTTTTTCGCCTTCACACACATATTTTCAGCCATCTTGTAGAGGGAAAGTCTATTTGAAAAATAAATGCCTACATAAGTAAAACCATTTACAATACTTAGCTTTGAGTTTCCATAATACCATTGTTCTAATCTAGATAAAGTGCCTCCTCTTTTAAATACTAAAATTTTGTTTTTTTCTACATTTACATTGAGCTTATATTCAATACAAATTTGTGTAACAGTTTGAGTTGCTTTTGCAATCCAGCTACAGTGTCTGAAATACATGCTAAGTCATCTGCGAACAGAAGTAAAAATATTTCCGTTAAATCTGGATAAAGCTGTATACCACGAACATTGTTATCACACAAAATATTATAAAATTCATCAATAAAAAGGGCAAATAAAATCGGACTGATACAACAGCCTTGCCTTAGGCCAAGTGGACAATCAAATAAATCTGAGCAACCCTTACTTGTCCTTACATATGCTTTTACCGAAACATATATGGATTTAATAGATGAGTATAAGTGGCCTTTTATGTTTTTGCGCTTTAATACATCAAACAGAATAGGTCTGCTTATCGAGTCAAATGCCTTTTGAAAATCAATAAATGCTACATATACAGGCTTACCCCTTCTTTGGAAATATTTATTAACAATAGAATATAAGATAAATGTATTGTCCACAGTACAATAACCTGAACGAAAACCTGCTTGACACTCATTTATTTTATTATATGCCTCAACATAAAAAGTTAATCTTCTGTTTAAAATAGATGTATATATCTTACATAGGATATCTATTCTGGACTCTGGAGAGACAGATGGCGACCAGGAACAGACTGGTAGTTGGGTATGTTGGGTTAGCACCCCACCATGCTGTCTTCGCGAGAAGACACCTTTAGTAGCTACAGAAACTCAAGATGATCAATACCCCCAGAGTCTCCCGAGAGGGGGGGGGGAGGATGAGAGGCTCATTAGGACTGATACATTGGAAACGGACTCGGAACGGATACGGACGAGATCACAAGGATGCACTGTCCAGATGACATTGAAAGGAGAAGTGGCAACAACAGTTTGTGTATGCGGGAAGGTGTGTAAGAATGTCAGGGGACTTCGCATTCACCAGGCGCGATCCAAGAGTTGCTCTGCTGGAAATCAGATTCGACGCACAGAAGTTACTTCTGGTGAGACGGAAGAGGTGGCTAGTCAGGACCAAACCCACAGTACTAGCGACGTCTTTGTTGATGATGCTCAGCAGGACAGGTCACAGATGGCACAGGAGAATCGGAGATCTTAACAGAATACACAGGTCCGCAACGCAAAGACAGAGTGCTATGGCCCAAAGGACATGAGAAAGCAGAATGGAGGAAGTTTGATGAAGATTTGGATGTCATCTTGAACTCAGTTCTGCAAGGACCAGTGGAGAGAAGAATTAATATACTAACAACAGTGGCATACAACATAGGTAAAGAGCGGTTTGGAATTCAGCAGAAGAAAGGAGGTAGTCAGCCACCAAGAGAGAACAGACGAGAGAGGGAAATCAAGAATGCCAGGAAAGAGCTGAACAATTTGAAACGGAGGTTTCGGAAGGCACCTGAGACAGAGAGAATAGGTCTTCAGCAGTTAAGAGAGGACATAAGAGGGGAGTTGAAGAGACTCAGGAATGCTGAGCGTTTGCGAACTGGGAGGAAAACCAGAGCCAAGAGAAGGGCCCAATTTGTCAAAGACCCCTCCAAGTTCACCCGCACGCTACTTAGTGGTGAGCGTTCGGGGAGAATGGAAAGTACCCTGGAAGACATCCAGCAGCATCTTCACAAGACGCACAGCGATCCTGAGAGAGACATACCTCTAGGCAGATGCCCAAGAGTAGAAGAAGTGCCTTTACCGGATACCCCTTTCGATATGCAGGAGCCATCCTGGAAGGAAGTCAAGGAGGTTGTGCACAAGGCTAGAGCAGGTTCGGCACCTGGACCAAGCGGGATAACCTACTCTGTGTACAAGCATTGCCCACTTTTGCTACGGCGCTTATGGGGGCTTATCAGGATACTCTGGAAGAAAGGTATGATCCCAGATTCCTGGAAAAGAGCAGAGGGTTGTTTCATCCCAAAAGAGAAAGAATCCAGGACTGTAGATCAGTTCAGAACTATCTCCTTGCTGAGTGTTGAGTGCAAGATCTTCTTCGCTGTTATGGCCAAGAGGTTGACTACTTACCTGACTGGCAACAAGTATGTGGACACATCAGCTCAGAAAGGTGCCATCCCAGGATTCTCAGGTTGCATTGAACACATCAGTGTACTGAGCCAGATGATGCGCGAGGCAAAGGCTGAAAAGGGGGACCTTACTGTGGTGTGGCTGGATCTAGCCAATGCTTATGGAAGCATTCCACACAAGTTGATTGAAGAGGCACTTCGCCACTACCATGTCCCAGAACAAGTCCAGACAATGATAAGCCAGTACTTTAGCGGCATGAGAATCCGCTTCACAGCTGGAGACACCACAACAGCATGGCAAGACCTGGAGAAAGGGATAGTGACAGGATGTACTGTATCGCCCATCCTGTTTATCATGGGCATGAACATCATCATGAAGGCAGGGGAGAGAGAGACCCGTGGACCAAGAATGAAGTCGGGATCATACCAGCCAGTTTTGAGAGGGTTCATGGATGACCTTACAGCCACGACCACGTCCATTGTACAGGCACGTTGGGTCCTGAAGGCACTGGATGATTCTGTGACATGGGCGCGAATGAAATTCAAGCCGAAGAAATCCAGATTTGTGGTCATAAAAAAGGCTGCCTTATCAGCAATGTCACCATGAAGATACAGGGGGAAGAGATACCACTGCTTGTTGACAACCCTGTGAAAGCACTTGGAAAGTGGTATGACGACTCTCTCGGTGACAAGAGAAACGTGGACAACATTAAGACCCTAGCATCTACATGGCTTATGAAGGTAGACAAGTCTGGTCTCCCAGGGAAGTACAAGGCCTGGATGTACCAGCATGGTATACTCCCACGGTTAACATGGCATCTCACACTTTATGAGATTCCCACATCCATTGTTGAGGCACTAGAGAGGAAGATCAATCAGAAGCTCAGGAGGTGGCTAGGAGTTCCTCCAAGTTTTTGTGCCATAGGCCTGTATAGCAGATCAAGTCAGCTACAACTACCACTGTCGTCGGTGGTTGAGGAGTTCAAGGTTGCTAAATGCAGGCTTGTCTTGACACTGAGAGATTCCGCAGACCCGAAGGTCAGAGAGGCAGGAGTAGTTACCCGATCAGGAAGAAAGTGGTCAGCAAGCTCATCCGTTGTCGAAGCAGAGAGCTCACTTCAGCTCAAAGATGTCATCGGGAACACTTGCATTGGCCGTCAGGGGATTGGAATGTCACAATTCAAAGAATGGAAGAAGGCTCAGGGTAAAGAGAAGAGAGACATGGTTCTTGGAGAAGTGAGACAAGGGGAGGAGCAGAGAAGAAGAAGCAAGGCAGTTGAGTTAGGTAAACAAGGGGCGTGGACGAGATGGAACTTACCAGAACGTCAGGTGTCCTGGTCACAGCTGTGGAAGCTAGAACCAGCTAGGATTTCCTTCTTGCTCCGGTCAGTGTACGACACACTACCATCGCCTGCAAACCTTCACACCTGGGGTCTGACAGAAGGCCCATCATGTCACCTATGCGGAGGACGCGCAACAATGGCGCACATCCTGTCTGGGTGTAAGACAGCTCTACAGCAGGGCAGGTACCGCTGGCGACATGACCAGGTTCTAGCAGTCCTGGCAGACAGCCTTGAGAAAGAGAGGAATCAGAAGAGAGTAGTTGGAGGGAAGCAGCACTCCATACAGTTTGTGAAGGCCGGCCAAGTGAAGTCGAATGCACAGGGAGAGCAGCTGGGAATTCTCCACCAAGCACCGTCATGGGAGATGAGAGCAGATCTGAGGAAGAAGCTTGTGTTCCCAGATGTTGTTCAAACCAGCCTTAGACCAGACATTGTGATATGGTCGGAACTCAGCAGGAAGATCATCATGATCGAACTGACCGTACCCTGGGAAGACGCGTGCGAGGAGGCCAACGAGAGAAAAAGTGCCAAATACGCACTGTTAGCTGAGTCGTGTAGGCAGAAAGGTTGGAGTGCTTGGGTTCTTCCAGTGGAAGTTGGGGCCAGAGGTTTTCCAGCACAGTCTGTCTGGAGGATGTACCAGAAGATTGGCATGACAGGAACCAAGAGGAAGGCAGCTATCAAACACCTGGCTGATGCTGCAGAAAGAGCATCATGTTGGCTCTGGTTTAGAAGAGAAGAGCCATCCTGGAGACCTGACAATAGCGGGTAGTGAACAGTCACTGCCGACCCCGTCAACCTGAGGATGTAGTGGAAAAGGGGTCGAAACATCCTGTGATGGTTGAAGTCCACCTGATGACGCTTGTCATTTGCAGTCTCCAGGAGTTCATCATCATGATCGTCAGGGAACAGTCCATACTGAAGCAGCAGTGAGGACTCTACATCAGCAGTAACCTGTATGAAGAAGTCTAAGAGAGATATACCCCTGTAATTACTTGTATTATTTCTGTTACCTTTCTTATGTATAGGTATAATTATACTTTTTGTCCACTTTTCTGGAAAAGTGGATGATACAAATATTTTGTTAAATAACTTATTGATATATGGTAGAAGAATATCAATACTATGTAATATATGTTGAGGTATAATGATCCCGCCACATGCTTTATTTTTATTTATAATTTCTACACATGAGAGGATTTCTTCCTCAGAAATCAAATCATTAAAAAGAGCATTATCAACATCATTAATGTTATTCATATTTTCTTCATCGCCGTTCTCTTCAATATTTTCATATATTGTTGTTGTAAACAAATTTTTAAAATGATCAAGCCAACAATTAATACTAATATTTGCTTCATTCCTAACTGTTTCTGACAACTTTTTTCATTCTTGCCAAAATATTTTTTTGAATTTTTTTATATTTTTATTTAATGTATTGTTATATTGTACCTTTTTACTTTTACATATGTTCTTATATGCATATTTTTTATTTATATAATTACTTAAGTTCTCTTCATTTCTAAAAGAGCGAAAAATCTAAGAGCCTTTTTTGCCTCAGTCTTTGCCTTTCGACACTCTTTGTCAAACCATGCTTTTCCTTTTTGCTTACAGATATGTTTACATACTTTACTACGTTTGAAAGTTTGGCTTTGATATAGAAGCATTGTGTGTGTCTTTGTTTTTTCATAAGATCATATACCGATGGATCTACATGCATTTTTTTATATGAATGCACGCGTGTATGTATGTTTGAATATGAATCTGCACGCAATTACACATGTATATATGTATGCTCGAGTACGTATGTTTCAATTTATGCATGCATGAACGCATATCCGTGTGCTTGCATTTAGATACATGTATATGAAGAATGAGTGCGCTCAAGGCAATGCATCCTTAAAAATTGATATATCATTTGCCTCAATATCACCTTGTCTGACTTAGATCTAAATATTAAGTCAAACCGTATACAACCAGCCTATGTATGCTTGGGATTTTAATTATTTTGGCAGAAATTGGGAAATGGCACTTTCTATCGCAATCTTTAATGTATGATGCTGCTACAAAATAATTCAATTTGGAAAAAAAAATCCCAAAATATATACTTGCATACGAAATATACTGAGGACATGTGTATCCGATGTCTTGGGTGGATATGGAATATACATCTAATATCGAGAATGATACAATTAAAATATTTCACGTATGCGAAGCCTATATTTCTTTTAATAAATAATTAATTCATAAAACCAACACCATAAAGCCTGGTAATTATTCCATAATAAAATATATGTTTCTTGAAAATCTGGTACAGATTACTGAACCAGGCCCAACGATTTGGTGACCCGAGGTCAAATTAATATTATATATTGTGTTTCAAAAAAGGTAGCTTCGCAATGTAGCAGCTTGAAACGCAGTTTCTAAATTACCCTGGGAATATGGTAACAATATGCGTTAATCTTTTAATTGTACATGGAACTTGCATGCAATATCATTCTTTCTGGAACATTCGTTTCCGTGGTAGTATTAGTTTGTAAAGGTTTATCGCAAAACCGCAAGTATTTCAGTCATTTTGAGAACTTTATCTGCGTGAGACAGAAGTAATGCTTTCTCTATGAGATATCGCGACTCGGTGTATTATTGTTATTTTAAATACAAATTACTCATGTACTTGTACTTTTAAAATGCCTAACCTTGGGAAATTGTCGAATATTTGATTTTGTGTGGGTTTTTTTTCAGACGATGTTAGATTATTTAAGAATGCAATGAGACAAATTTCCGCAAAAGATTAGTGCGTGCTTTTACTGTTGCCCTAGTTTTATTTTATCACTTTAAAAAATACGAGTTAAAAGGAGAAAGGCCAACCCATAAAAAGATGATGTGAAATAACAAGAGGCGTTTAGAGTATTTGAGTAATTATCATAAGGTGAGTATATGAATTAAGAAGAATAAGATACATGAAACAGTATCACCAGTTCGTGAATATTTATAAAATTTGGCACATTTTCCCAATTTTGAATGGCAGTCTGAGAAAAAAAATCTAATTTGAGCAGCAAAACAAAAAACAAACAAAAAAATGATGTCAAAATGACATGCACTCTTGGCAGAGAAGGCTCTCTGAAAATATAACGAAATCGTTGCTGTCAATTTCTTCCAATTCCCGTAAGAAATCTCGAGAGTATAGGTGCACTTAAATGTTTTGTACTTAGGTATTTATAGAACGTTTTGACTAGATAGAAAGTTTATAATTAAGTTTGAATATAATTTTGTACGTTGGAAAAAATGGAACTTGCAAGATATATATTGCGTGCGCACGTGATAACCACCGCGTTCTTACGCAGTAGTTATCGCATTCGTATGCCGGAACTGAAGTTACGAAGCACTTCACCAAATATATATACTTTACATTAGTATATATCCTTATCTCGACAGTTAATAATTCGTACATCATGTAACAGTTCAAGGTCACATTGAACATTACCCGTCATACCTTTTTACAGTGATGACAAAATTCCCCTTGCGGACATGTCCCCACCACCCCTCATTACTTTGAACACGTTATTCTCGTGCCGCACAGAAGTGTTAAATTTCATTAATATATCATCAAATTGAGTTATTAACTATACATTACAGGTCACCAGAAGTAAACGATGTATTGTTTGACATGCAAAATCCTTACTTTTTCTGCCTATTCCAAAAGAGGGGAGATATTATCCGGACATCGTCGTGTAGATCGTAGTAGCTTCAAGTGGCAAAAATATGGTCGTGACATTTCATTCATTTACCATTAAACAATCACAAACTAGAATTCTGTAAAATTATGAAGGAAACCATTAAGTGAGCAAGTCTTCAGGAGAAAGTGTTCTTGAAATGGTAATCCCATTAAGTGAGCAAGTCTTCAGGAGAAAGTGTTCTTGAAATGGAAGTCTCATAACTGAGCATGTCTTCAGGAGAAAGTGTTCTTGAAATGGAAGATTCATCAGCAAACATGTCATCAGGAGAAAGTGTTCTTGAAAAGGAAGTCTCATCAGTGAGCAAGTCTTCAGGAGAAAGTGTTCTTGAAAAGGAAGTCTCATCAGTGAGCATGTCTGCAGGAGAAAGTGTTCTTGAAATGGAAGTCTCATAACTGAGCAAGTCTTCAGGAGAAAGTGTTCTTGTAAAGGAATCTCATCAGTGAGAAAGTCTTCGGCGAAAGTGTTCTTGAAAAGGAAGTCTCATCAGTGAGAAAGTATTTGGGCGAAAGTGTTCTTGAAAAGGAAGTCTCATCAGTGAGCATGTCTTCAGGCAAAAGTGTTCTTGAACAGGAAGTCTCACCAGTGAGCCAGTCTTCAAGAGAAAGCGTTCTTGAAATGGAAATCTCATCAGTGAGCAAGTCTTCAGGAGAAAGTTTTCTTGAAACTGTTTTCTCATTAGTGAGCAAGTCCTAGGAAGAAAATAGCCTTGAGATGATAGTCCCTTGGAGATTTTTTTTTAAATAGTTGTCTCGATTGTGTGCACGTCCTAAAGAGAAAGTGTTCTTAAAATGGAAGTCATATAAGTGAGCAAGTCCTGATTTGGAAATAGTATTTTATGTCCCATTTCATAAATTGAAGGATAACAGATAAGTAAAATAAACTGATTTTAAATTATTTATTGATGTTATAACAACAGTAAGTAAATATATTTACCAATAACCTTTCATCAACAACAAACAACATCCATAAATAAAGCATCTAAAATAAATTTAAAACAAAATCCCACATAGTGAAAAGTGTAAAAAAAAAATAGTGACGGAAATATTGCCAGCAATAAATTAGTTCCCTACTGGTATAAAGTTTGTCAGTAGGATGCTAAAAACAACATATAATTATGAGGGTTGCCCATTGGTAAAACTGATTAAATATGGTGTATGGTTATGGAACAATAATAACAATGCTTAATCCAAATAAACATTTTCCACAAACATTAGCTTTACAAAAAACAAACTCAGAATCATGATTACTGCTAAACAAGAAGGCCAAGATGGCCCTGTGTCACTCACCTGATAAGATTGCTGTGTTAGGCATGATGGCAAAAAATGTGGCATCTGAAGTGTTTTTCTAACATTTGATTAAGTGACCTAGATTCTGATTCAACCTGAATTTGCACTCAACTGGGAATTCATGCAGTCATCATTCTTATCAAGTTTAATGAAGACTGGGACAAAAATGGAGGCTTTGGAGTGTTCACAAGGTTTTCTAAGATTTTCTAAGATTTGACCTAGTGACCTAGTTTTTGACTCAATATGACCCAATTTCAAACTTATCGAAATAGCAAACCATCCTAAAAGTTTCATGAAGATTGGGCCAAAAATGTGGCCTCAAGCATGTTCACGAGGTTATCTAAGATTTGACCTGGTGACCTAGTTTTTGACCCCATGTGACCAAGTTTTGAACTCATTTCATCAACTGGAAAATTGCCTCTGAATATAAATCATATCTTTATTCATTTAACAAAGATGTGAAGGTGACATGTAAGTCAAGGTCACAAATCTGTACGTCAGGTCACAATGAAGGTCGAAAATATACTGCCAAAAGAAATATGCTAAAATACAAGTACAGTAATATGGCCCCCACTTCATTAAGATAAACATCATGTATTTATTATGACTAGAGAAGATAAAGAAATGCAATAGCAAAAAAATATATACTTTTTCTTTTTTAACTTCTTTCAATTTCAATGTACAATGCATATCAATTAAGGCATGAATGCCAGTATAACAGTTGTATCCATGGCCCCAAATTCTTTCATTTATTCCTTGTCATTATATACTAAAATTATAATTTGATCAAAATATCAAATTTAACTTTTTCTTGTTAATACACTCATATCCCTGTTATTTGAAATGCTGGAGAATAGCGAATTATGCTGAATAAAGCACGGTTTCAAAATATCCAAGTCAAAAAATTATTGAGATTAGGGTCTACCTCACCCACCCTTTTATGCAGTGCTTGTAACACATGTACTGGTATCATTTAAAGGTTATCATGATATAGAACATAAATGAAAACAACAATTAATATGAATATTCATTTTAGGACTATTATCTTTTAAATGTTCAACATAAGTAATATTTATATAAATAAGAGCTGTCGGAGGACAGCACACTTGACTATTCAAAATGCTTATTGGTAAATCAAATGAAATCTATTTCAATTCTTGCCCTTCACTTACCCTTTATTAAAAAATAGTCAAAAATGATAAACCTTGATAGTCTGATACCCCTAAATCTGTTTATGAAGTAAAAAATCAATCCCATGCCTATTTACTGAGACAAAAGCATAATAACACTGCACATACAAATCTTTAACCAAATATCCAAGTTAGAAAAAGGCCATAATTTGTATAAAATTCAGTCCAAGAGTTATCCTCCATGGTTTTCTGGTGCCCCTGAACACACTCCTAAACTTTCTTGTCAATAACAATTTCTGAGATATAAGCTAGATAGTCGCTTGCATGCAAAACTTTAACCAAAAAGTCTAAGTAAAAAAGTGGCCCTAATCTGCATTATATTCAATTAAACTAGAACTATCACTAAATGTGATTAATACCCCCGCAATACTGCTTTAGAAATGATGAAGTTATTAGGATTAAGAAGAAGAGTATGAAAAAGACATTTTTACATTAGTTTTTTTTCCAGTTTTTTGGCCGGGTTACACAGGTTGTGCTTGACCATTGTATGAAATTGTTTTGAATTCCAACCAGTAGTTTTAAAGTTAAGCTCCGGACAAAGAAAAGTAACAAAGGGCAATAACTCTGTAATTACAATAGATAGAGTTATGGTTCATTGCACTGCACTTCCTCATATTGTGGTTGACCATTGTATGAAATTGTTTTGAAATCCAACCAGTAGTTTAAAAGTTATACTCTGGACAAGGAAAAGTAACAAAGGGCAATAACTCTGTAATTCCTATAGATAGAGTTATGGTTCTTGTGCACTGCACTTCCTCTCATTGTGCTTGACCATTGTATGAATTTGTTTTGAAATCCAATCAGTACTTTACAACTTATACTCCGGACAAGGTTACAAGTTATACTCTGGACAAGGAAAAAATACAAAGGGCAGTAACTCTGTAATTACTCTAGATAGAGTTATGGTTCTTGTGCACTGCACTTCCTCATATTGTGGTTGACCATTGTATGAAATTGTTTTGAAATCCAACTTGTACTTTTCAAGTTATGCTCCGGACAAGGAAAAGTAACAAAGGGCAATAAC
>CM037780.1:58971316-59021316 GCA_021229015.1 Solen grandis
GAGAAGTCTCATTTTTCAAGGGATTAACTTTATTTAAGCAATTATGGTAGAGCACATTGGGTTGACCATTTGTACCAATGACATGAAGTTCTGACTTTTGGGTTGATAGAAAAAATATTTGAAATGTTCTGTATAGAGTATAAAAGGAAATGGGTCGACCTCCTGCAGTCCTCATTTTTCATTGTTTAATTTGGTAGAGCACTAAGAGGTGGCCGTTTCTGTCAAATGATATTAAATTCCTTGAGGAGGAATTTTGAAATTTCTATAAAAAGTATATGAGGGAATTAGCCGATCTCATAGGGGTGTCATTTTTAAGGGATCAATTTCATTTTATCTTAAGGTAGAGCACTATAATGAGATCATTTGTGCCAAACGACATTAAATTCTTATTATTCTTAGTTTTAGAGGAGAAACACTTTTAAGTTTATAAGATAAAATTCTGTTGGTTGCCATGGCAACAAGAGTTCTAAATGGATGAAATTCATTTTAACATCTTTGGTGAAAGGCCTACCAAGGATCATTCATGCTAAGTTTCATCAATTTCTACCCTGTGGTTTCAGAGGATATGTCTTAAAGTAAATTGATGACGACGCATAACAACGAACGCAAGTTGACCACAAAACTCACCTTGAGCATGTTGTGCTCTGGTGAGCTACGAAAGGTTATAGTGCGAGTTGAAATGTTTAAACTAACGGGATAAAATTGATACATGTGTAATATTAATCGATATGACACGATCGCTAAACAATAGCTATTCTGAACGTTAAAGCATATGAAGTAATATCAATACGTTAAATACATTGTTCAATTAGAAAAGTTTTTTCAGTGTATACACATCAGTTGTCAATATGGCCGTCACCTGATTTATCGTTCAGGTAACCGTCCCAGGTGGCCGCATGGTAGAGCGTCCGCCTTCGGAGCGGGATATCGGGGTTCAATCCCATAGAGCGACATACTGTGAAAAGGGTACTGATAGCTTCCAGCTTGGCGATAAGAATATAAAATAGGTCAGTTATAGATATTATAGAACCAAGATAAGAACCAAGACGAGACAAGATGTCGTTTTGACAAGACATAATATCGTTTTGACAAGGCATCATGTTGTTTTTTGACAAGACAACATGCCGTTTGGATAAAACATCATGTTGTTATGACAAGACATCATGACGTTTCGACAAGACAACATGTCGTTTTGAAAATATATCATGTCGTTATGACAAGACATGTCGTTTTGACAAAATATCTTGTCGTCTGGACATGATAACATGACGTTAAGACAAGACATTATGTCGGTTTGACAAGATATCATGACGTTTTGATAAGACAGCATATCGTTTGGATAAGACAACAAGCCAGTTAGAAAAGATAAAATGCCGTCTGGACAAGACAACATGTCGTTTTGACAAGATATCATCATAGACACCATGCTGTTTGGACACGATACCATGACGTTTAGACAAAACAGCATCTCGATATGACAAGCCATGATAACACGCTATATGGTCAAGATACCAAAGACACTTTGGCAAAATAACACGCATGTCCGACATGATATCACGTTATACGAACACGATACAAGTGTGGCGTAGTTACTGTCAAACAGGGAGCGTGACTCGTCCTTGTCACCATGGTCTAGGAACGTGTAGCTTTTAACCACATCTATACACTCTTCAAAATCTTTCGTTAGTAATATACAGGAATATTATTGTGTATGCGATGCAGTGACTTATCAACATAACTTAACAACTTGACAACGACTGAACCTTTTACATCAAGTCTCACCATCCCAGATGCTATATTCTAGCTCTGGCTCTTTTATCTTTCACCTCTTACTAACAATCCGGTGCGTAGCCCTGCCTATAACACTCGACAGAGGAGTTGGCAGTTTCAAGAGATAGATAGATAGATAGGCTTAATACAAAATAAAAATCATTCTCCCGACTACCTCCTTCTTTATTTCTATGGACCCCCACCCGCTTAAGATAAAATCAGGTATAGCGAAAAATCGGCTAGGACAAAAGAATTTGCACGTCCCTATACTTCAAGGTTCGGTTAACACAAAATAGCCGGTCATTACCATAATTTGGCAAGTGTTCACAAACACAGCGCTCCTTGTTGCTTAAATGGCTATCACCTCGGGCGGTAAACAGCACCTGACTATATGTACCTCTTCATGCTAGTATGCTATTGATATCATGTTAAGCCGGCCGAAAGGCAGTTTCGTGTGAGTGATAAAGGCATGTCACGCACATACATGCATTATATTCTTAATACCCTAACCTACAATAAAATCGTGTTGAATATTTCTTGTTGCATTAAAACCCTCGTGTCCATGATATTGATCAGGCCATATCAAAATATCCGCCGAGAAGGGTAAAAAGAAGGGCAATATCACTTGAGAAAAAATACGAAATTTCAGATAGAATTAAAAAAAGGCGAGAAGAAAGTTGAAATCTCCAATGACTTTTTCAAAAGTTCTTCATAGATATATACATGTATACATGTACTGAATATTAAAGGCGATTCAGCGTTGTTGTTTTTTTCTAACGGACAGATTTTTCTAACTAAAACATTGCATATAAATACTTTAACTAAAGATATTTGAATTAAAAATAGGGGGTCACCATGCTTGTTTTAGAGATCTAGCTTATGGTAGAGCATCACTATTTGCTAAAATTTGCTGAAATAAAACATGGCATTAAAAATAAGAAAGATTTCGTTTCTTAATACTTTTAAAGCATATTAAAAATATATTTTTAAAATATTTTATCACCATCTGTAACTTATAGTGTGTTCTATAAGTTACACATAAAAATACTGTGAAATATTCATTGAAAATACAAAACGGGCATAAAATCTCATTTGTGCCCGGACCAAAATGTATACAAAAATTATCCCAAAACTGTGATTTTTTATATATATGTTTCTAAATAAAAACAATTTCAACGGACAGATTTCGTTTATTTTTTCAGAGTCATTTCTCTAATATAAATAATTTGAAAATTAATAATCTAAAATTTTAAATTTTACCAAATTGCATAAAAACACTAAAATTGACTTTTTGTCTTAAAATTTGCAAATATACTTTTAATGATATTCTTAACACATGAATCTTAAAATTTGGGCTTTCTTCTATCATTCTACTTAAAATAAATGAGAAATTCAATTTTTTTTTTTTACAAAAATCAAAATCAGCTGTAACCCGCTGAAACGGCCTTCTTATAGTTTTCCATGATTATCATACAGGGAAATAGACAAATAGACATTTTTTAAAAACAAGGTTATAGCTGTTCACAATTTATCCTATTTTGTTACCATTCATTTATACATGTACTTGGTGGAACTCACTTCGAAGGCTAAACTTTCGAATTCGCTTTCGAATGGTGAAGACTCCATGTTGCGGAACGTGTCATGTGGTACCGCAAGCACCTGTTTAAGGGATACCCTATCCTATATTCATCCGATTTCTCCCGAAATGGCGTTTACAAAAATATCGTCTACCCATGCAATGTGACCTACACTTGCACAAAAAAAAGACTTAAACAACATCAGCAAGGGAAAGGGGTGTTTTTTTCCCCTACCAATCATCTGTGAAAGAGCTGCTTTGTTAAAAGAGTAATAAGTCAGTTACATGCTTATCTAAGAACGAAAAGATCTTTAAAAGCCTAAATAATAGGCCATTTAAAAATAATTTTGCTTCTGCACAATGTTTTATTTAAAACCGGTTTCTTATTGGGTATAGGAATCTGCCGATGCAGAAGTTTCCGCAACAATACATGTATTTGTCTAGAAGCGAATTGCAATATACCGGTAAATCGGAAATCCCTTGTATAAGCGCAAAACAATGGCGTTAAACCTTGCGTAAATGAGAATCCTCTTAATATGTACAATTTTAAATTTCTCGTAATTATGCCGTTTGTTTCGCATTATTACGCCTTTGCTTCGCGTTATAACAAGTTTCAATTTCACGTTATCATGCTTTTGTTTCGCGCAATAATGCCTTTGTTTCGCGTTATTACGAGTTTCAACTTCGCGTTATTGTGCCTTTGTTTCGCGTTATTACGCCTTGTTTCGCGTTATAACGCCTTTGTTTTGCGTTATTACAAGTTTCAGTTTCGCGTTTTAACGCCTTTATCAGAATATTTTATTTGTCAGTGATCCTAATAGGCTTTCGTAGCCGAGCGATCTAACAATTGGGAAAAACAGGCAATTACCAAAAGTTTGTATCAGTTACAACTATAAACTATTTAAAAGGATTTTTATTGTATGATTTTTTTTTTTTGCTGTAGCATACTGCAGAGTATATGCATACCTATCGCTAATCATGCAAATTAAATGAGTTGTATTTCTAAATGTCATCAGCTTTACTATTTTTACATAATTTTTTAAGTATTATTTTTATGAAACTAACTCCTCTAAATATTTTTCCTGAAAGGAATAAATACAAACAGTAGGCCGATACATCATCATGTTCACTTTTTTATATTTACGAATATAATAATCTACATGTATGTGTATTCATGGTCTCTTAATATAGAGACCCTGGTGTATTTCAAATTTATAAAATCATGAATATGAAATGAAAGAATTCGAAAATTTCAATCTGCCGTATTTTGGGACAATCCATATTTTGGGACAATGTATATGTAGATAATGCATGATCACTAATTCAAATCAAATCTAGGTAATCAGGTAATCAGTCATTGAGCAATGTTACTGATAAGTCGATGAATACGAAAAACTAATGCACAGAAAACACAATTTATGTGCGAAATAAAATGGATATTAAAATTTTTATATTAAATATCAACATCTTTTATTACTGAATATTGTTTGTTTTGTCACTGATTCAACATTTAGAAGAAAAAAAATGTACCAAAAATCGACAAGCAGAAGGCCCAAACCTTCTGCAACCGCCCGACCTTGAAACGTGTGCCTGATTATTTTTTATCTGGGAAGACTGTGTGTGAAGGCTGCTTCCAGATCGACAATTAAACAGTCAAGATTACCAAGTTCGAACCTAACACTACATTGACAATGTACACAAGCCTTTTTTTTTTGGGGGGGGGGGGGGGGGGGGGGGGGGGGGGGGGGGGGGGGGGGGGGGGGGGTCCAAAAAGCACGTATTATTATTTTTATGCCAGTCTGCCCCCCCCCCCCCTTTACTACCGTCATTTTTTTTAATACAACTGTAGTCAAATACTTGCACAGTAGTTATTCAAAAGCATGGCTTTGCGAAGGTAAAATATAAGATTATATCGCTCAAGGCTCAGTCCCACTTGACATTTTTTGCCTAGGAGATGTACTCCCGATGGAAATTGATGAGCCTCTGTAGGCGTCGGGAACAGATTCTCTTGTGTCCCGGTGAAGCTTCGAAAGCGTTGCGAACCATGTGGAGTCATCGGGAGGCCTCGGGAGAACTTCATTGCTTGCATTTAAAAATTTTCCCTATATTTTCTCGAAGTTTTATCGGGGAAAACAGGCCGGGGAAACATACGCATAGCTTCCCGGAAGCTCCTGGGAAGCATTCACGGAGCTTCCGCGAATTTATTTTTCCTCCGAGTTACCCCCTTGGCTTCGGTGATGTCTCGAAGGTTCGGTGACCTTTCTGTGACACATTCCAGATCCTGTGATAGAATCTCAGAATATTCGCAAAAAGAAAAAAAATCGGCAAGCGCACTCTAAAATTTTTGCTTTTTTTGTCAACTTTAGACTGAGACGGTCAAAAAGGCCATGGGACATTGCTGGGGGCATCCTCATAACCCCCCCCCCCCCAAAGTCTACCCTTGATTTTGTTAATCACCAAATTTTCATAATCTCCACAATCTTCCCCGAGGCATCTAGGATGGTTCGATACATCCCCTAAACTACGGGATATTCCCCCGATGATGTTTTAAATTCGGTGAAGCTCCGGAGCACCTTCCACGATCATCGGAAAATTTCACGCGCACCGGGAGCCATCCCCGATAATACAAGGTCACTGTACTATAACCGAAACATCAGTGAACGTTTCAATGGACCAATCCCGAAGCTTCTCACGGGACTGCTCCGTCTTTTTGGCTGAAACATCTGATGCCATCGGGAGAAAATTTGTGTATTTGTGTATTTCCACATGGCCGATGATTTTTCTCCAGTGGGACCTAGGCATTAGATCCATGGTCTTGAAGTTAAAAATAAATAAATAAATAAAAGAACAGTCCTTTCATCCCCAGATACCCTTCAGAATGCATATGCATCTCTGTCACACTAAAAACCTTTTTTTTCGGGGGGAGCATGCCCCCGGACCCCCCCCCCCTAGCACTCACATCACATTCAGACTTTGGCCCTCCCACCCCAGTGGAAAAATTCTAGATCCGGGCCTGCGATGATATGCGTAAGATATTGACCCCAGTCAGTATTCTTCAAAAATGTGACCCCCTCGATTATATGTATCAGATATTGACCCGGGTCATTATTCTTCAGAAAATGTGACCCCCCCAACCGACCTACATTATATGCATAAAATATTGACCCGGTCATGATTCATCAGGAATTGTGACCTCCCTCGATGATATGTATCAGATATTGAACCGAGTCATTATTCTTCAGAAATTCTTACCCCCCCCCGGGTTAATATTGACCCGGTCATTATTCTTCAGAAAATGGGACCCCCTCGATGATATGTATCATATATTTTCCCGAGTCATTATTCTTAAGAAAATGTGACCCCCTCGATGATATGTATAAGATATCGACCCGCTTAAGATTTTTCCTAAAAAAATGACCTCCTTCCTATAAAATACTGTCTCCCTTTAAATAATGACCCACTCGATTATATATCTCTTTCAAGAAGACATGTCTCGTAAATACTGAAATACTAGCGGTATAACGCTTAACAGCAAACAACGATGTAATGTTGCATTTTCATGTCAATACAATAGCACCAATCAATTAAATGCCGCGATCTATATAAAAGTCGATAAAGAGTCTTCAGTCTTTAAAAATAAACATAAAATATAAAATAAACTATAAGCATTTATATCAACAAACGAAAAATATCATATTTTACAGTGCTAAATCTCACCCCCTTCCTTATTCTGTTTTTAAATTTTTGTGGCCCTCTTTAATATTTTCTCAGTATTTTCAGAGGAAAGTGACCCCTGTATGAATGATGAAAAAAATAATGTAACCTAAGTGCCAAATATGACTTTATGTTTGGTTGTGAGCGAGTTGCCATTATGATCAAGGTCAAGGACTCTATTACCAATTGGGAGATGATCAGTGATTTTCCTTTCTTACAAAACTTCCTAGTCTGTAGATAGGCGATAAAAGAAGACCCTGGAAATTAATTTATTACAACAAATCTATTTATATTTTTTAGTATTTAATTCATCTTGCTAAAAAGAACTTTAGCCATCGTGGCGTTGTTCTTTTCTAAGACTTGCATTCGAAAGAGTATTATTTTTTCTAAAGTGAACCAAAGTATTTTATGAAATGATGAACCTTAAAGTGGAATTTGGATTTAGTGACTAACCAGAAGTATGAATAGCTGAGAAAAGTCGCTTGTAATCGGTAACTGCATCCGTGTTATAGTAAATAAGAGCATGCTCGACTTCTCATAAAGTCATTTTGTATTAAATCGTATACTGTCAGCGTAGAAATTACCTTGATTAAATAATATATTATTCCAATTCCTTTACAAATTTAATATTTAATAATTTAAGAAGACATCTCAAATAAACAATCATCTCAGTAAATTAAGATTTCCTTATAGCATAACGATAACGGATTAGATTGTTTATCTCCGATTGTCTGACAAAGCGGTTAGATACATAAATTATAATCATATAACTGATACCAACTTCAGAAATATGTATACGTCAAAGTATTGTATGTATATACAAATATAAGGGAATATATTAAAATGAATATCTTACCACGCTTCCGTTCCAGTCTGGTTTATAAGTCTCTAAATAGTTATTACACTGATAATTTCAAAATAGCTAGAAGAAAGATTGCACCTTCACACGGAGTTAGGGTTGTTTGAATAGTTGGATATATATATATATTCTTTGTATATGGTATCTTAGCAAATAAACAGTGACACGTGACCGCCTAATCAAAAATGGAATCCCAGGTATTAGATAAGCTAGGATGTATACGCATGCAACCTTGAACTTATCAAAGCGGGCAACAAAGCCGACATGTAATTTAAATATAGAATCGTGTCATTACCCGTTTTGTTTTTACTCAGTAACCCGCGTCGATGAATTTATGGAACGTCGGTTTTTTCCATAAACGTTAAGCGACACTAATGCCTATTACACTATCAACCCATATATATTCTGAAAGAACATAGTCTCAAGTTTCCAAAAATAGTATCTTCAAGAAAATCCATCCATAAATAAAAAAGTTACAGCGATTTAAAAATCAACATCTCCGATCGGAATTCGCTCCGACAGGGAAAAGATCGATCTGTACCTGTCCGTTGTCGGAAATTTCCGATCGAATTTCAACAGTCCGACCGGAGAAAAACGATCGTTTTTTTTTCTCGATACCTTCTTTATTTTTCAGAAACATTGGGTGGTTGTTTATTGTTATTACCTGACATATCGTCCGCCTTTTCTTATATGTTGTATTCTAGGTTCATAATATAATAATTACCTGACGTAATAATCACCCGGCACGTGCCAATCTTTTAGACACGCGCCGCTGACAGTGCCTATACGAGGCACCCCACGGACATGCCAGTCGCACCCGTATACATACACAGGGGTGGAGGTATGCACAATACACGTACAACATGCCACAAAGCTATGGAGGCTATTCGTTGCCAAAAATCCAGCCTTGTTGATCTGAGTTGAACAGTTTATTTTCCGACAAAATACACAATTCATTTGAATTTCTTAGTATTTAAACTCCAAAGATACATTCTTGGACTGAATTTGCCGATGCAACATTGTAAATAAGTATTTCAACAAAATGCATTTTGTTAAACTACAAAACGCCTTCTTATTTTAACGCTCGCAACTTTACATTGTCCGACCACCATGATTCGGCTGGTTTACACGTTTGCAATGTTGATAAATAAGCTCCGCCCATTTCCCCGCCCACTACATCATCGTAAATAAACGTAATTGTGCGCTCACTTTCGGTATTTTCCGACAACGACTGGCAAATCTCCACGCAGTTATCTCCCATGTACGAATAAGGGAAGTATTGCAGCGTGTAGGTCTACACATTCATTATGAGAATTAAACAGTATCACAATTATTTACTAAGCATCATGTGTTTCAGTTGCATGAGTGCCATTGTATGAAGGTATTGATTCAACATCAGAAGATATAAAAAAGATTAGTTTTTGAAACGTACCCCACCTACATTGTAAAGCCAGCAATATAAGCGCAGCATGGCGTAAATTTATATTTAGATTTTTATATCCCTGGCCAGGATTTTAACTTTGATGTTTTTTTAGTCGAGCCACCAAATCTACATGATATGAGAACCCACTTCACCACAATTGAGTTTTTTTTTCAAAATTTAATATCTAGCCACTGCCATTCGCGCTCAATGCCACTTTCATAAAAAAGTCGATTTTTTTATTCTCAATTTTCAGAAAAACAATGCATGATTTTCACAAACAGAGCTGAGGTGTACCGGACTCAATTTTTTGAATAACAATTCAAGAACACATCTAAAATTAAGGTGCCTTAAGTGGTCAATATTGACTATTGGCTGTATAAAGTTCAAGTTGAAGTATTCATTATGTCTTTAATCAGGAGATGTTCTATAAAGATATAAGATATCTCCTGCATTAATAAAGATTGATCCTTTGCTTGTCACCTAGTATATTAATATTTTAAATGCAAAAAAAAAAAGTGTCTGACTTCCAATATTATTTTGAATCTCTGTGTTAGTTCATATACATACCTGCAGATTGATTAATTTCTTTAAGAAAATACACAAAAGTTACATGCCATCAACTGTCTGCGTCTTAATCCAACTCTTAATGTTTTTTTTCCAGACAGTTAAAATTACTGCTTGACTATAAATCAAGATTTTTTATGCAAAACAAATATATTATAGAAGGAATAAGTCAAATTGATATTTAAGGTTCAGTTAAGTTGCTGCTTTACTATTGTCCAATTTTCAAGTCAAAACAGATGGAAGATTTGTTACAGATAGATCTATACAATAATTTTTACAGGCCAAATTCTGGCTGCTGCCTTTCCCAGTAATATTAAGTATTACTATATCACAAATATAACCTTAATACTAGGGTATGACTGGATAAGAAAAAAGAGAAAAAAATCTCTGCAGTTTCTAATGTAAAGCTTTCATTTCTTAATATTCACTTATAACGTTAGTAAACTTAAAACCAAAATTATGAAGCTTAAATGTCTGTACATAGCAACATCTCTTTCATAGATCTACATAACATTTTTTCAACCTTTTTTTTTTATCTACAAAGTATCATTTTCAGACTCAGGTAAATACGAAATCTTTCTGTACTTACCGATTTATCATGGTGTAAGAGTTACCTCTCTTTATATTCCGCTCGTGAAATTTGGCTCCGCCTTTAAATCTTCGCCTATTTCCGTGATACTGCCATATATGGAAGTTGCAAAATCGTCTACAAATGTTAATCGCGTAGAAATGTAAAAGTCAAGTATGCAGTTGTTAACCTGAGAGTGTTATCTGATGCGGCTCCATTCTCGAACGTCGTGATGTACGGCGTAAAACGTGTCGTGTATGTCGTTGTACATTTCGTAAATTTGAGTTTGAAAAATTATAAATATTATTTGCATTTTATCTTAGCTGCATGTTACCAAATTACATTCTAGAAGTAAAAACGTTACTAGTTAAATCAACGCACAATACGAGCACAATATGTACCTCTCGGATAAACGTTTATACTTTTACAAAACTATTTAGTTGAACCGAAGTATAAATTGTCATGATTACAAGGCTGGATTTTTGGCAACAAATAGCCTCCATACAAAGCTGGCATGACAGTGGAACTTTATGCAGTGTTCTTTGTGTACTGATGTAATTTGATAGCTTTATTCTTTGATGTAGCTATTGTTATTTAATTTAAAATTTAAAAAATTGTACTTTTAAATACGAGATATATTTATATGTAGTCTTGTTTCTATATAAAACAAATTATTAAATTATTCTTACATTTGAAAGAAGGTAATTTTTTCCTCTGTATGTCATGTATTTTTATGTATACGGTATAGTTGTTTCTAAATGTTTGTCTTTTGTTAATTCCTTGTATATCACATGTATTGTATTATTATGTATGCATAACCAAATCCGAAATAAATTTATCTATAGCGTCCGCGTTTCCAGTCTATGTCTATTGCCCGTATGTTGTGCTTCTTGTTTTTCTTTTTATTCTTCATAATACTAATATACCATGCGAATATGAGGAAAAAACATAGCGTCCGCTTTTCCCCTTTATGTTACATATCGTCCGCTTTTTCCCTATATGTACATATCGTCCGCTTTTTCCCTATATGTTACATGTCCTCCGCGTTTTTCTTCCAAGTATATAGTGTCCGCGTTTCAAAACTATGTCTATTGCTCCCGCCGGTTGTGTATCTTGCTTTTTATAATATTCATATATCATGCAAATATATTGAACAAAGAAATAAAGCGTCCGCTTTTTCCCTGTATGTTACATACCGTCCGCATTTTCCTGCAATGTCCAATCCGAACCCCTTCCAACACCTCATTTCAATCTCTGCGTCGACCTTGACACTTATGTAAAATCCATCACGTGTGGGCTTTCTGCTCGTGTAACTCGTGCAAAGGAGAAACCTGTTCATGGTTGTAAGTAGTTTCCCGCGCTTCGTCGGGAGTTCACGGAAGCGAGAATTGTGTTTGAGTGGTCAGTTGGCCGGCATCTCTCGCTTGAGAAGGTTGTCTTCGTTGTCTTGGGAAAGAATCTTTATTTCATAGGTACGTTAAAATTTGATTTGGTTCGTACGTTAGTCTCTTTTTAGTTCGGGTTTGAAATGGAACGCTTCTTGTACTTTATACGGTTGTTTTAATCGTATTTGCAATAAGTGCATTTATCGGAAAATTGAATTAGTCTATCGTTGTCCCATGGTGTTTAAACATTTGCATGTATATTTTTGGTGTTTGGGTTTGCAGCTGACAGTACACAGTTTGTACGGGGAGATATGAGAGATATGCGTCGAACTTGATCTCACAGATCGGTATGTATTTTGTCCGTGCGGTTAAATTAAAATGTGTGTAAATTGAATTTGTATGTACATTTTATAAATTCAGCCAGCTAAATATTGTGTTCTTCATACTGATATGTTTTGGTACAAAGCACTATGTACAATATGCGCAAATTGTATTTAAGTTCCAATATGTTTTTACGTTTAATAAGTAGAGGTAAGGGATAACAAATATATTGTATGTTTTTTGTTAAAAATTGATAAATCTGGATCAAAAGTATTTTTGTATAAATTAATAATATATGCTGTATGATTTATTGTTTATAAGTCATTCGTGTATAATTTCAGACCCAGCGCTGTCATATTGATTTGTGTAATTAAAAGTGTAACCCAATGAAACTCCGAGTTAGTTCTGGCATGGGTCGGAGCGGGCCCCCGAATCCAGATCTGTTTCAATATATTTAATTTATAAACCATTTACTATTATTGACGTAATGTATTATCATGAATCTCAACGACGGGATGTTCTCTCTGCATTAAACTCAATTATAACTAACCTATTTTATTAAATGTACTACAAAAATGACACTCATACACTTTTCCTATCATTTAAAACTGAAAAAACTACTTATCATATTGCCAAATATCAAATATATTCAAGATCTACAGTAAAACTCTACCGTCCGCTTTTTCCCTATGTTACATATTGTCCGCTTTTTCCCTATATGTTACATATTGTCCGCCTTTTCCCTATATGTTACATATTGTCCGCGTTTTCCTTCTCTTTGTATATATTGTCCGCGTAAGGCGTCCACGTTTTAGACCCTCCCTATTGAAAGCGTCTACAGATTCTGCAGCATCTTGCTTTTTCAAAGGAGCAATAACTACACATTTACTTTTTTGTTAACGAAACAGTAACCTATTTTTACATTTAAATGTATCAATCTGCCTTTCCTCATCTCTCTCCACTCTCTCTTTCTGTTTTGCTGCATATGAATTTATGTAACTTTGAAAATCGATTGTTTTTCAATCAATCGATTTTTCTTAAACTTTATCGTGCTTTTCCTGGTTTCGACCCTTGCTCTGGTTTCGTGACCTTATACAAGATTCGAATTTCCGCACGTGCCATTCTCGGAAACGTACGAAAATGCAAGATAGTTGTGTCGTCTGTTTTGAAAAAAAAGCAGCAAATATTTGCAATATATTAATAATTATGCAGGTTAAAAAGGAAAACAGCATGAATAAAAAATATATCCATTTTTTTGTGCATTAGGTTGTTCATTTGTTTTATTTTTCAATGATTTGACATTATTTTTCGTTTTAAATCAACTATTATCTGCACTTCCGGCTACTTGCTGTTATTTTTCAAACGCAAATCGTAGCTTAATGCATCTCTCTCTCTGCAAAAGAATTTGCAGAATTTATCCATATTTATATCATTTATAGTTTGTTATATTCAAATGAAAGGCCTCCTTTTGAATAGTTACAGAATTTGGAATGGAAAAACAGCAATGCATTGTAACCCCAATTTTCAAAGGTTAGTGGGCACCTTTGCCCTTCTTTTTGTTAATGTAAGCAGCCAATATTGGTGCGGTATGTGTAAGATCAGTAAGTTCAGTAGGTAATTAGCACCGCCAATCTTTGAGCATACGTCTTGGGTTCAAACCCTGGTATGGTTATTACAGCTATTAGTGATTGAACGATGATAATGTATAATGGATGAGTGATTGAAAGATTCATGGCGATCATCGATTGTGTTTTACGTAAATGATTTTTCTAATTTCTCTCCTTGGCGTTAATTAAAGATATGTGTACCAAGAAATGAAAGGGGTGGGGGAATAATATTAACTTTTGATTTGTATGTTGTTTATTCAGCTTGTTTCATCAAAACAAGACTGTTTGAAAAATTGAAAAAAAAAGCCTCTCCAATTAAACTATCATCAAATATGGCAATATATTGAGGTATATCTTTCAGTATGCTGATTACATATCACAATTAATACAGTGAATTTGTACGTAGTATGCTTCAAGCGAATTGGGACAGCCCTGAATTTCTACTTACATATTGCTTCTACACAGCATTATCATGCCATAGATACCATACTGAGTTATACTTAGTCACATTTTCTTGATGCCAGGCCAACCAGTCCTGGTATTAGTGTGCCAAAAAATTGAGCCATACCAGGACCATTTTTCATGACTTTGCATGTCGTGGCCGGGGATCAAATCCACAACCTCTTAAACTCCAGGGCAGACACTCGGACCACTCAGTCGCAGGTATAATATGGGTTATTTGAAGGCCATAACAGACGTCCATCCATGTACTTCCAGTTTTGAATTTGCCCCCAAACTCATATTACTGAGAACAAATTACTATCATCTTTCTTGACAACTCCCATGCTGACATATGCAGTGACAGTTTTTTTGTGTGTGTTTATTTCCTAGAACTTGGTAAGAGGCCTAATATATGATTTGTATGTTGTTAAATCTCTCTCATCTCTCTCTCTCTCTCTCTTTCTCTCTCTTTCGCCTTCTCTTATTATTTTTCATTATAATGATGATTTACGTCAAGATAATAATTACTTTAACTAAATTAAAAAGAATAACAATTTAAACAAATTGTCTTTCTTAAATTGAAATATTGTCTATGAAGAACATTTGTCAGCTGTTCATTGTTCATCAGACATAACATGTACTTAAAAGTGTGCTAACAGTAAAATGAGTACAAACAAGGGATCAGGATGCAGCCTGGTATTCTGATCCCAGATGTGTACAAACTTGGATTCTAGATAGGTCCGATCCTGGGTGTGGCCTGGGATCCTGGAACATTGAATATGGGATATTGAATCCACATGGATCCCGGACAAATCCCTCTGGGATTTCCTATATATTATACTTAGGCGATGATCCTCATCAAAGCATCCAGTTATTGAGTTATCATTGAAGTTCTCAAGAATGGTACACAAGTCATTCATAAGTCTAAATTTAATAACCGCTCAACAACTGCAGTGCTCAATGCCAGGACAAATATAGCTGTAACTCAAAGGAAGCAGACCTTGAGTCCCTAGTCTTTGGTCAGCTCAGTATTGATGGCTTCTAAATGTTTGTAAACTAAGTATAAAATCATCAATAATACTGCACCAGTAATAGTTAGCCAGTGTAGTATTTTCCCGTTCCATTAATTTATTTGATTTTACTGTGCACAAAGAAAGAATTCAGTGATCAGGACATGCATAGTCAAATCAAACAGAATATATTAAGAAGCTTTCAAATTTCAAGCATTTCAAATTTCGGTTTGAATATTTTCAGTTTCTACTTACAAGTGTATTTTTTTTACAAGAATAACAATAATGTTTATTGCTTCAACAGATGAGGAATCACATGCATAACCTTTTGCTGTAAAATTAAGTAAGGCATTTGGGAAATTAAATCCTTATTTTGGGAAATTCGCTGATAAAATTGGGAAAAAAATAAAGGCTTTTTTTTATTGGGGAGCCACGGAATGTTGACCTCAACTAAAAAAAAAAAAAGAAAGTCCTGTTTGAACCTTCACCAGACCAGTAATTATCAGGATAACACAAATCTCTCACTGGGATGAGTTGCTGTATATAAATAGGCTGTTACGAATTGAAATTTGTCCCTGTATTCAAAGGACAGAGAGCAAATTATAATGTATTATGTTCTTCAAAAAAAGGGGGGGGGGGATATACTGGAGAGCTATACTATAATGGTCTCACTTTTGGCATTACACATACATATACTGGAGAGCAATGCTACTAGAGCTATACTGTGTATGCTAGTATTGCGCCGAAATTGCTTTTTTAGCTCACCTGAGCACTTGTGCTCAGGGTGAGCTTTTGTGATCGCCTTTTGTCCGTCGTCCGTCGTCAACTATTGCTTGTGAACACTCTAGAGGCCACAGTTTTGGCCCAATCTTCATGAAACATGTCAGGATGTTTGTCTATATGATATCTCGGATGAGTTTGAAATTGGGTCATGTGGGGTCAAAAACTAGGTTACCAGGTCAAATCTTAGAAAAATCTTATGAACATGCTTGAGGCCACATTTTTGGCTTAATCTTCATGAAACTTTGTCAGGATGTTTGTCTTTAGGCTATGTCGGATAAGTTCGAAATTGGGTCATGTGGGGTCAAAAACTAGGTCACCAGGTCAAATCTTAGAAAAACCTTATGAACTCTCTAGAGACCTACATTTTTGTCCCAGTCTTCATTAAACTTGATATGAATGATGACGCATGAATTCCCAGTTGAGTGCAAATTCAGGTAGGATCAAAATGTAGGTCACTTAGTCAAATGTTAGAAAAACACTTTAGATGCCAGATGTTTTGTCATTATGCCTAACACAGCCATCTTACTCAGGTGAGCGACACAGGGCCATATTGGCCCTCTTGTTTTCTTTAGAGTGGGTAGGTGTGGATGTATACCTACAAGGTATGTGCAAGTATTTGTGTATGAGTGTCCATGCATGTATGTATCTATATGTGTATGTCCCTCATGAATTGCATAATTGATCATATAATCTGTTGCTTTGTACAAAACTTCTGTAAATTTTTGGCGCATTAATATATGACTTCAACGTTTTGGCGTCATTTCCTGTTTATGTTTACATTACGCCATATTGTTTTCAGTCAAAATGCAATAATGTAGTGCTTTTGTACTTCTTCATGATGTTTGATAAAGCCCTCTGGGCGAAAATTAAAAAAAAAGAAATGTTTATCTGTGATACCTTGTTCCTTGTATGGAGGTTTTACAGTGATATATTATAATAGTCGCACATTTTGCACAAAGTCATAAATATGTGTAGCCAGACCAATATCTACTGTCGCTGGTGACCTAGTGATTAGGGCATCAAGAATTGGAAGTCATGGGTTTGATCCCTTGCCGTGAAATACCAAAGTTGTAAAATGGTATTGTTATAGCTCCCTTGCTTGGCGCTCAGCATATATAAGGTTAGTTGCAGGACTTGTTGGCCCAGAGTCAATATAATGTGACTGGGTATGGTATCATACCACATGTCTATGGCGTGATACTCCAGTGTGGTAGCTCTATATCTGTCTCAAGTAGACATCCTCTCCAAGAGACTGAAGTACCGTTGTTAGGACTTTATATCCAACAAACTAACATAGTTCTATTGCTTGAATCTCAGCATATTTAAGGGTAGTTCAAGGACTTGTTGGCTCAGTGTCAGGTGTAAGTGTAATGTGACTGGATGTGGTATCATACATGTCTATGGCTGATCGAGACCCCATATTTATAGGTTGGGTGAGTCACTCAGATCAGGTGCACATTCAATAACTAAAAATCTGACACAACTTCAGGTAATAAAAATAAGTTGTGCAGATCATAGCATCAAAAAACAAATGGCATTCTGTAACCTAAAGAGACTGTATAGCAATTGTGCTAAATAATGTTTTTTAAATTTCAAAAAAGGACCTACAAATTCTCTATATACTACCTCATTTTGAATATACATGTAGTGGGCTACCTTGCCCGTAATAACTGGATGTTATCATGCCACTTATTTTTGGCATGATACCACAGGTCAAGGTCAAAATTTGGTGTCAAAGGTTAAAAAGGTGAACACATTATTGTGATTGAGCTTAAACTGCATTATGCATGGATGGATTTTTAGCTCACCTGAGCACGAAGGACTCGTGATGAGCTATTAGGATCACGCTCTGTCTGGCATCCGTCTTCGTCTGATGTCAGTCGTGCGTCGTCAACAATTTGCTTTAAATGACATCTCCGCTGAAACCGCTGGACAGAATTTGATTTATAGAAGTGTTTGTCATAACGAAAGGTGTATCACAAGCATCAACCATATGCACGCTTAAAAGGTCATTACAAGAATTGTTGGAAATTATCATTGGTAATCATAGGCTTCATTATCATATCCACTCTATAACTTCCTTATCGATGTTTGGATTTTCATAAAACTTTACAAATATGTTTGTTACAACACAATGATGTGTCAAGTGCATCAATTGTATGCACCTCTGAAAGTCAAGGTCACAGGAGTTGTTTGAAATTGTCTGGGATTTATAGGCTACAATGTCATGATCTCTCTGTAGCTTCCATATCTATGTTTGGATTTTCATGGAACTTTACAGAAGTGTTTGTCATAACTCCCTTTAAAAAAGTAGAGTGAAAAACATAACAATGGCCTTAACTTCTTAAATTTATTAAAGCTTCTGTCATCAAACTTCAATACTTGTTCACTATAACAAGCCGGCTACATTATTCCATCAAGGGCCACAATTCTTGTGTCCATTTTGACGAATGTATCTTCCTTTTTAGCTCACCTGAGCAGTGAGCACTTGTGCTTAGGATGAGCTTTGTGACTGCCTTTTGTCCCCCGTCCATCAACAATTGCTTGTGAACACTCTAGAGGCCACAGTTTTGGCCCGATTTTCATGGAACTTGGCCAGGATATTTGCCTAAATGACGTATCGGATGAGTTTGAAAATGGGTCTCGTGGGGTCAAAAACTAGGTCACAAGTTCAAATATCAAAAAACCTTGTGAACATGCTTGAGGCCACATTTTTTGCCCAATCTTCATGAAACTTGGTCAGGATGTTTTTCTTTATGCTATTTCAGATGAGTTTTGAAATTATTCATGATTCATGTTGGGTCAAAAACTAGGTCACTAGGTCAAATCTCAGAAAATCTTAGAAAAAACTTGTGAACATACTAGAAGCCACAGTTTTGTCCCAATCTTCATAAAAATTGGTCAGGATGTATGTCTACATGAAATCTGGAATGAGTTCAAAACTGGGCCACTTGGAGTCAAAAAGTAGGTCACCGGGGCAAATTTTAAGCAGACTTTCATATTTTTTTTTACAAGAACAGCCCTTAGGTAGTAGTCTGATCAAAGTAGCTAAAACCATTCCGGTCCGTCAACCAAGATGGCTGCCAGAGCTTAAAATAGAAAAATCTTTAAACCGCATCTCCCCCTAATGCAGCTAGCAGATTTTGAGAAAACTCAATAGGAATGATCATTGGGTAAAACTGCACAAAAATAGCTAATATCATTCTGGTCCACCAACCAAGATGGACACCAGAGCTGAAAATAAAAATAATAATCTTTAAACAACATCTCTTAACCTGCAGACCAAACTTTGATGAAACTCAGTAGAAATAATCATTGGGTGTTACTTCACAAAAATAGCCAAAATCATTCGATCCGCCAACCAGATGGCTGCCGGAGCTAAAAACAGAAAAATCTTTAAACATCATCTCCTAAACCGATGAGCAGATTTTGATGAAACTTAATAGGAATGTACTTGATCAAATATGTTTTGAAATAGGACATCATATAAGAAAAAAACAACAAAAAAACAACAACAAAAAACAACAACAAACAAACACGAAAAACAAGACTTGCTAAGAAACTCATTTTTCCAGTGCAACTTCATTTGGTCCCACACTTTGTTCCAATTTTTTTTTCTGTTACATTGTAGTTATGTGATGTTGTGATTTGTTTAAAGTTTAAATACCCTATGCTCACCTTAAATTCAGCAAAGAATATCTAGGAAAAACAATTTTTTGGTAGGAAAAGAGACATTTTTCCATGTAAAGAGGACTAGTGGTACTTTACTGCCTTGTGGTACAACCATTTTGAGTATCATTGAGGTTCATTTGAAGGGGGTTCCAAAAGAGCCAGCATCATGAAATTGTAACAGGAAGCAAGCTCCGTAGTTTGATTGCATTGATTTCCATTTCATATGACGTCAAAAATTTTATCTGCTATCAGATCATCTGTCAATTCTGCATGGATTTTCTTTTTTTTTTTCAAGATAGTGAATTTCAGGAAAAGTAATTAAGTAATGAACATGGTAAAGTTTGATATGGTTTGCATAGCAAAAAGCCCTATCGTTTGTTTGAACAAACGAAATCTAGTTATTGTTATTCTTTTTTTTTTTCTTTTTGAAGTTCAATTAATATTAAATATCTCAAAAACGAAAAAACTCATTCAAGATAAAATCGTCTCTTGGAAGAGCTTTAAGATAATATTTAGTTTTTGAATTTCGGCGTTGACTCATTTGAATATTGGTTAAAAAACGAAATTTTGTCACCCCAAATGCATTTAATCGCTTATATCTGGAAAATTATTGATTTCTATAAAATTAGGGTATGTACATTATTTTTGTAGCGATCCCTGGGTGTTCTATTGATGTTTAATTTTTGAAGAATAATGTTATATTAATAAAAAAAAAAAACAACAACAACAAAAACATGTTCTTGGCATATATAAGGAAATTACATTAGAAATGTCCCTCTGTAGTTGTTCCATTGGTGATTGGGAAGATATTGTACTATTCTTCTGTCGCGGGTGTGTCTTACGCTTTAATTACGTAATATTGCATTTCGCGTCAGTCATGCACCACGAGCAAACATTTTATTGACCCTTATCAAAATCTTGCTTACATGCAAGCGTCCCATCAATAATGATTTAGGTTTGCAGTCATCCGTTCGGAACACCTCTCCCATTTCTTCAAAATAACGGGTTAGGCCGGTTGGCAATCATCTTGAAGAGAGTAGTACACATACTGGGGGTTCTGGACCACTTTTTAATGACAAACGGAGCCTTTCTAGTCATTTCTTACTATAGCGTATTTTTTGCCGGAGCTACCGCAAATTTCGGCTACCATGGATACAGCACCAGGGATAGCACTAGAGGAGTGTCTTTTGGTTGTCATTTTTTTTCCTATTAGAGAAAAGCAAATACCTAGCATAGAGCAACTCTCATAGCTACAGCAACAATGGCAGTACAAGCTACATTCCAGGCGATAGGGATACGGTCCGAGAAGTCACCCATTTGCTCCTCGAAAACGCCCACGAGAGCAACCTCGTTCCAGACATAGCCGAGGCCAACTACTTGGCTGGAAACTTGGGACGCACCCATCTACGTCCCCGAGAGGGACTTCCGACGTTTGCCAACGATGTGTATGTGTTTGGGTACATGCGGTGCGAAGACTGATTTCTACCGCCGTGTGCGAGAGCATGGGGAAGGACCCAAATGGAAAATCGAGAGGCCACATACAAGCGAACTTAGTCCACATGCTTGCGACCCGAAAAAACGTCGAAGGCAGCGCTATCTTGGAGACGATCGCCAGGATCGAGTCCGACACCAAGAAAAAGGCGCCGCTGGCAAAGTGGCGAGAGCTGTACCCGAAGACCGAACCTGCCGGAGTCTTTGTGGCAAAGGTGGACGTTTCCGAGATTGCTATGTGCGAGCTGCAAGCATCTTTGCCGGCCTTCGAACGCCAGCTGTTGGCCCACGGATATGGCCTCTACTGCACATACTACACGCAGGACTTTTCTTGGGTCCTAGACCGAAAAGCTCTTGTGGAATACCTATGCGAGTTTGAAGGGTTCCGCGAGCAAGTCGACCTGGCCACCACAATGCGAATGTCCACTGCCACGATCTTGGTGAACTCCGACAGCGTAGGAAAGCACGTTTGTACATGGGTGCGAAGCGAATCTGGCTACACCATTCGCACAAAGCTGTACAACAAGGTTTTGTCGAACTTTTTTTTGTCTCTTCGGCAGCCAGCTTTTTTTTTTGTCAAGGCTAGGGAGGTCCGAGAGCCTATTGGCGGGCACTTGACCGACTACGTCAACTGCCCAAACGACTGCTTGCGGCGCACATTTTTGCATCCAGACGAACAGGCGCGCGGATGCACCCGAATCGAAGTCTCTGTATGCCTGCCGAGGACGAGATCTCTCGGAACACACGGCCAAAAAGGTGGTGGGAGAGGCCTTGGCCTTTGTCTCCCCCCAGAAAAAAAGAAGGCTTGTTTGTTGTCCAGCCACCCACCAAGCAGTGGGAGAACCTTTCTACGTGCCTCGACTGGTGTCTTGTCTTGGCCGATCGGCTCCAGGGATCGATATTCGTCGCCTGGTATGCGTTCACTATGACGGGGCGGGTCTCGGGAGTTCGAGTCCGGCCCACCAAAGCCTACATAGCTAATGACAAAACTTGGGAAAGGGCCGTGGAGTGGGCCACGGCCGACTTTGGCTTCCGAGCGTGTTTAATCTTTCGGGTCGACATTTTGGAGGCGAGCGAAGGGAGTATAGAGCTAGGCCCCCTCCGATGCTACACCAAGGACGCCAACGCTGGCACTTTCTTGGCAGCCAGCAAGAGGTCAACCCAACTACACCCGAAAGGCCCAGACCCTTCGGCCCTCTTGCCACCCTCGGCAACGGTAGAGTGGGTTTGGAGGGACAAAAAGTGCCATGCGATAGGCGTAGACGTCTCGGCCTACAAAATACAAGAGGTCCCAGAGGTGGCAGAAGGCCGCAAAATCTCTATGCTATCGAGATGGAACCGTGAAAAGCGTCTCCAAGAAATCCGAGACGCGGCAAACGCAGAAGAGTGGAAGCGACGTGCCTGGGATAGGCTAGAAGAAGAGCAGCGACACTACCAAAAACAACAGCGCCTACGAGCCGAAGAACTTGCATGCTTGGCCTAAATAGTAGAGGCAAAAAAGAGGTACGAGGCGTTGTCGCTAGAAAATATGGAGCAGGTCGAGGACGCTTTGGGCGCATATACGACAGACAAGGTTGCAGACATAGCCGGGCCAGATAAATTGACCGTTCTTGGGTACCGCCAGACCACAAACAGCCATCGCTTAGTCTTGGTACGCACGGACGATTGAGCCCTCTATGTCGTGTGGGCAACGAAAGGACTCGGAAGGGTGCTAGACAAGTGCGCCGACGTGTTCGAGTCGAAAACCGACAGCAGAAAAAAAAACAACACACTGGCTTCCACAAGTTAGCAATGGCAGTCTCGCTGGGCTGGAGATAGAGCCGACCACTGTATTCCAGGCCAGGGAGGACCAGATCTCTTGGAACCAAATACGTGTTGTAGCCGCCCCAGATCCCCAGCGTCTGGCCACCCTGCAGGCCTTGGCCAAAAAAGAACAAGAATACCAAGAGGTCGTACAGTATGATTTGCTGTTGGAGGCCGCCCCAGCCTCGAAACACCAGGATGCTGAAAAGGCGATAGACATGCAACCAGGCGAATACCTCTGCCGGCGCTATGCTTCGATAACCTTTTGAGGCTCGCCACGCACGATCCTATTCTTGGTTCCAGTGGGGGGAAATGGAGAACCCGCGACAGATGTAGAAACGTCAACGTACGGATACTTTCTCGAGAGAGAGAGAGTTGGAAAAGGTAGAGTCGCTGCGAAAGACACACTCTCCCCACCTCTGCAATTTGGGTGCGGTGCATACGACGCCACAAAAAAGGAAAGACCGTCTAGTCTGCCTGGTATCTCCAGGATCTGCTATGGCCTAGACCACGACCACCCCACTTGGCAAACAAAACAACATTGATCGGCGGTGCCCAACTACGAAGAGTTCTCAAAGGCACCACGCCAACAATGTTTCTGCCGCTCTTGCCCCTATACTCCCCAAAATTTTCTGTCGAATCGTTTTTGGCTACAAGGCCTTCGAGCGACTCCAAAACTCGAGGGCTCCCGGCTTTGTTCCCTTTTCGAAGTTTTTTGAATTCGTCATATGGAAAGCGTGGTGGGTTGCCTCTACTGCGAACTATCTCCATGTTTTGTGTATAAAGCATACGCATATCCATTTTTCTAATTCAAATTTTTTTTGTTCATTCTATAGTGGGGCGCCAACTACTTTTTCTCCGGGAAACAGGTTCTAGAAATTCTCGGAAAACAGGTTCTGGAGATTCCCGGAGATTCCCGGAAAACAGGCTCCTGCAACGTTGGGTTCTTCTCGTTTGCAATCCTTGCAATCGTTTGCAGACATTTGCACTTTTTTGCAATACAATTGGAGGCGTGGAAAAATTGTATATAACCATGCCACCTAGACGAGATTTGTCCCAAGAGCAGATCCAAGAAATCCGCTCCCTCCGATGCCAGCTGTCGGCACACGAGGCGAAAAAGCTCTATGGAATAGATTCCGCGAGGCTCTACAAGATTTGGCTAAACAATTTGGCAGTTCCTACAACTCAAAATGCAGTCGTGCTGTACGGCTCTTCCGAACAGTTAGTCCCCAAAGAAGAGACCGGCCATCCAACCTCAATCGAAAACCTATACGAGAGGTTGGACCGACTAGAAGAGCACGCAAAACAAACTACGACAATGTTGGTAGATGTACTGGCCCTGTTGGGTCACTTCGACGACTCCTTTCTCGAGATAGAAGAGCTGGTTGCCCAATAGACAGAAAAACTAGAAGACACATAACAAGAGGTAGAGGAGCTGGCTGCCGAAGAGACAGAAAAACTGGAAGAGCTGGCTGCCGAAGAGACAGAAAAACTGGAAGACACAAAGCAAGAGATAGAAAAAAAGAGATAGTAGAAACAACTCAAAAGTAGGTCTTCATTTCCATCGCCGCGTTTCTCGTCTGGAAAATAGTTGTTGGGGTCCAGCAAAAAAATACACAAAAACCTGCACCACAAAAAGAGGAGACACCCTCATAAAACACAATACAGCGAGACCCATTCTACATGGAATAGGCGCCAAAAAGGAGATGTTAGTTGGTTAGTTGGCGTACATCCAGCTTGCCAATCCCCTCTTTCGTACTGCAGATAGTCTATTCCACCTTTTCTTCCAAATCTGTTCTGTCCATTCGATCGGCTTTTTTGTTCTTTTGTTCTCCAAGATAGCATACAAACTTTTTTCCATGTACTCAAAGCTTTTCTATTCCGCCTATTTCGAAAACTGCTTGGTCCAGTCCGTATACAGGGACGTTGTCATATTATTCGTCGGACAACAGCAACAACAGCATATCTTGTTTGTTGCGCCTCCCTACTGCGAAGGTTTTACAGATATATTTTCCTAGGGGCATGTCTCCTGTTTTCCTCCATGTTGTGTGTGGCGGCACTATTTCCAGTTCTAGCGTTGTTTTCTCTTTGTTTTCTCCAGCAATCCTTTGAAATATACACGTCTTTTTCCCACGGGCACATTTTCGCCATAGACTGCTCAAGAAACATATATCGCAAATTCCAAACAAGACCATCGTTTTCTATGTTGCTGGGTCGTATTTCGGCTTCTTGTGGTGCTTTGCCACGAATTCGATAGTATCTTTCTTGGGAGATGTGGTATTTTTTCTTGGCCTCTCGTATAGATAGCCTACCAAACCGTATTTCGGCGTAGGCTTCTCGCGATAGAGCTATACCAGACATCTTGGTCCCTATCTGGTGTGTATCTCTAGTTGGGCGCACGTGGTGTCGCTACAAAATTTTCGACAACCAGGCAAAATTTGCGCTATAGTAAATCCATTTATCGCACTGGGTACACACAGGCTGGGGGCCCGCCAGTGGGGGTTGGGGCGGGTCCTGGTAGCCGAAATTTGCGGTAGCTCCGGCAAAAAATACGCTTTAGTAAGAAATGACTAGAAAGGCTCCGTATGTCATAAAAAAGTGGTCCAGAACCCCCAGTATGTATACTACTAAGAGAAATCTATAAATAGACTGACGTGTTGACACTTTGTGAGGTAGCATTATTTTTAGTCCCGGAGTTTACACCGGAGGGGGCTATAGGTTTGCCCTCCGTCTGTCTGTCCTTCTGTCCGCCCGTCGTGTCCCGCGATAACTTAAAAACCGTTTTAAAAGATAATATTATAAAACTTGTTATATGAAAAGATGACAGTATAGAAATTCTACACGTCCGTTTTTTTCCAAGGACCAAAATTATGGTTGCTATGGTAACGGAAAAATTGTGCACCTCACCGAGGACTCATATGTTGCGGGCAACACCAGTTACTTGTTAATTTATGAATTCTACAGATGTCACTTTTATTTCTAATCATTGAATATTTAAATTTATGATAATGTATTTTTGATACTTAGAAAAATGAGTGTAAGACAAAGTTCTACTCTACATGTGCCATGTGTTTCGAAATAAATCGCTTATTCCTGAGAGAACAACAAACAAGAACTCTCTCTCTCTGTATATCACTGAGAAATATTTAAAATAAAATTTTGATATAGCAGTCCCGCCTTACATATTCTGTGTGAAGCTGTCCCAAGTGAGAAAGGCGTCAGAGAGAATCAGTCATAATAAGGAAATGTTAACTAAGGTCGTGATTAGATGGATGGATGGATGGATGGATGGATGGATGGATGGACGGGTGGATGGATAGACGGACGGACGGATGGATGGATAATTACGTAAACTCTACTGTTTCTTGTAACAAATTTCATGATGCCGATATTTAATGTGACATATGTACATTCTGGTAATTAGAAGCAATAAATTAATCCAAGTTTTGTGAAAATTTAAATTTGCGTGTGTGTGTGATATCATTTTATTAATGCCTCCCATTAATTTTGTTGTGAATTTGTTAACACATCTACTCGCTCCGCAGGGTGTCGACAGATCCCCCCCGCTGCAGGCAAATGTCAATAGCTAGGTCTTCTAACACACCAAGCATGTATTCCGGCTGAGTAGGACCAGTACTAGCTAGACTCCAACCATGTTTGTAATATTAAATATAATTTCAATTTACTTATAAAAATAAATTGAAAAAATAAAAGCATAAATGTAAAATTGAAAGTAATTCATAAGGTTAAGGTTATTTTTTTCTTGGCACAATTAATACAGTTATGAAGAATAATTCATATTTTGGGGTTCTATGAAAAATAGTATTATTGGGTTATATTTCATTTAAATTTATCAATAAATAATTATGTTAAACCAAAAAGCTACATTAACATTATATCTAGGTATTAACATCTTTAATTTGTAAGAGAGGCAGAGAGAGAGAAGGGGGGGGGGGGGGGAGTTAGCCGCCCATAAAACAACAACAAAAATAAATACGACCGTGTTAACGCAGTTCGAGTGCATATATAATTTGACATTTGTTTTTGATTTATGATGCACAATAAATGCTACTTACATCCACACATCTGTGACATTCAGACGCTCAATTATCGTATACTAAGTGAAACTAAAAGCGTTTGGCTGATTTGGATTGAAGCAGTCACGTTGCCAATGTGACAGTGGAAATGGGTGACAGAGAATGCTCTAGCAGCAGGGGTCGGCTGCGTGAATGATCTTTCAGTAAGGGGCTCACAATGGGGATTTCCACTACTGAGCACAAAAATAAGAGCAATCAAGGCAATTTCAGTTACCTAGAAAAGTGTATAATTAAGCCAGTCGGTGAATTCGGTGAATCCAGGCCGGCGAATAGTTCTTCTTACTATTTATTTTAGGAGATGAGAAGGAAAGTTTTCATCTGGAGTGCAAAAAAGCTGTCAGTTTGATCTAGCATAAATGGTGTATTTACCAGAACATGTAGTTTATCACCCCTGTGTACAGAATGTAATTTAATTGAGTTGTATCATATCTGATGAGTTTAAAAAATGATCAAAACATAAAATTACTTGATAATAACAATAAGCTCATTGTTACATTTTCTTTTCATTTCAGGTGGTATATTAATTGCAGAATAAACAGTAAATGGAACACATACAATACCACATTTTAAACAAAGGGAATTTGTTATTATTAACCCATACTACTGAGACATCTGTGCAAGTAATCCTGTCACTCATCCCGAAAAAGCAAGAGCTCTGGAGTCTGACTATATTTTTCAAACCTGATTACATTTGGTGAATAATGTGAGTTATTACTTAAAGATGTATAAGACTGCATTCAATACAGAATAGTTAGTAGAATGGACACTGCCAGTGGCAGAGTGGTAAGATCCTCTGCCTTGAGAACGGGAGGTCGTTGGTTGGATCCCTTGCCACAAATACATGGTGTGGTATCATGTCACATGTCTACAATGTGATACTGCAGTGTGGCAGCACTATATCTCTTTCAAGTAGACATAGTCTCCAAATGACTGAAATACTGTAACCATGACAGTTAACACCAGCACAACAACCCCAGTACAACTCTTTCAGTTCTTTCTTGCTTTGATAGTGAAACACATAATTAAACAAATTTGATCTTATTAAAATAGATGATGAACAATCTCAGACTTATCTCCCCCTTCTCAGGGCCGTGGTCTCAATCCGAGAAATAGAGTAAGAACCCAAAGCCTCAATACACCTGTTGACTGTTGTGGCATTTTCTTATGGGGGTCTCTGTCCCCCTGTCAATTTGCCATTACTAGTTAGATTCAAAATTTACACAATGCACAAAATTGTCCATCCAGAGTCATTCAATGTCACCTGTGATCTAATTGTTTGTCTATTTGTTTACTTGGATTTACACTGACATTATGTTGGTAATCTTGGGTTTTTGTTTACATTAGGCAGGTATATAGTTCTGCGTCACTGTGATATCACACAAGACATGTGGGTATAATAAGACCTCAGTTGTTGATCATTATATTACCCTAACAGTGGGTCTACCAGTTTTAAACAAAACCAAAGAACATTATTTTTAATTAATGAGATAATAATTTTTTATAACCATGGATTGGATGGAACAGCTCCAACCACTCATGATCAGCCAAAGGAACTGGTTTCAATTCATCTGATTTTGTAAACATTTCAATAAATTATATGTCTTAACATACAGTCAAACCTGTCTTAAGTGGTCATTCAAGAGAATAAGAGAAAGAGACTACTTAACAGATGTTGCCGCTTAAATGAAGGTTAAACTAAACACAATGCTAGTTTGGTAATATTAAAATTGACCACTATATAGGTTGACCGCTTAATACAAGTGGCCGCTAAAATAAGTCAACTGTGTAATTATATGATTTATATGTGCACGCAGTTTCAAGGATCATTTTCAATTATACTGAATCTAAATTTTACCAGGATGATTTCCCTAAAACTTGAAAAATGTGTTCAATATCTTAAATAAGGGTTTGGGTTTTTAAGAAAAAAATGAAGAATTACCAAAATGCAGAATGTACATGCAGTTTGTTCTGGTGCACCTCAGTTATACCAGAGATATTAAATATTTTCAAAATGGAACAACTAGAACTAATCATAGGTATGAATAATGGATCTAGATAAATAATTATGTATTATCAAAACGCTTGTATAAATGTAATACACATGAAGGTTGGTTACGCTGAATAAGAAACAGAATATTATAATTATAATTATGTGTTGAATGCCCAGTTTGGTTAGGATAACTACCTTTATAATACATCAGTTGAATAAATAAAAAAATATATGCATAACAGCCAATGGCTTTATTGTTTGTGTTTGACTTGAATATACTTATAATATTTTGTTGGGGTGCATATGTGCAATATGATCAGGTTGAATTAAGTTCAAGCAGGTTGAATTAAGTACAAATTTAAATGGATGAAAAATGCCAACTTTATAAGTCACAAACAATCGCTGTGAAACAAATGATGGAAGATAGCTCAAAAGCTCATTGAATAAATTTCTGGCACTGAGAGTGTACCAGAGGCTCTTAGCTTGAGTCCAAGTGAGCCATGATTTTTCAGTTTCCAGGATGTCATGTTTTTAAAATAAAAATGACAACATGCATAATTATCTGTGCCTGAGTGCAAGGGAATTGTTAAAGCTGCAAGAAATTTTCTTCAATCATTATGACATGTGACAGTTTAACTTGTAGCTTTAAAGTTGAAAAGTTTAAGTGGTTATGTAGATGCATTAGTAGAGAACTTGCCATGTAAGTGAGGGCTCTCGAGTGTTCTCGAAAATACTTAAGTACAAACTCTGACTTTAATTTGAGTATCATACTCAAATCCCTATTGAAACTAATGGGCGTAGTTTGAGTATAAGTATGAAAATCATACAAGTTGAAGTACCATTTTAATGTTTGGGAACACATGGCCTGGTCTATTTGCACATTTTTCTAGATTGGTTACAATTTGGGGTTGTTACATTTCCTATTTTCCAGTATATTACTGCTCTTTGGATTATAGTTTTTTAGGCTTCAGGGATATGTTATTCTAAATTGGTTTGTGTTGGGTTATGTAACAGCCTATAAGTATCCCTTATCAGAGATTTGTGTACATGGTCCAATTGCTCAATTAATTCAATACAGAATAGTGTAAACAGTAAATTACTGGTTACACATTTATCTCACCTGATTACAAATTTAAAACTTTAATTTCATTTTGATTTTTATTGTTTGTGTAGGTAGAAAAAAAATGTGTCCAGTTAGCTCAGTCGGTAGAGTAGCATGGTGGTATGGGTTTGGGAGAAGTGTAGTGTGTATGAAAAGGAATATCTGTCCTGTTAGTGTTATATTTATTGTTGGAACTCCAGGACGGCAGGAGTCGTTGGTTTGAATCATGCACCAACAGTAGGCACACTTAACATTTTCTGGTGCTTATTTTATTTTCATTATATTGCAGTCTTTTTTGGTAACCAAAGTCAGAGGAATTTGTATAAACAAATCGAAAGTTATATTTATTACTGTGTTGACCGGAGTTTACTGTCATTGCGACTGTGAGTATTCCAGTTATATAGTGATCGATGTCCAGCTAATAACATGGATGAGTACACATAGGCAGCCGGGCAGAACCACCAACCTACCACAAACGAGCTGGATGGCTTACTTAGATGAAGAAAGTGACACTGCGAGGAATCGAACCCACAATTGAAAGAAGTTACGTGATTGAATCTCAGCGTTGTAACCGTTAAGCCACAGAAATCATAAATTTTTAACAAACCATTATAAATAGATTGACTGATTTTTTAATTTACCGTCGAGCTGCGACAGTATTTCAGCCATATGGCGAAGTCCAGCTAATTACAGTTGAAGGAAGACCCCTAATGCACTGAGGCATCCGGGTAGAACCACTAACCTACTGCAAGCCAGCTGGAAGGCTTCCTCACATGAAAAATCCGAATGACCCTGCCGGGATTCGAACCCATGCAGTGAGGGGCTGAGTGAGTGTTAAAGTGTCTTGGCCACGGAGGTCCCATATCAAAAATATAATTCATTTATGTTTTACTTTTGCATCATATGAAAAGTACAAAAATTAAATAGCAATTTTTCATTATATATATATATAATTATATATATAAATTAAAATTACTGTTATTGTAATAGCCTGTAAGTAACCCTAAACATAGAGGAATAAGTGTTAGTGACATGTCCAGCTCATTCAGTAGAGCATTTGCCCTGAAAGCGAATGGCCCCGGTTTGCTTCCTGGTCAGGCTTGACACACATAAATCTCACCCTGATGTCATTATTGTTTTTATATATATAATACACCAGCCACACACCCAGACCTAATGTTATCTTTTCAAAAACTCATAAACATTTAATCTTAAGCATTTTGTATCAAAACTTAAATTTTATTCTAGAAATTAACGTACTGTAGACTACCGTCAGATAAAAAAATGCAGAACATGGATTAACTAATATTATTTATACAGCTACAAAGATGCAACAATAACATTTTCAGTATCTGGTTCAGGATATGGTTCGTTGAAGATCACAATATTAAACTGGTCTAAAACAACGGATGTACCGTTAATGCATTTTGTAAACAAACGTGCGATTTTAAACACGAGTTTCTTCCTTAAACTACAAATAAATCGAACAATTTCCAAATAAAACTCGTCTTATGATTGATTTTATTCGACTGGATATGAACATTCGGCTTTTTCCGATAGAAACAAAGCAATCGTTATTTTCCAATAGGAGCTCAGCTGTTTCCGATCGTCATATCTCGACAGGTAAAAGTCGATCGATTTTTAAAGGATTCCGATCGTTTATTAGCTTTTTCCTGTCGGAAATGTGTTATTTTCAAGATACAAAATGCATGATATCTTAGCTAATTTAAATGTGTTTTTTATAAACAAGACATATTTAGAATCGGGAAACAATGCACTTTCATTATCAATAATAAAAGTATATGTAAGAACTGTAGTTTTTAAAAAAGGTTTATGGAAAAAACCGACGTTCCATAAATTTACCGACGCGGGTAAAATATACTTGGCAACATTCATCAAGTAAACATTTACCACAAGGATTTTGAGGGACCTAAATTTCCGATGCTCTCGAAAACTCTTGACTACGGTGGTATAAAAAGGACATGGAAGATATTTTTATATCGTGTGCGCACATGATAACTACCGCGTTCGCACGCAGTAGCTATTGAGTGTGCGGTAACTATAGGTATCACATTCGCACACGATAGCTACTGCGTGCGAACGCGGTGGTTATCGCGTGCAATCGCAATGTTATTACGATTGCCAAAAGACGCTATGGTGTTCACAAGCAATAGTTATCGCCAGCGCCCCCGACAGAAATATAAAGCTTCCATGTTCCTTTTATACCACCGCACTGGGCGTCACACTAACTGTTAACCGTTTTTGTCCTTCAACCATTATAAATGGTGCTTTACACCTGTGCGATGAAAGCTTGCTCCATAAAGGATCGGTGCTTTGAACTCGTGTAGAAAAAGTTGATTTATCAATCCTTTGAGGAGTATCATCTAAACCCTCTTATTCGTACATTTAACACAACTACAGTTGATAAAAATCAAATGATGAGAGTCCAAATATTGCGTGCGTGTTTCTATATACACGCTGAAGACAACAAATTAAAGGTCTTTGAATAGTCGTCTCAAATAGATCGATTTCAGTAAATATTGAGGCATAACATAAGCTTTTATAACATCTCTTAGTTGGTTGAAGACGTCATGTATTCAACAAAATTCGATTGTATTAAGAACTTGTATCATCGTAAATTGCGCAAAAATGGGCGTGTTTGTGTATGTATAAGCTAAAATCAAGAAGTTCTGTAGCACATCATTAAATATTCTGCTCAACTGAACATGATTTCATTACAAACTTTTCAGACGCTTTTCAGTTGGTTGAATATGTCACATGGTTTTCATTAAGAACTATTTTGCACACTCGCTTAATAATTCACATGTTGTGGCTCTTTAATAGTTCTTATAGTATACATATCATTTTACTATAAGGACCGAGTATATTTTCCATGAATAGCATAATTTTAATTGCCATATACATATTAGATTAGCCAAGGACATATTACATGCCAGAGATGCGTGAACTGCTGCATTTCACGTATAGCGAGTTACTGGTTTTCGACAGACAATTATAGTATTTTGATTCATTGATATTTTTCCCTCTTACACATTGCTGTAAAGTAATCGTTCGAATCATTCAAGGTAGAGTATACGGTGGATTTTATTCTTGTAAGATATGTTAAGGAATGCCTATCTTTTGTATAACGATAGTTCAAGCAAACAGTCCACGTAAAACTTGTCGCCAGACGTTTTTTTATTAGGATATCCGGTATTGAAATTCCCAAGGGCAATGGCAATATGTTACGTTGTAAAATGGTGGTTACGGTCAAAGCGTCATAAAAACAAATGATAATTGATTTATCATAAATTGATGTCTACATCAGCACAGAATTATTTCCTGTGAGTAGTTTCTGCTGAGTTTTCATTTGATAATGCATCAGTGGCAAAAAAATGTTAGATACGATATAAAATCGTTGAACTATGCATGTAGTATTTGCTCTTATGGGGCTGATTTATTTATACATTATGCGATTAGAGTCTACTGGTGGAAGAGAATACTCGTACATAAATTATTATAAAGCCATCATGAATAAATGTGGGTAAGTCCTGCTATCAACATGTTGCCAGTACGTGTAAGCCATCAATCATAAATTATTTTGGTGAACTGCGTCAGGCTAAAAGAAATGTTTAATCATTATTTACCAATCAAGAACGGGATAAAATCGATGACAGGACCTCTAAACAATTGCTATTTTGAACGTTAAAAAACATTATTTACCTTACATCAGTTGAGAAGCAATCGATAACTTAAGATTTAAAATCGACCCGATCAATACGTTAAAGGTAAACATATGTATGCAAATCTTTGGTATCGGATATTGTCAACTTAAATTTGACCCGTTTTATTGATTTCAAATCCCAAATGCGTTATGCGTTTAAATTTTATAATCAATATATTTAATAAACTGAAGTTATTTTATCATAAGGTGATAAGGGATTAGATTGACAATATCCGGGTGTCTATTACAATATAATTTATATCACGAATGGCAAAGCATAATATAATATTAAACTGGCAATGAATAAAGGGATATAAACACGTCTAATTATTGTATGTATATACGAATATAAATACATATTATATCTCTTACCACACCCCCGCTCGGTCTTTTCAATTAAATCAGTTTTGTTTGGGGGGGGGGGGGGGGGGAATTTTCCAACACACTAGAAATAGATCGGGTGATCACAGTACTACAATCAAAGACGAGGGTTTTTTTTTTTTTGGAAAAGGGTATTTTATTGTTCTCAAGATATTTTCAGTAAATGTTATCGATTCATTTAAATGAAATTTCTTTGTTCAAAGTTTTTTCATGCTTTCACATCAATTTGAGTGGAGTATGAAACTTTCCAAAGCGTTTATTTCGCTCATCAGGTCATGATCTCAGATAACGTTTATGTAATTGTTACATTCTGTTTTCAGTTGGGTATCGTGAGGTATCGTGTCGTGGAGGAAAAGACAGTGTAATATTCGAGCTGAACCCAAGATACGGTAACTCACGATACCCAACTGAAAACAGAATGCAATTGTTTTATTGCATGATATTAAATATATTTATATTTTCCTTTCAATATATACAATAGTTGCAAAACCCCGTGTGGAGCGACGCCTTGAAAAAAATAGAACCGCAGAGCGGCATAACAGTTTCCGATTTAAACTTGATCAGCTTGAAAAATTTATTTCATCTTAGGCACAATTATCAACAAGAAACAAAATGTAAACAATCGCATTAAAATAAAACTTCAAATTCTCTAGTTCTAAGCAATCAAGAATGCAAAGCGCTCTCTATCGAGAAAATTAAATTAAAATGAAAATATCTTGACGTTATGATTTAAGTAAAAAACATTTACAGATATGGCGTACGGTTAAGGTCGATATTGTTTTACCCTGTATGATGTTGAAACTTTCAGCACCGTGCATCTAGTTTTTCAGCATTATGCTGAAAACTTTAGCATGATGCAGAAACATGATTTTTGACCCTTTAGAACGCAAATGCATCAACCAGTAACATGCTGAAACTTCCAGCATCATGATGAAAACATTCAGCATAGGGTCACGTATATTTCTCAGAATGGTGCTGAAACTTTCAGAATGGTGCTGGGTCGTGCATCTCGATTTTCAGCATGATGCTGGAAACTTCAGCATGATGCAGAATCATGATTTTGACCCTTTCGTAGGCAAATGCACTACCCTGTTACATGCTGAAAACATTCAGCAACATGCTGCATGACGAAATACTCATCTCGTTTTTTCAGCATCATGCGGAAACTTTCAGCAAGTTTCAGCATCATGCTGAAAAACGAGACGCACGACCCAGATTCATGCTGAAAATTTCAGCACCATGCTTAAAATATACATGACCCTGCATCGTGCTGAATGTTTTCAAGATGGTGCTGGAAGTTTCAGCATGATACAGGGTGATACAATATCGACCCTAATCGTACGCCATATATGTTACAGATCATGTGATAACATGTTTAAAATTAAACGAATTTAGCGTTTTGAATCAGTCTGCAATCTTTTGCCCTGTGTAGAGAAGAAAGTCTAACAAAAGTGAGGTACACGTAAATCCTCATCTTGCACATTACATTCTTATTCGAAGTCATAATTTAAAAAAAATAAGTACGGTTGGATAAGCATTTAAATATAGAACATTTCATTCACCTTAATGTATTAACTTATCTAAAAAGAACTGTCAAGAATGGAGGCTTTAACCTCTAAGAACAGCATTTTTGTTTTACGTACACACCTTGTGTTAAATATATATTACATTATAAAGAAAGCAAGAATACCGTCGTTGTGGCTGTATACATGTCATACATAGGGACTTTCAGCTAATTACATGTATATGGAGAGCTTCAGATTTACCACAATATTTTTGTTTGAACAGATTTAAAAATATCTATGATTTTATACTGTATTGCAGAGGGAAAATTTTAGATAATATCGTTCTGTAAGAGGCACAGCCCTATGGGGCCTTTATTCACCAATATCTTGAGTCTATATTTTAGACTCGGACTCAAGAAGTCCAAATTTTCATAGTGGAGTTTTACTAAGGCTATAAATATTTCATTAACTTTAATTATATTTCTGCAAATATAAAGGGAATAACTATATTCATGCGATTTATAACTTTCAGCAATTGTGTTGCAAATCATGTGCAACAACTTTTGACACATTAGTCAAAAAGGTATGTAATGCAAAAAAACAAATAAGAAAAAACGGACTTCAAAGTATTGAATTATGAGCAAAAATGCAGTTTGATACAAATTTCCATCTAGCAGCGAAAGCATAAACTAAACTGATAATAGTATCTTCTTAGGATCATCTTCAGAATTATGATAATATGTGTCTAAAAATTCATGACTGTATCTTAATTCTAAATAGCCAATATCGTTCTGTCCGAACGTGGCTAGAAGAAAAATAATACAAAAAGATAGTACTACTAAAAGTAAACAGAAGAAGAACAAAAGTGCGAAAACCTAAAAATATTCAAATAAAACGGAAGAAGAACAATAGGTTTTTGCACTATGAGGTGCGAAAACCTAAAACTACTTAAAAGAAACAGAAGAACAAAAGGTTTTCGAACTGCGATGAGCGAAGTTCTAAAAAAAGGGGGTACTGCTAAAACGAAATAGAAGAACAATAGGTTTTCGCTCATCGTGGTGCAAAAACCTAAAAAAAAATGTTACTTAAATACTACTAAAAAGAAACAGAAGTAAACCTAAAAAAAGGTACAACACATATAACCATAACTCCAAAATAACTAGCAACTTCTTGGTCATTCAACATAGTGGTGGTTGTCAGTTTGCCCGAGGCCACTAAGTTTTCTAGGCAAGTAGCATTCTTTCAAGTTTGAAGTCCACCATGGCAACTAAACTAAGATTTTGAGAAGCTGAAATAAAATAATTCATTCAGTTCTCTGATCTCTCGCACAATAATTGTTTTCAGCAACTGATATGGCCACTTTATTTTTATTAATAATTTTTTTTGTACATGAGTACATCAGTGTTAAGTATAGAAATAAAAGCCATGGTTTATTGGATGTAGAACACTATGAGAGTACTTATGTTGTTCAGGGTAACAAAGTAGAACTATTCATTACTTTTGGCACTATACTGAATAATTCATATATATCATATATCAAAAATAAAATTGATTATTACCTTATGTTATTATGAAAACAATGACGCCATGACACAGATCTGAAGGTTGTGGTTTCAAATCCCATTTTTAAAGGGATTTTCAGGACAATCCCAAGCGCTAAGTACTGGTCAAATTCAGAAACCATTGAGAGGTATTAGTATAAGTAGTACAAGTTATCAGAATTATTTTCCTAAATGATGTTAAATAAAAATAAATGCAAAACAACAACAACAAAAAAAAAAAAAAACAGGACCCCCTCTCCCTTCACATAAAGAAATGGTGAAAGAGAGTACAGGAAAAAGCAGGGGTTATTTGTACTTGTATCAGATCTTGGTAGAATCTTCTTAAACTTTGGTATCTTTTTCATTCTCACTGTCTTAAAACAATATATGACATCAAGAGCCTCAAAAACCAATATTAATCAGGATTTTAAACAGTCACAAAATTAATATATACATGTGTGAACAATATACTGGCTTGAATATCTGCACAGCCATGTGATCTATGGTATTCTACACTTTCATTGATTCTTTATTCTTAGTGTAGCAAGGTGCGATGCAGGCACGTAATTTTAGCCTTCGTGTATCTAACAATAAATATTGATATTTTCTCTATTCATGATTTAGGCAAGATTTGCATAGCAGTACACAACGTTTATTGTTTGAGATAAATTCATATTTTTCTCAGATGTACATTGAAAGTGGCAGTATTATATTTTAATATTTCTCTATAGCAGATATTCCATTTTTAATGATAATTACAGATCACGAATGTCGGAGACATTCCAACGATGAGTGGGGGTGTGTAGCAATGTGCAGTTTTGTCCCTTTGTATTGTTTTGTCCTGTAAGTACACATGCCTTTGTTTACTCCATGTTTGTAATTCAATGTACATGTCTGTAATTGTATGAAAGAGTCTGTATGTAAACTTTGAGAATTTTATTTTAAGGAAATACCCCGATTGGTTTGTCCTGCTTCTTTGACCCCTTTACCGCTCAAAAGTCCCCGTCTTTCATATTAATCATTCACTGACAGATCGCCATCAACGCAAGTTGATTACTGATCATTTGTTATTGATTGTATCTTACGTCACTCTTACCTTTGAACATTTCCTGTATTGAAGTATAAGTTTATTCAGACGTGCCTGGTTGGTAAATATTTGTATTAAATTAATTTAAACATATGTATTTACCGCGTTGAGCATTTCTCGCGATGATATGGGAAATCCTCGATCTATTTAGTATTTATTACTTTGTGTTTGTAAACTATGTCCAACGAAATGTTTTAAAGTACATTTTAGGTTTCTGATTTATAACCGTCAAGTAAACTGCTAGTGTTGATTATCAATCCACCCACTATATTACTCATACCCTTTCCTGGTAAATATGACATCCCATTTTCTAAAAATAATCTTTGAAAGAGTGGGAAAGAGAAAGTGGATAACCTTAATTAGAAATAGGACCATGGTATGTAATAATCAAAGCAATATAATATAAAGGTTATAAATAACTGAATAAAATTATACTAACAGTTTAAAGAAACAGTTGGTTTTAAAATCTAATGACAGATTATATTTATTCACAACCTGGAAGATAGAAAAGGTGACAGATAGACAGATTGTAAATGTCTTTTTCAAAATCATGTATGTTCTTTTATTGGGTTAAAAGGCTAGAATGTTTGAATTTGAATCAAACATCAAAACGTGTACAGAACTCTGGAGACCAGTTCTATAACATCTGGACAGTGGGTTAAATTGTGAATTCGGCTGTGAATTAAAACCACGCTTTAGGAAAATACACCAAGCTCAAAACGTGTATTCTCAATAAATGTTTAAGTACGACCTTAGACACAAACTCAGATACCATATTGAGAAAAATTACAATATCACACACACATAGCTAAGATACTCAAATATGCCGCGCAATACTTAATAATGAGTAACTCGCCTTTGTAAAGTGACCACTGGTCTGTTACTTTCCCTTCCGTCCAGCGTTTGCTAGTGTTTATGGCAGAGAATGACCGGTGCAAACGCAGAGAGCCTGCCGATATAGCGATTTCCGCAGAGAGCCTGCCGATATGGTATGCACCGTGGAATTGCCAGTGTGTCAACACTTTATCTGTCTCAAGAATACATAGTTTCTAAATGACTAAAATACTGTCAGTGGGATGTTAAACTCAACAAACAAACAAGCAAACTTGTCAGTGTTAGCAACTACCCAAGAGGTGTTTTGTTCACTCTTATGGAGGACAAATTAAACAACTATATAAATGAAACAAAAATCAAATATAAATTTTGACATATTTTAGGCTGGAGAGGAAATACTACTATTCAAAAAGGGAGGCCTACAGAAAAGGACCAGAGGAATCAATGGAATGAATCAGTGTATGTACTTAATACTACGAGGGCTCTTCATTTAATTTTGTCATCAGGGTTCTACAGGGCGCAATATTGATCACATTCAAATTTCGTTTACTTTAACCCTTCGAAGTATTTTCTTTTACGGAAACAAACTTTCAAGTCTCGAAATCCATTCCGTAAAGGCAGAGAAGAAGGCCTTTTTAGGTTACTCTGGAGACACTGGTAAATTGCACTACAAAGTGCACTTCGGGATTCATAACGACGTCCAGAGAGGGTTTTCATTAGTAAAGGAAATAGGAAGAAGTCGTAGGGACTGTGGCGAATAAAGTGGATGACGGAGCTGAAATACCGTTTCCTCTTTCAGGAAGTCTAGGACAAGAACGGTGTGTCGTCGTGCATAAGACATAAACCTCTCAAACTGGTTGCAGGTCTACGTTTTTCATAGTGTGCCTTTACTTTTGACAACACACTGTTCTTAAAAATTTTACCTGTGATTTTTTGCCAATCGGTACGGGAATTTGAAAAATGGGTCCATCGCAATTAAAATATACCGCATACAAAACATTTGCCGTGCTTTTAGGGTATAATTTCTGTCATGTCATAACATGTCAATTTGCCTTTAAGATTTCCATGGTTTGACATATTAATAGCTTATAATGTGAAATTACATGCATGGCTTTGGGGGTTATTATGGGGCATACACCTTTACCGGAAGTGAATTACAGGGCATAAACCATAATTCTTTTGGCAATGACCGGGCTTTTTTGGTCTTTTCGCAGCTACTGCTTGTTATGGATGAGTCTCTGGGGCTCAAAATAATAGACCCAGGTTTCATCACCTGTAAACAGCTCTGATATTTTACCTTTGTTACAATTTCTGTACCTTTTTAGAAGAGATTTCGCCATTTTTACACGGGTGGCCTTTGTTTTTGGTCAAGAGATGAGGAACCCAACTTGCGCAAACCTTTCTAAGTTTCAGCTGATGAGTAAAAATCTTATTAAGTTTCTGCCAAAATATGATAAACCAATCTGAAATATCTTTAACCGTGAACCTTGCATCTTGTTTGGTTAGATCTTCCACAGCAGCACAATTAGTTTTGGTAGTAGCTTTTCTTGGCTGACCGTGACGGGGCTCATCTTTCAGATCAGATTTACCATCTTTAAATTTTTATGCCACCTAAAAACTGACCTTTTTAAAGACCGCAGATGTTCTGACAAAGTCAATCTGACTAAAGTCATCTCCTGTATATACGTTACGCTACATTAGGATCTTACAACGACCCGTTGATGTTTGTCTTCTGGAGATTTCTTTCTCAGCCAATAAGATCGTAGCTTGCAGAAGCCTGTGAGTGTTCAATATCTATATTTAGCTCAGTCATTTAGCGAGTAATAGCGACGTCAATAGAACCAGGGTGCTTGACTCACTCTTGTCTATTTTTAGCCAATGTCATCGCGTCCTTATGAAATTAACACGCTTACACAATTCGAATCGGCATAACGCGTATTCAGCGAGGGGCGTTATAAAAATTTAAGAGAGAGAGAAAGATTGTTTGTATGATGCAATTTGATAAGAGCTACCAGGAATTTTATAGACACATATATGGAGCTACATTACACTTAAATAAAGATAATACAATGGAAACTTTTTCGAATTATTAATTAGAAATGTTATGGTAACGAATCTTAAATCAGGGTCTCTTAATACTAAATGTATCTATGTAGAGACTTTTAAAAGGACTGCTATCAGTGAATAACATGTAAACATTCACATTTCATAATTCAAGGAGAGAGAGAGAGAGAGAGAGATGATGATGATGAATCGATGATAGGGACCGCCGAGCGGTTACATTCGTGGACTACAAATCTCTCAGCCCCTCACCGCTGTGGGTTTGAATCCCGGTAGGGACTTCGGATTTTTCATGTGAGGAAGCCTTCCAGCTGGCTTGCGGTAGGTCGGTGGTTCACCCGGGTACCTGTGTAATCGGGGTCTTCCTCCACCTGTAATTAGCTGGACTTCGCTATATGATTGAATACTATCGCAGCGACGGTAAACCCAATACAACAACAACAATGAATCGATGATGATGTCATTTTAAGATGATGATAATGTCATTTTAAGATGATGATGATGATTATGTCATTGTAAGTTTAAAAGACCAATAGCAGTGAATAGAAGCAAAGATAACTGTAAATACATATGAATGAAAAATATACAGGGTATACAGGGAGAGCAATCAGTTGTGAGTTTTAAAATTGAATGGCTTTAAAGTCAATTTACTATGTCATTTCAATGAGTTATTTTCAGTAATTTTTATCTACACACACACAAACATGTTTTTTTTTTTGTTTTGTTTTTTTAATTAGGTCATAAATGCATTTTTTATCAAAGACATGAAAAAAAAATATATAATATATCTCTCTGCACTACAGCAAACCAGTATTTTTTCAATGATGTCCTTGATTATCATTTTCATAAAAGGCATATACTAAAACTATGCAACTTCCTGGCCACAAAGTACTGGTCCATAAACCGTAGATAGGGATTAGTAAAATGTTGTAGGAATTTGTGTCTAAATTGATGTAAAGTAAATAAGATTAAAATAAACTTAAAACGTATATCTTTATTTTTTTTATATTGTGTAGATTTCTTATACAAAAGAAATCATGATAGTTTAGATGAGTGATTGCCAGATCAAGTTACTTTTAAACATATTTAAGACAAATATTTTCAGATTACATAAAAAAAACCATTTTTTTTCTAATGTCTGTTGTTTATTAAAAAGTATACATTTGAATGCCTTTAAAAAGAACATCATTTCATGAACCTTGTTTATGGTATTTTTTATCATAAACAATGTTTATCTAACTAAATTCTTTTTAGAGGCATGCATTCTGTGCTATTTACATTTTTTATACTTGTTCAAAATGTGAACTGTTATATTCATTTTTCTTGACCAATGATTTTTTTCTTTTCATTTTTAAATTACCATCAAAATGACACTGCAGTGGCAAATTACATTATGGTTTTGTCATTAAAACCCTTGTTTTTGTCCTGAAACAAATAATGTATACTTTGAAATATTAATTTTCCACTTAACAGGAAAGCAAGAAATCATGGAATGAATGATTAAGTTTGGCTATTCTTCATAAAGAAAAGATATGTTCAAAGGGGAATTTTTCATATCTCATTAACAAGGCATCTGAAAAAAAGTCCGTTTTCCATAAAAAAATGGGATTAGAAGAGGGCATTTTTGGTTAGGAAAAAGCACAATTTGACTGAATAATAACTACGTTTTTTTTCAACAATAAAATATGTTTTAAATTCAAACAACACACTGGCATTTATTATGCAGTCTTATGCATACATATAAAAGTTTACAGAAAACTTTCATTCGTAACAATTTCAGCAGTTTCTAAAACCTGTTCATTTTATTGCAGTACAGAGCTAAATATCTTAAAATCAAATTTATTTTAGAATTAGATATCTTTAGAAATTATTAAATAATTAAGAAATTAATTAAATAATTTAATTAAGAGGGTCATTATTTTAATAACCATGAAATAAGATTTGAACTAGTTTGGCTGCCTTGGAATTTGTTCATATTCAGAAACAGTTGCAAACGCTTTTGAAACAACCCTCCTTCAATACACGGGGTCACACAAGAAATTCATGATTAAATCAATTTTGACACAAGTAGCAGATTAACGGACTAGATTGTGTATTGAATTAGCAAGAAAAAAAATCAAAATTGTACCACTGTTTCTATCTAAATGTCACAGGGTGAGAAAAATATGCAGCCTGACCGGGACTCGAACCCGGGGCCTTATAGTGGTAAGTATCCCCGCCTGTCACACGGGAGACCGGGGTTCGATTCCCCGTCGGGGAGCCATTTATAACCTTGGGGTTGTCAAAGATGAACAATGGGTGTCGATGATATGAATACTTTAATAATCGTGGAATCAGACGATGCACAGAAGTAAATGAGAAAGAAGAAGCCTGTAACATAGATAAGAAACCACAATAAGATATCGTAATGGAAAGACAATATGGCAATTGGATAATTTCATAATCACACAATCGCGATAATAAATATCATTTCACAATAAAACATCAGAGTAATTAGATCTGCATAGATCTATAACATAAAATAACTCTTACCAGACTCGTCGGCTTCAAATACTTTCCCAATGGGTATATAGATAAAACCCAGAATAATACAACAACCTGTCTCTTTGGACTCGGGTGGAAGAGTGCTGAATTATCGTAACAAGATTTGAAACTTAAATTAAAATCTCGCGAGAACAATAATTCACTCAAGCATAAAAAACAACTAATATGACATAACCAAGTATGACTTGAGTGTATTGACTGCCAACCAACCAATGTGGCATAGCCGAGTGGTGACGCCGACGGACTACGAACCACGCGGTGCGGGTTCAAACCTGATATAAAATTAATTTTTTTCATCATCTTATAATTTTACAGTTTATTAACAAAAATACTAAGAAATACAAATATTGACCTTTACTACATATATATGGTAACAATATATATATAGAAAGAGACGGTAAATGAAGCAGTCTCGCGACTGTCCTTCTCGATCCAAGACAAAATACAAAATGACGAGGGAAAGAAAGAGTTTATCAGGGTTGTGACGTGAGATTTTGGTGGTTAATGCAAGTTGAAAGGTTAAGTTCATGCATTCGAAGTGACCATTCATCAATATTCACTCACTCATACATGACACTGAGCAGTTGTAAACAGTATTGAGTTAGGCGGATACTAAGAACACGATGACGTCACACAACTATTGGACAGGTACAACTACTGTATATATACACATAAAAACGCGGTATCGCAAGCAAGCATGGCAGTACTCTAAACTTATTATTTATAATATATATACAAAATATAGCATGGGATACATAAATTTATAAAAAAGAGTTCAAAATCTATTGTATAATCCTCTAACTTGTTGTCAATTTTGATTTCTACAAAGTCGTCTGCATTTGCGCACTATAAAGACAATTTGTTTAACTCGTTTGAAAGGTTTCTCGATAAAAATCTGAATCTGTCATAAGATGAAAAAGTATGTATTTTAATTATGGGTGTCAATCAAACTATTACAACCACATATTGTTTACATTTTAATGAGTGAATGTGCGATGTAAATGTCGCGCGCAAAATTGCCCAAAACATGAATGTTGATTGTCAAAAATCTAAATTTAACTCATAAAAAATACAGTTCATTGTAATAAACTAGTTCATCAAAACTTACTTTACCTTTCTTTGTAAATCATTTGAGGATTTCATTAAGAATATAGTAGAATGTTTTAGTCTGAAAATGAACGCTAGCTTTCAACAAGGATTGAAAAACATTTTCTGTAGCACTGCAGTAAGAGCAAAAAGTACCGTAATTACCGAAAAGGAGCTAAATTTCGATACATTCATCAAGAAACAAACCAAGACATATTTTAATTGTTTTATTTACACTGTGGAAATGATTATGTTTTCGAGAAACTTACGTTTTAAAATACTACAAGAACTAATTTTCAGCGTAGAGATGTCTCCATCCCACCCACCAAGATGAACTGTTATAAAGACATTCTGAAAATGTAAACAAAAATCTGTACCTAACCATTTCTAAGCTAAAACTTTTTTTTCAATATTTGCAGAAATACACTAAAATGTGACCTTTTGGACCTTAAAAATATAGCAAATAGCCTGTGATAATGACTTGAATACATTAATCTATGATAATCCAGATGGCATAAATGCGGATTTAAAAAAACAAAACAAAAAAAAAACAAAGGAATCCGCTGGAACGTCTTTAAATCAATAAAAATGAAGACTTGTTTTTTCTGGAACTCCGACAGAAAAAAAGAAAAATAGAAGCTATGATAAATGATGCACATATTTATATTATTGTAAGATCGTATTTACTTTCACAATTTTTTTCCTATGATGAGGCGTAATGAAATTTAAACACAACTGAGATTGATGAAAATGACAATATAGATGATATAGCTATCCAAATAAATGATAATACTGTTACATGTTTAAATACTAAATTCACAGCTGAGGAAAACTCAGGAAATACATAAAAGTATAAACAACAAAAACAAATTTACAATTATTGACCAAGTTATAAATGCGTATATTAAGCGTACACGTACAAAAATGCTTCCTGTATATGTGTATCTATTTAACCTTGTCCTCAATACTGGACTTGTCCAAATAAATTGGTCAGAGGGAATAATTATTCCAATCTACAAAAAACAAAGGGGATCCCCAAGACTGATGCAATCACAGACCAATCACACATTGATAGAATTATTGAAACATCACAAGAAAAATATATTTTCTTCTTATATTGATTTCAGCAAAACTTTTGATTCAGTTTGGCGGTATGAGCTATGGAAAAATTATCAAAATATGATATAAATGGCAATTTCTTTAGAATAATACAAAGTATGTATAGTAATATAAAGTATTGTGTCAAAATCCCTCAAAATAATCAAACACAAGGAAATGAAAATGACACACACAATAAAAATCAAAATAAATCTGCGACATCAGACTTTTTTCAATGCAATATTGGGGTAATACATGGCGAAAATTTGTCACCTGTACTTTTTTTCACTCTTCCTAAATGACCTTAAAGACAGAAAGAAATAACCATGGTATAAAATTTGGGTGAATTTACAGAAGAAATATTGCCTATATTGAAAATCTCATTACTACTTTTAGCGGATGACACAATCTTGATTAAAGATGATGAAATATCCCTTCAGAAATGCATTGATGACTTTGTGGATTACTGTACACAGTGGAAGTTAAATATAAGAAAAATATATCCCCTCTTCTTCGCGAAGGGGGAAGGGATAAAATATAGATAAAACTAAAGTATTTGTATTTGGTGCAAGAAATATAAATAAATATTAGTTCATCATTTGTCACCAAAGTATTGAAATGGTTAAATCATATAAATACTTGGGAGTAATCTTAAGTACATCAGGGTCATTCGTCCAAGCAAATAAACACTTAACAGAACAAGCTGAAAAGGCATTTTTCTACACAAAAATAAACAGCCTTAATTTACAAATTGACCTTGTATTAAAATTGTTTGATCATACAATTCTCCCAATTTTAATATACCCCAGTGAAGTGTGGGGGTATAGTAACATTGACATGACTGAAAATATCCACACAGAATCTTTGAGAAACATCCCGAAACTTAAAGAGTAACCATCATATATGAATCTTGCTGAACTAGGCAGGTACCCACTACAAATAATGATTAAAACATGAATGATTGGATTTTGTACCAGAATTATTACTAGAAACCATAATAAATTATCATACAAAATATATCAATTAATGCAAGAAATACCCAAATTCCAGTCAAAATGTATAACACATATCAAAACCATTTTATTTGAAACAGGCAATATGAATATCTGGTATAATTATGGAAGTATTAGCACATATGTCTCATGTAAAACAATTTATTAGACAGAACCTTATTGACCAGTTTAATTAGCAATGGAACAGTTCTTTACAAAATTCATCCAAAGACACTATTAGTTTATTATTCAAAGAATGAATTAATCTTGAACAGTGCTTATTAAAATTAAGAAAATCCAATTATTTACAAATGGAGTCTAGTTAAATTTAGAACAAACAACCATTATCTACCAGTAGAAGTTGGAAGATAGAGTAGCTCAGACTTATCAGAACGAAAATGCATTATCTGCTCAAAAATGACACTGGTGTTAAAATGCACTACTTACTCATCTGTCCTTTTTTTTTAGTAATTCAAGAATACTTTACATAAACTAATTTTACTATACACATCCAAATATCCTGAATTATAATTAACTTATAAATGAATTATCCCTAACCACACCTACCATACTCGTAAGTTTGTAAAAATAATTATGGGGATATTCAATAGCAGCTCTAATTGTTAATAAGATTGCAGTGCTTGTTGATCTCTTGATTACCTGTTCATGTATAGATTTTGTGTAAACCGCAGACAGCTGCCTGTCAATAGACAGATTATTAAGATAAATTAATAAACTCACTCCACTCACCGAAATTTCAATGTTTCATAGCAATCAAATTAAATTCATCCAGTTAGGTTTTCGAGTAGTGTTTCACTGATCTGATAATTACATCTTAATAGACCACGTACATTACATTATCATGAATTCCAATTCAGACATTTTTTTTAATACATCATAGTTTTGAATGAATCTACCTTGAATCTATAGGTCTGTAAATACAATATGGTTTGTTACATGATAAACATTAATGATAATGATATATAAAATTACATGGATTTCCAAATCGGTACGTAACTATGTCTTCCGAGAATGAGCTAAACATTCTTAATTGACCATCAAATGTGTGTATTCTGCCCCCCCCCCCCTTTTTCTCTCCTTACATATTATCAAAATGGCACTGTTATAATAATAATAATAATAATAACAATAATAATAATTTCTTTTTTCGTTTTTTATATACATTATACATACGTATATGTAAAATTCCATTTGTTATAAAACAAAACTTATCTTCTTTCGGAAAAAATCAAATTAATATATACATTAAATAAAAACAATTAAAAGAATAAGCCAATGGACTCTGATATATAATCTTTAAGCCTATTTTTGTTTATGTTTAGTAACAAGATATCATACAAAACATTTAATGTAAACGAGAGGGCCAAGATGGCAAAATCGCTCACCTGAGAAATATTGCCTTTTATAGTACAGTCATACTGAATACAAACTCCATGCAGAAGTACAGCAAAATAATTGTTATTAATGTGGTCCAAATTTTGATAGTCATAGCTATAAAATCAAATGACCCTAGGGTGGGACCAATTTTGAACCCAGGGCCATAATTTGAAAACTTGGTTCAGGTCCACAAGGCCATGTTACATATCAAATATCTAAACCCATGATTTTGTGGTCTCTGACAAGAAGATCTATTAAAGATTCTCCTATATAACTTAAAGATTTTCCTATATAAGCCTATGTAAAATAAAGTGACCTCTGGGTCGGGGGCCAAGTTTGACCTCGGGGCTATGTTGTGAACAAAATTGGTAGATGTCCACTAGGCCATATTACATACTAATTATCTTAACTCCAGGCCTTTTAGTTTTTGACGAAATTTTTTTTCTAATTTTCTTATTTAAGTCTATATATATATAAAATTAAGTGACCCTGGGGCGGGGCCAATTTTGATCCCAGGGCCATGATTTGAACAAATTGATAGCTGTCTATAAGGCCATGTTACACACCAAATATCTAAACTCCAGGCCTTGTGGTTTCTGACAAAAGATTGTTTCTAGTTTTTCCTATATAAGCTTATGTAAAATCAAGTGACCCCGTTTTGTCTCAGGGCCATGATTTGAGCAAACTTGGTAGAGATCCACTAGACAATGCAGCAAACCAAAGTTCTAGGCTTACAGAAGAAGATTTTCAAAGATTGCATTTTTAAAATCTATTCTTACCTCATGTGCCCTACTTTTCAAACAAAACGATTTGAACAATTTTGATAGAGGCCTCATAAGGATCAGCGTCGGAAACCCACGAGCGCTCTACATCGCCTGTGGGATTATTAGTCATCATATGGTCGTTATCGATTATTTAAAAAGCCGCGCCACAATTCGCAGCCCCACTAGGTTTAGGGTACTTTTAGACCAATAGAAACCCTCGTACTTACGGCACTTACACAAACCTTATCCGACGTACAGATTTTAGACTTCCGACTGGAGAGTACTCATTTGTGTAAGCAGCATTTTGACTGATCGATATACCTCTAATGTATATCCTTATAAAGTGCTAGCCAAGTATCCCACATCTGACAAATGTAATAGGCAGCCGTAGGTACCCGACGATGCATAAGGATCAATCCTGTGAAATTTGGTCAAAATTCATTTAGCGGTTTAGGAGGAGATGTTGTTAAAAGGAACGTGTTGACGACGGACGCCGGACACAAGGTCACCCTAATAGCTCACGTTGAGCATGTTGTGCTCAGGAAAGCTAAAAGAGATATTTAAATATTTAAACCCTTTCATGGGATCTATGTTTGACCATTTTTTATTGTGCCAACATATAACTGTAAGCTTTTTTTGTACGATTTGACAAATAAAGATTTGTGACAGGTGTATCTATCTTCATCGGAACATATTTCACACTAGGCAGCTGGACTTGCGGATTTCTCTGGTACAGAGGTATCGGCATCTGAAAATACAAAATGAAAACACTAGCTAGTCTCCACAGAACACACCTAAAATTCATACGA
>CM037780.1:59021416-59044658 GCA_021229015.1 Solen grandis
GATACAGCAACTGAATGGCGGCAATCTTGGATAATGTGTATGTGTGTAAACTACCAAAGTTTATACATAATCTAAACAGAGATATACAAAACAGTTTTAAATGAAAGAATACACACATAACAATATTTCTATCACTAAAAGTAATCCATTTGAGTAAACATGCATAAAATGAGAAAAAGTAGGTAGGAGATATCAAATTTTGGAGTATTTTTTGTACTTTGACCCTGAAATGACCTTGACCTTGAATTTGCTATTGTTGTATATGAATTTGATGTACATTATGGAAGGAGTAATAATCATGCAAATATTTTGAACTACCTCTGTAAATAAATCTGTAACAAACAGATAAAATAATTTCACTGAACTTGCGATTTATGGCGGCCATCTTGGACGCCATCTTGGATTTCCAAGTCCGCACCAGGCGTTGGCAATTTATGCCGGCAGTTTCATATAGTACAGACATTGGCGAACATTTTGGTATATAACATTGCTTGTTCTACTTTTATGGCCACCTACTCCTTAAATAAGCTACTTTTTGGCCAATTGTCACCCCACTATTTATTCAAAATGGTGCAATTTCTAGTTGACCTCTTATAAGAATAGACCACGAGTATCACACAAACAGGAAAAGGTGAAGAACAAACTTTTCATCTTTGAAATCAGTATTTATCAGCATTTAACTAAGCATATTGGTTCAATAAAGATGCACACATGTGAAGTTTTAATCGGCCTGTTCTAACAGAGGCTATCCTATCCATAGAAATGAAGGACTGAATTGGTCAAATTTGGGGTTTTGTAATTCAAAATTGCTCAAGATATCATAGATATATTTATACTGCTCCAAAGGTTTTTCTTCTTCTTCTTTTGAGGGCAAGACATTAATAAAAAGCTAATAAATCCCTGTCTTGTTTTTCATAATATAACTTTGGAATTTCTCTTGTCAATTTTGAACTACAGTGTATTATGCGAATCTGTTTTCAATTAATAAAGGGTGAATTGGTCCAATCCTAAAATAGACAATAAAAAAGAAAGAAAAAGAAATAAATAAATGATAAATATGTAGATCTGCAGTATATGAATACCTCTTGACTTTTCAAATAAAAAGGGCACTTTTTATTTTGGTAAACATACATTACCAGTTTTTTGCAATTATTTACTAAATACAAAAAGCAAATAGAATGTTCGGAGAGAAGAGCAGAAGGGAGAGCGATTTACTCTCGGAGAGGGAGAGAGAGAGAGAGATTTTAAGTTTTGTTCTTTTAATAAAAAAGATAATAAAAAAAGGACTATCACTGTACCCCGTTTACACCCTCTTTTTTGCACCGTAATAATAACCCTCAGTTGTATCTGTTTATATCGATACATATTGCATACCAGTGACGTAGGCGCCTGTTAGATTCATTTTGTATGTGTATTCAAAAGATCCAATAAAGATGTTTTCAATAATACTTTCATTTGCTTCTGTTTTTTGCTTCTGAGCTCATTTTCGTTTATTAAAAAAATCGCGTTAAAACGCGATATCTTTGCGAATTAACGCGCTATAACGCGAAACTTTCGCCATTAAACGCGATATTTTCGCGAACTAACGCGTTATTTTCGCATTTTAACGCGAAACTATCACAAATAAACGCGTTCTTTTCGCGTTATAACGCGAAGCTTTCGGGAATAAACGCTTAACCGTCGCGTTGTAACGCGAAACCTTCGTGATTTACGCTTTATTAGCTAGATCTTCGATCGACATTTTTCCCCAGAACTTTTTATTTTCACTACAGCTTACGAATAGTAAATTAATCGACCATTTTTATTTGAATTTATATAGATTTCCTATATATCAATAAAGCGAATCGAATTATTAGTTATTTGTTAAGAATAATGAATATGCATAGATATACAATGTAGATAAGTGAAGATACATGCATTTTAATAATTTAGAATGTAATAATTTTGGTAAGCAATTTACGGCAACATTTATATTCAAACGACTTTGGTTATGTGCAGGACAGCCAATATGTACCAAATCAACAATTATTCCTTTTCAAATATATTACTAGATAAAAGGATCAGGTTTTGCAAATTTGGTAGGCACGATGTTGTAAAAATAATAAAAAATATATATAATGTGCTTATTGTCTTCATATATGACCCTCAGTTTGACATGACAATCCCCAAATAGTTAAAATACTTGATAATTTCGATAACCTTACCGTTATATAACCATACATATTGATTTTGTGTGGTTCTATCCCTATGAAAAATTACAATTTTCGTTTTATTCACATTAACAGAAAGGTCCCATTTTTCACAATATAAATATGAAATGTCCATGGATGCTTGCAATCCCCCTGCTGTTTCTAATAATATAACAGGGTCATCTGCAAATAGTAATAAATAATTATATAGATAACTGGTCATTCAAGATACCCGCATTTATATCGTAATGTAATTGTAATTCTATATCGTTTATAAAGAGAGAAAACATGATGAGCGACGTGATCTCTCCTTTCAATAAGCCAAGGTTTGAATCGAAAAAATCAGGAAGTTAATTCATATTTTTACACATAATTTAATATCTTTATATAGTAATCTCATTACCGTTAGCAATTAACTATCTATCATTCTTTAATAAGCTTGACCCATAAATATGAACGGTTAATATAGTCATAAGCTTTCTTGTAATCGACAAAACAACAAAACAGATTTTCTATTAAAGTGTTTAAAACAAAAATCGCATCAACAGTACTGTAATTAGGCCTAAAACCGAATTGTGCGTCCGTTAAAATATCATTATCAGTGGTCCAATTTTGTTATATTTCATTTAATATAACTGTAAACAATTTTGCAATTATTCGTGTTGGACGGGTTCCCTTTTTCTAAAGTGGTATAATCATCCCTGTAGACCAACTACGAGGGAAAATTCCTGAATCCAAAATACATGTACTCGACCAAGTGAACCGTATGTGTTTACATCTGATTCAATTTTACTGAATATATCATCGCTATAAAAATTATCTGGGTAGTTAAGTTATTCCTATGTAGTTATCATAATCAAATCTAAACAATGATGTTTAGAGTTTTAGCCAAACCATACAATCAATATAATTTTGATAAGTTTGGCACCTTTTCTTAAACTATCTCTAATATACATAATCATACCGCCACTTGAACGCTCTGGGCGCCTATTTTGATAACGCCTATACGAGTGTGTAGGGTTACTGAATCCAGATTAATTTTTTCAACACACACTAGAAGAACATTTTGCAACAGATAGGCCTTCTATATTCCAAGCAACATATTTATAATACTCTCACAACAGTCCTAGTCATCCGATTTATATTCCCGGCCATTAATATAAAGTTTGTCAACAGATAAATAAGCGTCCTTGCCTTCTTGGCGTGCATGCCGTAGGATAGGCGCCACCTTCTGCCTGGTGTCAACTATCTCCTTCAGGAATTGTTCGGCAATACCGAACGGTGTGTCCTTTAGTTCTTTGGATGCCTTTCTCACGCGCTTCCTATCGGGGAAGTATGCAGTAGGGTAAGTCTTGTCCCTTGAAAAGCCCCCTACCCCATGCACGCGGTGTAGCTTAATTTCCGTACACGATGAATGCAAAATTTACTGTTTAAATTTTACCATGCATCCTAATTTTAATCCAAGACCACCCATATTCACATCCATGTATGTTACCAGAAATACATACATTCTGACTAAGTTTCATGAAGACTTACCGGTAATGAAAATCATTAATATAGATCAATGTCAATGAAGATTGTTAAAATTTCTGACTAACTGCTCTATAAACTAATGAATTCCCCCAAATTATCTGGCTATATTCAGATAATAGCCTACTTATTCTACGAGCGTGTTATGTAAATAAAAATGCTAACAAAAATAATGTATTTGCATATAACAAATAAAGAAAAAAGGTTAACCCACTTACTCATAAGGGTTCACAAAAGAACTTGACATTTTCTTTTCACCCACAGACCTCCTCCTTGTTGTGGAAGCTGAAATCTGAGGGGTCTGTCTAAAATGTACAACAATATAAAAATATGTACCTCAGAGACTGAGGAAATGGTATCAGACCATAGACAAGTGGAATGGTACCATATTTTCTTCTAGTTCTACACTTATACATTGTGCACCAGGGAAAACATCAGTACTGTTTGGTAATTCTGATTATGCAAACAATCAGAACATTTTGCCACAGTGAGTTTTGGGTAATAATAAATTGAACTTGAAAATGTCATGTATCATCATATGGATTGAATAAGTGATCAATTTTGTTTTGATTATGAATCATGTTAGACTCATTTCAGTGCATGTACTACTTTCAGATAAGTAAAAGGTATCTCCTAAATACTTAAAAAGAGGCAGCTGCACATGTGTTTTACATAATTATAAGTCTACAGTAACTATAGCACAACTTAAGGCCCGGTCCCACTGCACTTACGGATGCAAAGAGGATGTAAAACGTAAAAAAACTTTTGCCATCCGTTGGAAAACGCTATGCATCCGTTGTGTACTTATTGCATACGTGTTCCATACGCTCTATCCATCGAGAGTCCGTCCATCGTGATTTCATCCGCGCAAAAAGTTTTGAGCTGCACAAAACTTTTAGAACGGATGAACTTTCGCCGTGTACGATTTAAATCCGCAACATGTACGAGCAACAAACGTTCTATGTCCGTTATCATCCGTTAAATGTCCGCTGTATCCTCTCCGCATCCTATGTGCATCCTCGCAACTCACATCCGCTGCTGCTGAAAAAGGAAAGAGGGGGTAAAGATAGGGTACATGGAACGTCTATACATCGTTAGTAGCACGGAAATAGAAAGGATGTAAGCGTAGGCATCTCGTATACAAAGTATTCAAAACGGACAAAGCGTCTGTATCTGGGATGTATCTCGTATATTTAGGTTGTCATCCAGTTCCAACCGCTTTCATCCGCCAGGCTTCCCATGAATATTCGTTTAACATCCCCGCTACATACTACCCACATCCGTTCTTTTCCGCTCGGTTTTCCTAAAATTTTCGCCATTTTTATCCATTTCTAGAGCGGATGAAAACGGATGGAGCCACCCCTAAAATTTTTCACGTCCGCTGTATACTTTTTGCATACGTTTTCTGTCCATCGGCCAGTGGACCGGGCCCTTAGGCGCAAAAATGAAGAGAAAACATAAAGTCATATTAATTGGGTAAAAAATCGGAAAAGTATGGTTTAAATATGAATAAGATAACAATGATTAAAAAAAATCTTCACACATTCAATTACTCACATTTCTTCTTCATCTCCTTGTTCTTCCGAGCTTGTTGAAAGGAAGTTCTGTCAAACCTGATACACCAGTGACATCACTGAAATACATGAGATACAACTGATATGAAGATACCTTGACCAAACAATGTTTCAAAAGATATTTTAGAATTGTAAATGGGCAACACACATTAATTCTTTAACTTTTGACTTGACTTGACTATTTGGGTTTACCGTCGCCTCGACAGTATTTCAGTCATGTAGCGACGTCCAGCTAATTACAGGTGGAGGAAGACCCCGAATGCACGGAGGCATTCGGGCAGAACCACCGACCTACCGCAAGCCAGCTGGAAGCAGGAGTAATAAAAATAATGATAACATTACTTTGATAAAATCTATTATGTTTGAATGAAATAATATATATCTGATGTAGATTTCTATTCATTCTACATTCAACTCGTCTACGCAATCAGTCAAAAGAACAAGAAAAGGGGTTGCTGAACACAATGAACAATTTTTGATAATTTTTTTTTTTTTAAATTTTTTTTTTATGGAATCTAAATGGATTGATAAGTACAAGTAACACCCTTAAAAGTGTAAAACATATGAAGAGCCATGAGATTGGAATTTTTACATTTAATAAATTACCTGACAGCCAATTTGTAAGAGCTAAGACTTACATTTCCTGATCAGTAAAACTGCTGGTTTCAGCCGCACTTATCTCACTTAACACTGGTGCAAAAGCTTGCAACCTCTTTACAGAACCATGGGATGTGGATGTCGATGGCTTCTGGTCATCTTTTACATCTAACCTAAAACATTTTATAAGCATTTAACATAATAAGGAGACAAATAACATGTATTTTTTAATTAATTTATCAGTTTTAAATAATAAAAAAGTTTCCATACTAAACAATGAAATACATTACATTAAACAGCATTACTCTACAATTGTAACCATTTCGGATACGTGCCTTTCTAAAAAAAAAAAAAGTAATGGTAATCAGACTATGTGCACTCGTGACTACGTGCATATGATCATTGCTATGCGTTATTCAACAGTTGCATTTCATGCTCATGACAATCAGTCGTAACTACGATTTAATTTTGATCACAAGAAGAGCAAGGTAAAAATTATAACGTAATACATGTATCATGACCTACTTTTTCACTTCGTCGAGTAAGAATTCCGCCATTTCCACATCTGTGCTAGAGCCTTTTTTTTGTCTTCATCGGGTTCCAACGAAACATCAAACGTCCGATAAAAATGTGTGTTGTCTCTCTTCTTCACTCTTTCAAGTTTTCTGCATTTTCGTTCAGATTCTGGCAACGGCGGTCTGCCTCGCTTGCCGTCAGCCATGTTTGTTTAATAACACTAATGGTTATTCATGAGTTACGAGGGCCGATCTGACCACGTGACAGAACTCGATCGATTCCGGAAATATTCGTGTAATTTTTGTGAAAGGGATGAGAATTAATTTCCTACAGTCATTTAATATGTCGGTGATTATATCGACATCAACCGGACTAATCCTTTCTCCTACAGAGGTAATATTTTGCATATCGGCATAAAAAAGGCTGAATTTTCGTAGTTTGACTTTATTTTATGTTTATTGCCTTGATTTTGAGCAGTATTGCAACTTTAAATCTAAATTAATTATTATTCTATATAGACTAGACCCCCCCTTTCATTTTTGCTTGTTCAACTAAATGTTTTTAGCAGACGTAAGCTGTCTATTTTTAGAAGAAAAACAACAACAACAAACAAACAAAAAACAAACAAACAGTCAACAACCTTTATCTGGTGGCCATTAACAGTAATACTTCTTTTTCTACGGAGACTGTCACCAAATACCATAATCTTAGTTTTGTCAAAATTAATATCTAACTTCCATCTAGAACAGTAATCGTATTGAGCACTGACCTGAGATCATCCTTTGGATTTGCAAAAACTACCGTGTCATCTGCATACAGTATAACGATCAATTTTAGATACATGTCGAAATTGTCATCAGATATAAATATGTTATTATTCTTAAATAATTTTCTAGATCATTCAGAAACACAGAAAAAAGTATCGATGGAATATTTTTGCATAAACGAATACAAAAAGTTTGACAGCTTATTAACAGAAATACAAGACTTAATAACACTATACATACTTTTTATAATGGTGAGCATTTTTCCATTAATGTTAGAGCCATTGACCGGTTCACCATTCATAATCAAATGCTTTCTGGAAATCGATTAAACAACTGAACAGTTAATTTCTATGTTTACAAATTTATGGAAGGGGGTATCCGTCAGTTCACCCATTATGTTATTTAATATGCTATAATAGTTTTGATTTCTTCTTACATATTGACATACATTACTTAATTTATGTGTTTTCATGTCTCATCATAAAGCATTCAATATAGTACTATTCATCAATCATTGTTTTTTATTTCATCATTAGCTAATATAGTTTTTTCTTTTATAAAATTACAGATGTTCACACACTGTAAATTTAAAATATATGAATATGCAAGTAATATATTCATTGTTCGTCTTTTATTTCAGCCTGTAATAACAAGAAAAAGGGAGTGGCTGCCGAAAACCTGGTAAATTGGACGCTGACGAAACATAAGCCGTAAAGAAAGGCCAGGGGCAACTATATCCACGGTGTTCAAGCCAAATTTCCACATTTTGTGGTGCACCTAAGCAGCAGTTAACATCTCAAGCAAGCAATAGACGATTTCATTAGGGGTTTGGCAAGACTCGGTATAATCCGCTGACTAAACTGACAAATCGGTGACTGGTGCAAATTTACAACACACTGAACACTTTGAGGAATGTTACACCAACATGAAGACTAGGTGTTTGGAGAGTGCTGAAATGTTCTATATATATGTGCATGTCGGCCAATTAACGAATGCACAATATTCATTGTTATGCTATATTTTCCCTATTTTTTGATGTGAGTTTTAGTTTTGATAATTTGTTGTGATTTATTTTTACCTTCATTTTATTAAAAATGACCTTAATTGTGTTTCACAACAATTCAGCTCAGATTGATCTTACCTTAACTAAAACTTCAGAAGTTCTAGATCTCCCTTATTTATTGACCTAGTGAATAAAGAGTTTTGCATGCTTTTTTTTTTTTACAGCAAATGGGTATTTAATCTCTTTAAAATTTAAAATTTGTAATGTTTTGGGTTGAGGAAAATCTCAAGTTGAGATGCTTTGTGAATTACAGACCTCAGCAATAATTTTTCAGTAGGACAATTTATTTTGTTCATCACCAATATCTATACCCAGGGCTGGCTTATTTACTGATCAATTGATTGACAGGGTCAGCGGCACAAAATGCTTACAAAATATACTGCATTTTTTTACTGGTTAATAGTGGTAAGTAATGTCCATTTGTCATTATGCTTATTTCTCTTGACTGTATTATTTAGCTAGTATATGATGATTTTTCTGTCTTACAAATACGAAATTAAGAATTGATTCAATTTTTTTAGCTTTGAATTTTATCCAAAATATCTCTTTATTTCATGGCTAGTTTTCTTTTCATTTCTTATTTTGGCTGTTTTTTTGTTGTTTATTTTACAATTGCACACACTAATGGTGTAAAGATATTGAATAATTAGCAGGAAGTAACCCTTTGAAAATACTGTTAAACACTTTCTGGCATAAACAATACACTGAGGCAGTTAACCAAAGTTGGCAGGGTATGGGTCTGTAACTGGCAAATGCTGAAAAAAAAAAACAGGATGCCATTGGCTGCCAAGTTAATCATTAGTGTTCCTAGTGATTGGCAACTGGACTGGATATTGTCCAATAAATGGTTCATATCATAAGATGTATATGTAAATGATCATTCTCATTCCAGCTTAAAGTCATTGTCAGAAAATTTTGTGTGTATGTGAAAATGTAGCCTAGAGATCCTAACTGGGGATTTTATGATGTCATCCAAGACATTTTGCGCATTTGATGTGCGTGCTAAAAGTAAGACGCCAAGATTGAAAACTCTGAAGTGTAAGAACAAACTGTGTAAAAATGTTTGGAACTCATAGAGTTGCTTATTGAGGAGAAAATATGTAAGACTGTCGTTCCAGACTGTCAATCATCAACTCTAAAATGTAATCTGATTAATTTGATGCATGGTACTCTGCCCCCTATTGCCCTCTTTTCTTACAGTTAATGCCTTTCGTTAAACAATTGTGTTCCCTTCCCAGAGCATAATTCTCTTAATATTTAAGTTCAGCTGATGATATTTGGTACATGTAACAATGACCTTGCTGTAGTCGATGTGTCGCGAGGAAATATTTTCTATTAGCGGGTTATTTTTTAATAAAAAAAAACAAAACAAAAAAAAAACTGCAGCATCACTTTGTTCCTATTTAAAATCTGATGTTGCGAAAAATTATTTCCAAGAACAGCTCTTCTCTTCAGAGTTTTTGCTCTGTTAAAATAGGCTGATGATATTTGCTAAATGTATAAGTGACTTGAAAATGACGAAAAAGAAAATAAATTTTGGAGAACTTTCATTGTGATTTCACTTTGTCTTTTTAATCTAAATCTCTTAAAATTTAAGATGGGCTGATGATATTTGGTACATGTACCAATAATATGGAGATGATGTGTTTTTGCCCTTTGTTTAAAAAATGTCCACAACATAATTCTCTATACATATAAAACCTGTGTTAGCGGTCAACCTGTGTTTAGCGTTTATTTTTTTTATTTAACCCAACTTACTTATTATATATTTAATTTTCAATTAGTGACTACCTCTGTTAAATGGTCATTTTCTCCTGATCCCTTCTTTGACCGCTCAAGACAGGTTTGACTGTATACATTCGCGATTCCTCTAGGTCGGACGGGATCGACAAAAAAACTCCAAGGATCGCCATATTCAAAGAATCATTCAGATGTCCAAATTCAATGTTGGCATTTGTTGATACCTTTAATTGATGATATACTTTAATCATAAAATGTGTTTTGCCATGAGAAAAAAAAGTACTACGGGCATACTTAATAAGACTTGTGTATAATAATTAAGTAATAAAAAGTTCAATCTTCAAACAGTTGTTTTCTGTAAACTTATGTTACGGCTTTTAGCCTATAAGTAACACATCGGTCAGAGACTGCTGTAGGCGGTACAGTAATTTAGCCAGTAGAGCAATGGCCTTAAAACCAAGGGGTCCCAGGTCGAAGTCTTGGCCTGATTGCATATTTTTTTCTAACTTGGTTATTTTGCACTCAGCATGGGATCATTACAGTATCTCCAGTGTTTATAGCCGGAACATTATCAATTTAATCTCTGTAAATTCTGGAACGAATTCCAAATTGGCAATACGCAGTCCGGCGTTTGAGTCCTGGTCTGGCTGCACATTTTTCTCACCTTCTTACATTGAAACTTCTTGGAGTCCTCTTAAACAGGCATTAGTTTCAATACTAATACATCTTATGTGACTATCTTCATTTTCTGATTCACTTTAAGTCTTGGAACTTTTCTTTAATCTTAAAGTATAAAATACGGTTGTCAATTGCACATCAAAACGATTAAATATTAGAAAAGAAAGAAAAAAAAAAAAAAATAACACAGGAACGAACGAGCTGAATGCAAAATTGTAATTTTCAATGTCAATAAAGAGAAATGAAAACACACAATTCAAAAAATGTATTTGTCAACAAACATAACAGAAGAAATCAAATATTGCAAAATTAAAACAAACGATAACATATAAAATAGCATAATGAGTGAAGTGACGAATATTCCCTTCCATAAATACATATGGCACAGGAATGTGGTCATCAGCTGAAAGTGTTTTTCTGAAACCCGCTTGATTTTTATTTATTTTATTAAGTTATTAAATTCTATGTAATTTTAAGCCTATTATATAATAGAGCAGTGAATAATTTTCCAACACAACTCAAACAAGAGGGCCAAGATGGCCCTTAATCGCTCACCTGAGAAAGATGATTGCTTAAGAAATAAAGATGCTAAAGTGTAAAAAAATATGAAATCTGGCTTATTTTATAGTGAAAGGGGCATAACTCTTAAATTAACTAGCCAATATCAGTTACAATTGAACCCGATCGCGAGCTTACGGTCATAAACAATGTCTTAAAGTTTGAAGAAGATTGCAAAAGAAAATGAAGACTCTAAGGTATAAGCAATGTGAAATCTGGCCATTTTATAATAAAAGGGACATAACTTCTGACCTAATTGGCCAATCTTAGCCATACTCAAACTCGATCGAGAGATTATGGTCATAGTGATTGTCTTAAAGTTTAAAAAAAATGATAATCTAACCCCATTGTCCGAACGTGCAGCTGAGAGTATGGTACTAGTGTCAAGATATTTCCGGTCACCGTCGAAGGAGGATTCAGAGCCGGGTTGTCGAACCTTATACCGCTTAACACCTCGTCCGTCCCCGAATGGGGATTGGGTCCTGGCATACTCCACTTGATCTTTTTTTTTGTTTTAAAAAATACAGTTACCAACACACAGAAAGGGCAAGTCATGTATTCTGCTGCTACAAATCATTTATTACACACACACATTGCATAATGACAAAATATATTTTCAGTTGTTTATTGGTATCCTTAGATTACATTTATAATAATTTAGAATTTTCAACATTCAGCAACGTCTGACTTTAAAATGTGAGTATAGACTTTTATCTGCAATCTGAAAAGAAACAAGAAGTATTTTTAAAAAAGATACTTGGCCGTGTTAAACCTGGTTTATTAATGGATGGGTAATTTTTGAGTGTTTGAAGTATTATTATGCTTTCAATGACGTAGTAATTACTTTTCTGGTTTTTCAATTGTTGGAGGGTTATTTTTTAAAGTGAGATATTGGCAGCATAATGCCCAGAATTATGCCTTATTAAATGCATTCTTCAATAATACAATCACTATAAAGATTATGTTGGTAATGTGTATCAAATAAATACCAGTATTTTGAGAGCTAAATATTGCAATAAACGTGCCAGTGAAGCACGGCAGGGAATCACGTGACTTTTCGTGGTAACGCGTACTGGCAATATGGCGGACTGAAACCTTCAGACCCATTTTCAGGTAATTTTATATTATTCATACTTACGTATAAGACCTGCCGCAGCCTACGCGGAATGGAATATTGTTATCGGCTATATGCTAACATTTTGCTCAAACACTCAAAAATTCGACCGCCATTTTCAATTTTGACAATCATTTTGCGTGTAACTTCTACGCATAAATTGTTGTTGTTTTTTTCATGAAAATGGTAATAAGGGCTAAATAACACAGAAAAAAGGCCATTACATTACTTTATTTGAAAAGGTTATTTTTCCGTTTGTTGATTTTTAACTACCTACTTTCTTTAATGAATTAAAAGTGGAAAATGATTTGGGTAACGCCCAAGGCACATGTGTGCGTTACCCAAATCATTTTACATTTCTGTAACGGAAAAGAAAATGGCCAGTCAAAATTCAGCATGCAGAAAGGTTACAATTTTAAATAAAGAAATAGTATAACTCTTTTTCTCGGCTTATTGAACCTTGTATCACCATTTTCATAACAAAATACAATCACAAAAGTCACGTGATTCCCTGTCGTGAATAAAGTAGTCTGAAATCTCATGACCAGTAAATAGAGCATTTCGTAATGTAGACAACAATGACGCATTCGCATCAAATGCGTTATCAACACGGTTATCAACAACTCCATAAAACATAAGAAGCTTTGGATTTCTACATCAGTATTACTATCACTATTTTTATCATAAAATGATTGTGGAAGCTCCCCAATGTCCGACAGAACGATGTACGGCAATACCAGAAACCGGGTTTCAGGGATCGTGACCGTCACAGGTATCGTTATCGGTCGTTGGTATGGACAACACTTATAAAATGTCACTAAAAGTCGGTAAATTCTTATTAAGTTTTAAAATTTTCACAAAACAATTTGATTAAATTTTGAAAACGTTGTCAAATATTGTTTTAACTGTTAAAAGGAAGCTATAAAATGGGCAAGGGAACAGGGCCTTTTCATAAGGAAAATTCACAATTTAACTGAATTCGGAACTTAAAATTTTCCATAAGGATTCAGAAACATATACATTATTTGTTTTACATTTTACAATAAAATGTGATTAAAATTCAAACAGCATACTGGCATTGATATTAAAATATGTTACACGTAAGAAAAAATACCGTAATAATAACCGAAAAGGGGCTAAATGTCGGGAAATTCATCACGAAACAAGCTAAAACGCATTATATTTTGTTTTCTTTATATATTGTTTTAATTTTACGCGACAGGTACTTTATTTTGATATATCAAATAAAAAGAAATATAAGAAATCAACTTCCGGTTTGACCTACAAAATACGGTGAGTTAAATTGAAAACAGTTTTCTAAAAATCTGTAATACAAATTTTTTTTTATTTTTCTCATATTTAGTAGATAATTAAATACCATACAGTTCAAGAGAACATAAAGAAAATATATATTGCATATTTCTAGTTAATGGAATGAGAAAAGTGCTTATTTAACTAAGGAATAATAATATGAAAACGGCTTTTCTGAAATAAAAAACAAACTATTTCTCTGAAATTATTGGATGTCTTTGGCAATATATGATTGCTGAAATTGAAAAAAACAGTCCAAATAATTGTGTTTCAATATTTTTAGTGCGAAAATTTTGGCAATAGAATTAGCAAAGGTGATGAGGTATATGCACGTAAAATGGTTCCCTGGAACTCCTACTTGTATAGGCCTCATTGAGTCTTTATAAATAAACTAAATATAAAATGCACTGTCAGATTAGGAGAGTAGCAAAAATAGTATTTTTCTCATTGGACGAATGGCAATTAATCTGAAGTCAAAGCCACGGGCTTATTAGCGTATGCTGTCGACTGAAAGGGATAAACTCCTGTACATACAGACATACGGACGGGCGGAATGTGGGACGGACAAACGGACCGGAACGGATCAAAAACAATCTTCCATCCGGGGCATTAAATCTTAAACCCTAAAGCGTAGTCCAGTACTTTTGCTCGATGAATATATACATATTCGTTGGTACTGTAAATGACATATTTGTTGATTCGCTAAAAAAACAAAAAAACAACAACAACAACAAAAAAAAAAAAACAAACAAAAAAAACAAAAAAAAACCAAAAAAACACAAGACACATACATACAAATGTACACAAAAACGATATGTGACTTATTCAGCGACGTTAAAAGAAAAAAAAATAAAGCAAAAATGCGTGGCAAATTCATACGATTATATCACATGTATGACATAATCGTATGTGTGACAAATGGGTTCAACACACACGTAACACCTATGTGTGAAACGAAACGTCATATTAAGCACCGTCATACGGTGTAAGGTTAAAGAGGAGTGTAAGGAAAATAATAGGAACACGAGTATTTCTAAGGCAAAATTGTAAATGTTTATGTTCGAGATCTGAATGTAATTAATTTCCTTAAGAACATAAGATCAAGTGTGTATAAAGAAGTCACAATAGGATTTTTTCTTTATTTGACTTATCTATTATACTCGTAATCTACATACCAGGCAATTCATTCCTTAATAAGTTTTTGGAAAAAGGGCACCGTGCAGTGGTAACGTACATGGCTGCTCATTAAAACGTTCTGCGTTCGAACCCTGATGGGTGCAACGATTTTCTTTGAAGGTCTTCCCACGTGTAAAAATTGTTCGAACCACGAACGACTTAACAAGCTTAATATAAGCTGTAAAAATGTTAACCATTCGACGTGAAATAGATATATTGCTAAGAATAGGTTAGGAAAAGCTATACGAAACAGTAAAAGTGAAAGAAGAAGAAATCAGTGCATGATGAACAACGAATGTTTCTTTCATTTAAAATATACATTTCTTTAGAATAAACAAAAACATATCCTTTAAAAAAGGCTTGTTAACTGAACATTCCTGATCTTTAAATATATTTAGTAATGGCACAACGTCCTATACGAGACGACCTTAGTCAGACAAAATAAATCGGAAAGAATCTGGATCGCTGACATTCCATTTGTATTTTCTTTAATAACATACTAAAATAAATATATCTATCATTGTTTTAATGAATCAATTCGCTACCGATTAATTATTTGGATTATACATAGACATATATGATCGATATTTTATTTTAATAATTATTCACAAACATATTCTTAAATATAGTCCGTAGCCTTAATGATACGAAAATATTGAAGGTCAAATCAAAACTAATTCAAGTCAATTGAAAGGAAATGCAAGTTAAATATAAATACGATAGCCTGTCGTGATAAAGTTCCCTCGGAAAAATCGATGTCGGTACATGGGAGACGTCGGGAAGCAATCAGTTGGGCACGTTTGTTTACCGAGCAATGGTGTTGGCGCTGTCTCTCTCCAGCAGCATGTCTGGTTCCCAAGGATATCTAATGTGTCTCGGGGTTATATTTACTGACTTCAAAAAGATTATTGCAATATGTATCATATTACAAAGAAATCAGACGGTAAATGAACGGCTTGAGTCGCTTAAATGTGGGTCACATGACGATGAAAACAATAATGCTATTTGCTTATGATTGATTGCTTGATTACCAATATGATTAGGTTTTTGAGTGTTGTTGTTGACGATGAATAAAACGAGGTTGGTTCGATTCCCGACGTATTGAAGATTATTTATGTAAACATTATAACACGCTAACTTCTAAAGGCTTTATATGTATTATTTTCAATGTTGCCGCAGGCGGTTTCAAATGATAAGTGTGTAGTGCTAAATGATTTCCCAGATAGCAAGGGCATATGGGACCCATATGGGCTTTATCTGGGCATGCTATATGGGCTAAACTAGGGTATGCCTATATGGGTTCGCCTATGTGGGACCCATGTGGGTCCCATATATAGAGGGTTTTTTCCCATACTGGACCCATATGGGCTGTATCTGGGTATGCCTATATGGGTTTGCCTATGTGGGACCCATGTGGGTCCCATATATAGAGCTTTCTTTCCCATACGGACGTATATGGGCTGTATCTGGGTATGCCTATATGGGTTTGCCTATGTTGGACCCATGTGGGTCCCATATATAGAGCTGTCTTTCCCATTCTGGACCCACATGGGCTGTATCTGGGTATGCCTATAAAGGTTCGACTATATGGGTCCCAGATATAGAGGTTTGCACATGCGCACTCTATATTTCCTGTTAATCGCAATATTCAAACCAACGGTCAACAACACAACGCGATGTTAACCTACTTAGCTTTTCTTCAGAGTGACGGCCAGACGAACATTATTAGCCTATTCAAAACGTGAAATACGTATGTATAACATTAATTAAGATGCCTTTCTAAGAATTAAATCTTGGTTTTGATTGAAAATCATTCTGATTATGAATAAGGAATTGGTTTGTAACGTATTTTCGCGATTTGAGTTCGACTTGTTTATCGTATATTGTATGTACCGGTAGTTCAAATTCAAGGTGTCTTAGTCTAGAATTTACTTTTATCTGCTATAAATTTTAGTTTGAGGACCAAAGGATCAATAATTTCGATCAAAAGTTAGATAAAATTTATCGTTACTTTTTGCATTATTTACTGTATTGTTAATAATAATGATAACGTTACGTACTGTAATGGGCAATTTTCTGGTATACATTCCATATGGTATTCCTACAAGATAACAAATCATGCAACAAATCTGTGTTTACTATTATCATGTATTTATTTATTTCTGTATCATAAAGCACTGTTATAAATCACTTGTATTCCGTTCACAGTATGCCCTGCTATTTATTTATTTATTTAAATGCTGCCATTTACCAACTGCATATCACGGATGAATTTTACAGTAAGTTTTTCTGCAATAAACTCTAGTCAAGTCTTTAATGTAATGAAGTCATAGTCAATGCCTTGGAATTATGCATTTCTTATATCATTTACAAGCAAGATATGTTAAGACTAAATAGAACCCAGAGGCTTGAGCTGATAACACACATCTCCTACATTATAATTTATTTATAAAATGCATTGTTCAGTGGAACACATATGAAAAAAAAAATGATTCTTTATTATCATCAGTTATAATTTTTAGTTTCAAGGCCAAGTTTAACAGTCCCAACATTGTTTGGTTTTCTTTCTTAAGATATATTTTATATCTTTTGAACTTTCAGAACCACAGCACTGAAGACGCTGAGTAAGAGGTCTATAAATGGCTGGCAGGTGGTACTGGACAGGGAAGGGGGGAGAAAACAGTGCAACAAAAGTCAGACAAGTCTCCAACAGGAGACACTCTCAATAAGTGGAGGGACAGATTCATAGTGAATAGTTTAGAATATAGTTTTGAATAGTTGAATATCAGTACATTATTTTTCAGACACGTCGAACATTGAATTAAGAACACTATACTATTTTTTCTTTTATTAAGCTTTAAAGGAATCTGTTCTGTAACTAACAATTTTGTGGAGATTGGACTACTAGTATGTGCGTGAGAATTGCTGATAAGATTAATCCAGATTATTTTTTCACATTGTTAAACATGCTATGCCAACAATCTATATGTTTTATATAAATTATATTTTCACATATCCATGTATCACTGGGCTGAACAAGATAGTCTGCTTAGTCTGTATAATTATATTTTCACCACCCAGTTTGATATGGTTGATTTAAGTATTTTAAATAGTACTGCTGAAGTAATCCATCATTACAGTTAGCCTTTTTATTTTGAATTTCAGGTGTCACTTCATATTTCAAGTACTTTAAGGTTAAGAACTTAAGACGAGATAATAGTTGTTATGTGTGTGATTGTGATGCATTTATTAGTCTAGCCTTGTTATGCTAGTCATTTTCTTTTTACATAAGTTTGCATTTTTGTATAATAAGTTATTGAGTTTATGTGCAGTGTTAAAGATATGCAATCTTTAAGTGTTTGTTTTTGTTGCACAAAAAATTGTCTTATGGTTAGGAAATCAAACATCACTTTTAAACTTTAAATAACACATTGAAAATGAAAAATATCCATTTGTATTCAAATTGTATTTGACTGTATTATGACTTTTCGATTTGTATTTTCTCAGCATGTGATTAAATTGAAGTTTTAATTAAATTAAGAAGAAAAATAAAACTGTATGTTGTATTTGACGGACCTATTTTCTGATTCTCAGTAATGTTATTTTGGAGTGACAAATTTTCAGAGGCTATTGGTACCAGTTTTCCACATTTGACTGCACATTCAGACAGTGCAGTGGTATGGAGCCATATTACATGCAAATGGGAGTGCAAATATGGGACCCTTAAGTGGCCCATATTGGATCTTGGTGGACTGCCCATATGGAACCCAGGCCAAAACAGGTTGCACTTTCGACATGGGTCCCATGTTGGTAGCCCATATGGGGCCAATGTGGGAAACCATATGAGACCCATATGGGTCCCTTATATATTGCTATCTGGGTTGTGCTTACTGGCTTAATAGAGTGAAAACCTTGATTTATTTGCAAGTATAAAAACACTTGTGAAAAACAACAAACGTGTATGCTTGCTCTTCTCGATTGGTAGTCAGCACCTGGGCTTAACATACTGGCATATTGATAGCAAGTAAACACATAACATTTAGCACTACACACTTGTCATTTCAAACCGGCTAACAGAAATGCAATGATGCAACATGGAAAAGTATACATACATACATGTACATGTCAGTTTTCATAAAGCATTCGGAAGTTAGCGTGTTGATATATTTACGTAAATTATTCCACAAACTGGTACTAATGAGAATCCTGGAACTGTGGTGTGTATCATGTCACTTGTGTACGATATGATGCCACACACAGCAGCTTAAGGACTGTCCATATATACAAAGTAACCAAGTGCGTTTCTATAATACATATTTTATTCAAGAATGAATAGGATTGAACAAAAGGCTAATAGCCTATGTGAGTCCTCTCCTTTTACAGGTCATGCTTACATAGTATATGACAAATTTAAAGTATTGCGTGCATTATGACATAGAGGTTTTTGGATAATACAATGTCATTTACATGTTTATGACTGTTACAAAATAGCAATTTTATACAAACTTAAGATCTATTATGATTAATGTTTTATATTATTTTTTATTAAATACTTAAGTAAAGAAAAAAAAAAGAATAGAGAATAAGGAATAAGAATAATAAGAATCAGGAAACTGAAATATGAAGTAGTTATACAATGTGGGGTCTTGAGACAATGTCCCATCTAGATCTAAGGTTGTATATAGATTCATTAGGTAAATAGGGAAGAATTAAGTTTGACATGTATTGTGGACATAAATGTTTAAAATTTTAAAAATTATAAGGTAACTTATGGTTTTCATGTCTAATATATAATGGTTCGATATCTAGTTTTTTATGAGGATTTCTTTTTTTCTAGTAGTGAGTTTCGAGTAAGAAAAGTGAGTTCCGAGTAAGAAAAGTGAGTTTCGAGTAAGAAAAATGAGTTTCGAGTTAAGAAAAAGTGAGTTTCGAGTTAAAATGTTGAGTTTCGAGTCAAGAAAAAGTGAGTTTCGAGTCTGAAATAGTGAGTTTCGAGTTAAAAAGTGAGTTTCGAGTTAAAAAAGGTGAGTTTCGAGTCTGAAAAAGTGAGTTTCGAGTCAAGAAAAAGTGAGTTTTTGAGTTAAAAAATGTGAGTTTCGAGTCTGAAATAGTGAGTTTAGAGTTAAAAAAAAAAGTGAGTTTCGAGTCAGAACAGATGACAACTCAGTGTATATACTGAACAGTGAACGGATAACAATGTGTATGTTTTGGCGACTGTGTATATATTTAACATTTGTGTGTTTTAATTGCTTTTTACGTTAAAGTATATTGAAAAATAATCGGGAATCAGTTGCTTATATCAGCAGTGAGTTAAATATTTATATTACTCTGACATGACGGATCGTTTAAGAAAAATCTATATCCCGGTAAACTCAAATAGTCAAGTCTATATCCCGGGTAACTGTAAAAAGCTCGGAACATACACTCAGAAATTCCTGCAAATGGTCCAAATGCGGCATACCTCATTCCGAAATAAACCATTTTAAAATGGTGCCGTTTTTTCTCCACATTTTTCAGAATTTATTGGTTTGATATAAGAAATAAACACTTGTCATCACATAAATAAACCTGTCACTTACGACTTTTCGGTATCGTCCCCCTTGCCTACTCTTCTTTTGTTTTATTATTTTCCCTTTACCTTCTGGTCGAAGTTTACACACCGGCGAAACACGAATGTATTGTTGGTTTTGTTTATCGACAGGGAGGTAGTGTAAAATTAAGTATCATTCTTGAAATGGACATTTTATTGTGCCAGTGTTCCAATTGTTGTATTTTGTTGTTAACTTTTGCTGTGATGCCAACATCACTGACATTGTGACAGTCACACTCACTGACACGCACTCTAAAAACAAACATCAAAATTATCATTTGCATTAAAATAAAGATCACAAAAAAGCATGGGTAACATGACTGAAAGTTGGAAATCATCTGCATGAAACTGTATCAAACGATCCAGATTTTAACTATAAATAACTTATATGCGAAGATCCAGTTCTAGCAATTTGATACCAGGGGTGGGGGGGGGGGGTCCACCCTTTATTATGTATATTTTATGCATAATATCCAAATCTCGGGGGGGGGGGGGGGGGGGGGGCAAAATATGTATGGTGAATCAGGTGGTGAAAAAATTGTGACCCGCCTGTGATTCGAACCAAGTGTCCAAGCACCTTCCCACTGAGCTATCAAGCCACACGATCCAAAACCTCCCGATTCACCACAAAGTACCAGTACCCGGCTACATATACCACCTTCAAATTTGTAATCTGTCACAAATTTTTAGACACAGAAGCATTGTGAAATGCTCTCGAGGTTCCGAAGTAGTTATCTAACTTGAATATTTCAGTTGTAATTATACATTCCTCCATGATCTTTACTGTATATACATTGAATGAAATAAAGATAGTTTTTTTTTGTTTTGTTTTTTGCTGAATTCCGCATTCTGTTAAATGCACAGGGAATTCCCTGTGGTTAAATGTGTATGCACGCTGATTTAAAATATATGATTAATTGATATAAAACATTAGATAAAGAATAATGTTAGCTACAACGAGTTGCCTAATTTGAGTGTTTATAAAGAAACTCACTTTTTTCGACTCGAAACTTACCTTTTCTGATCCGAAACTCACTTTTCCAACTCGAAACTCACTTTTTTCAACTAGAAACTCACCTTTTCTAACTCGAAACTCACTACTCACTAAAAATTATATCTCGTTTTTTATATATACATGATCCACCTCAAGTCAGTAATTATTCTCGCGGCTTCAATTTGGACACTCTCTAATAAATCGGACTCTTGTTGTGAACAGTTACACCAAACAGAATCAGCATATTCTAGAACGGGACGAATAAAGGATAAATACATTCTTAGTAAAGAGTTTCTGTCTACTGTGTATTTAATCATTCTAAGGTTATATATTCGACTGCAAAATATTATCCATGTGGAAAGACCAAGATTGAAAAGTTAAACCAAGGTGAGTATGAGATTGTACTTCCTCAACAGGTGTATTAGTCATTTGGTAATGACTATGCAGATATTTCTTCACAGTCTTTATTTACAACTACGAATAGAGATGTATCATCTGCGAAAAGTCTAATTTCATTATCACCATCAACAACAATGTCATTAATGTAAAGAATAAAGCAAAATAGGTCCAAGAACTGAGCCCTGAGGCACTCCTAGTAGTATACAGACTGGGGCAAAAAGGTAGAAAGTGTACCCACCCCATCTGGAGCCCTTTTTCCCCAATTTGTGCCTCCCGACCTGGAGCAGCACCCGCCGAACTTCCATTTAGAGAATCACGGACACAGATAGAATATATACCCACACACCTCGAAGCGTGGATAAAGAAAAATGCCAGGTGCAATCCTCTCGCGAGAAACCTACGCCGAAATACGGTCCGGGAGGCTGTCTGTACGGGAGACAAAGGAGAAGTACCATATCGCCAAAAGGAGATACTATCGAATTCGCGGCAGCGCGGGCCAGGCTGCAGAGGAAGAAGATACTGCAAAAGAAACAAAGGAGGAAGACAATAGTGTCCAAGAAGTCACTACAAAAGAAATAGAAGCCGTATGGAGCTACCTTGTAGACAATTTTCCACATATGCTCCTCTCCGATGCAGAAAAACAAATATTAGAACAGGCAGGGTACACGTTCTACGAACGGCACAAAATCCCTAGACATTTTCTCGAAATATACACACTTGTCTTCTCTAGCCACATACGAAACGGTAGGATATTGCTTTGGTTGGTCGCTGCGGTACATCTTGCTTGTGCAGTGTTTGGCAGAAATGTGACCGTGCGGGAAAAACACATGTATATTCCGAGAGATTGCTGGAGAAGACCTCTGCAAAAAAATGAGCTAGAACCGGCTCCAACACACGCAGGGAGGAAGAGCACCGCTCGATCTGGCTGGCAAACCACAGCAGACCTAGAGGAAAAGAACTCGATATAGTGCCGCCACGCAAAACATGGAGGAAAACAGGAGACAAGCCCCCCGGGAAATATATTTGTAGGCACTTTGAAGTAGGGAGGCACAACAAAAAGAATATACTGCTGCTGCTGTCCGACGAAGAACACGACGACGTCCCTGCATACGGCTACTACCTGGACCAGGCAGTTCGCGACATAGGCGGAATAGAGAAGCTGCGAGTCTATGGGAAAGGGTTTGTATGCTATCCGGGGGAACACAGCACCGCCCCCACTTCGAAAGACAAAAAAAACCCCGAGCGATGGGCCAGAATAGAGCTGGAAGAAACGGTGGACCCGCAATAGACCGGCATCTCGGGGGAGACTCTCGTCTGCAGTGCACCGACGTGTTTGAGTCGAAATCCCGGAACAAAAGAACGACATTCTGACTTCCGCAAGTTAGAAGGCTTGCTGGGTTGGAGATAGAACCGGCCAGGGTATTCCAGGCTGGGCGCCAGATCTCT
>CM037780.1:59044758-59094758 GCA_021229015.1 Solen grandis
AGCAAATTGGAGATAACGAGTACCAACTGTACATCAAATTTTGAAAAAACTAGAACTATCACTAAAGGTGATGAATACCCCCCACACAGCCTTTGTTTACAATCAAGTGCCCAGCTATAGGAGGTAAGTCACAATGAATTGATGTTTTCAATTAACATATTACACAAAACTATTTCACAATAATAATCTTTTTATACCAAATCAAAATTGTTCTTATATTAATGAAGCCCAAATCATACCAAATCTGCAACATTGAATTAAACAAAAAAGAAGTGTGTCACCAAAAGGCTGTTTCTAAGTGAAGAGCTAGTGAAGCTTCCCATAAAATTTGACTGAGTAGTATAATTAAAGATATCAATGAAAGCCGATATGTGGAAGAATAAGCCAAAAAGTGCATTCATCCATCCAGTAGTTATTGAGAAATAGCATGGACAAAGAAAACTCCAGAAAATCAGCAAAGGGCCATAACTCAAAAGAAAATCAGTCAACCGTAACCATTTCATAATATGCACAGCTGTGCTTCTTGTTTGAAATCTATCCAGTAGTTATTGAGAAATAGCGTGGACAAAGAAAACTCCAGAAAATCAGCAAAGGGCCATAACTCAAAAAAAAGTCAGTCAACCGTAACAATTTCATAATATGCACATCTATGCTCACCAGTGAAGCTTCCTATGAAGTTTGATTGAAATCCATCAAGTAGTTATTGAGAAATAGCATGGACAAAGAAAACTCCATAAAATCAGCAAAGGGCCATAACTCAAAAGAAAATCAGTCAACCTTGATATTGAAGCTTCCTATGACGTTTGTTTGAAATCCATCCAGTAGTTATTGAGAAATAGAATGGACAAAGAAAACTCCAGAAAATCAGCAAAGCCATAACTCAAAAGAAAATCAGTCAACCGTAACCATTTCATAATATGCACATCTGTGCTTGATATTGAAGCTTCCTATGAAGTTTGATTGAAATCCATCCAGTAGTTATTGAGAAATAGCGTGGACAAAGAAAACTCCAGAAAATCAGCAAAGGGCCATAACTCAAAAGAATATCAGTCAACCGTAACCATTTCATAATATGCACATCTGTGCTTGATATTGAAGCTTCCTATGAAGTTTGATTGAAATCCATCCAGTAGTTATTGAGAAATAGAATGGACAAAGAAAACTCCAGAAAATCAGCAAAGCCATAACTCAAAAGAAAATCAGTCAACCGTAACCATTTCATAATATGCACATCTGTGCTTGATATTGAAGCTTCCTATGAAGTTTGTTTGAAATCTATCCAGTAGTTATTGAGAAATAGCGTGGACAAAGAAAACTCCAGAAAAACAGCAAAGGGCCATAACTCAAAAGAAAATCATCAACCGTAACAACTTCATAATATGCATATCTGTGCTTGATATTGAAGCTTCCTATGACGTTTGTTTGAAATCTCTCCAGTAGTTATTGAGAAATAGCGTGGACAAAGAAAACTCCAGAAAAACAGCAAAGGGCCATAACTCAAAAGAAAATCAACCATAATATGATATCTGTGCTTGATATTGAAGCTTCCTATGAAGTTTGATTGAAATCCATCCAGTAGTTATTGAGAAATAGCGTGGACAAAAAAAACTGCAGACGGACGGACCAACGGACCGACCGACATGGTGACTCCTATATACCCCCCCAAAACTACGTTTGTGGGGGGTATAAAAATCAGTTCAGTTTTCAGCACAGGGGTACTTTCCTGTTCTTCTCAGAGAATCAAGATTGGGACCAGAGATCATTACTTTGGTCTTATTCATGTTTATTCTGAGACCTTTCTCCTCCATGCCTTTCTTCCACTTCTGCACTCTCTCCCAAAGTGCTTCTAGGGAGGTGTCAACAATAGCCAGGTCATCAGCATACAGGATCTCCCAAGTGCGTGAAATGCGTGTTTAACGCACGTTTAATCCGTGTAAAACACTGCAGTATTGGCACCGCCTTATTCTTACCGACTGCGTTTAAAGTGAATAAAAATGAACAAAAAGTGTGTTTTTTCTGTTTAAAAGTGCATTTTTTTATCTGGAAAAATTCACTTCAAACAAATTTAAGCGTGTTTTTTCTGCGGTAAAAGTGTTTTTTCATGAAGAGAAAACTATACACATAAAACGCACTTAAGTTCGTTTTTACTGCAGTGAAAGTGTGTTTTTTGATCAGATAAAATACACTAAAAACACACTTTAGTGTGTTTTAACTGTGTTAGTGAAAGTGTGTTTTTTGATCAGATAAAATACACTAAAAATGCAACTGCGGTAAAAGTATGTTTTCTGTTCTAATAAGTGTCTTTTAGTTAACTTATTTTCTGTGGTAAAAATGTGCTTTTTCTTTATCCGAAGCATATTTTTTCTGCCTTCAAAAGATGTTTTTGAGTCAGAAAAATACAATTAATTTTCTTCAAATACACACTTCTTTCAGCAAAAGAAGGCATTTATTTTGCAGAAAAAAAAACAATTTTTTCAGCACAAAAAGTATTTAAAATGCAGAAAATTTTAAATGAAAAAAATTTTTATAATGATGTTATTTTTTGTATAAGGGTTTAAAAGTACATAAACAATTTACATGTATAATAATTCATTTTTTATTTAACACATTTATACAGTTTTAAAGCTCAACCGTTTATTTGATGTACATAAAATGTGATTCATAATCATGGAAATCTGTTTTGAAACACATCATTAAATTCTTGAATGCAATTACTGTTTTATATCAAAATAAAAGCTTTAATAAAAGGTCAAAAAAGGAAGGGAAAAAAAAAAGGTCCTGTGAGATATCTTCAATATTTAAAAAAATAAACTAACTCCAGCATATGGTGTATGTAAATGGGTAAAAAAATGAGTAAATAATTTACAAAAAAATATGGCTAAATAAATCTAAAGATTATACAGAAAAAGGACTGAGAAGAAAATAAAAATGATAAGTTTGTTTTTTAAAAATTCAATCACAATCTATTTTTATTTCAATTTTCAAATTCATTTCCTCAAGTAGTTGGAGTTATTTTGATATGAAATAAAGGGAGATAATACAAAATTGGACAAGGTACTGTAAAGTTAGGAAATTTAGTTTCTGCACTTTCATAGTTGTTGTCTTTTTATATATGAAATTCAAAGTCAAAGCCTTAGAATAGTTTTCAAGTATGTAGTAAATAAATTATTCTCTGGACTTAAATTCATTGTAATATCAAACTAGAGCTCCACAGAGTGGCACAAATGCTTGTCTGTTTTACATGTCAACAAAAAAGGCCCATATTTGCAATTTCAAGTAAGAAGACCATAAGACCATGAGGTGTAAAGAGTAAAAGAATGAAAAAGAAAAAAAATCTTACATAGTGTAGAAAAAATGCAACTGCTTTGAACATACAATTTTAACAAAATTTCTAATTGAAAAAGGGCATAACTCCAAAATTTTGCTTTCAGAATAAAGCCCTTGTTCTACAATTGCGCCTTGTCATGATTATCAAGCAGTGCTCCAGCTAGGCCGAAATGGCAGGGCGCGGCGCCCTGCCACCTATGATATACGCCCGGTTGCCTTTGATCTCCGCCCTGCCCCTTTCAGACAGTGCCCTGCTTTGCCTTTGTCGGTAAAAGTTTCACCCCATACTGTTTCCCCCCTAAGTCTCAGCTCCCAGCGTCCTTTGATTTTGCCGACAAACCTTAACGTGTGTGTGTAACACAGACGTAGTCACCCAATGTTCAAAATCGGTGTCAATCAACCGGCACAAGCCATTATTAACAGTCGGCTGTTCTAGTAATAAGTATCAACATAATTATATGCAGATATTTGGCACTAAAATGTAAATTTTAATTGCATTTATTATGAAGGTAAGTATTATTGTTTACTAACTGGGGAAAAATATAGTATGTTGTTATTATTCATATAAAAACTCTAAACCGCGCATTCTGCCATCTTTTGAATTCCAAGTATGACGAAGTGGAAAACATGCCCTAGTCCAGCCATCGGATTAATAACAAACATTCTAAAGCTTATTCTTTCCAAAGCCTCAACTTATCTCAGGCAAATCAGTATCAACAATTCAAAAGTCAAGTACCCGGTAAGTCTTTTGCAGACAGACGAAAACTTGAATGACGAAAAATTCGATTTTCCCAAAAATATCAACCAATGAAATGGCCCAATAAAATTATGTTCGGAGAGGTGGATAATTGTCATAATAATTTTTATCATTAATGTTTATTTTATCTGTCTCTAAAGATTTGTCATGTTAAGAGCATAAATTATTAGTTTTTAAATGTATCTATGTTTACTTCCGGTGTAACAGCCCAGATTTTCCCCCCAGTCAGTTTTTTCCCCGGGGAAAAACCTGACTAGTCAGATTTTTCCCCGGGGAAGAAAATGACTAGTCAGTTTTTTCCCCCCTGTCATTTAGATTGTATTGATGGTGGGGAAATTCTTGACCAGTCAGTTTTTTCCCCCCTATTATATATTGTTCGTGATGTTGGGGAAATTCTGGACCAGTCAGTTTTTTCCCCCCAATCTAATATATTGTGCGTGATGGGGGGGAAATTCTGGCCTAGTCAGTTTTTTCCCCCCTGTCATTTAGATTGTATTGATGGTGGGGAAATTCATGACCAGTCAGTTTTTTCCCCCCTATGTAATATATTGTGCGTGATGGTGGGGAAATTCTGGCCTAGTCAGTTTTTTCCCCCCTATGTAATATATTGTGCGTGATGGTGGGGAAATTCTGGCCTAGTCAGTTTTTTCCCCCGTCTTAATTTTCTTGATGGTGGGGAAAGTCTTGACCATGGGGAAATTCTTGACCAGTCAGTTTTTTCCCCCCTATCCTATATATTATGCTTGATGGTGGGGAAATTCTGGCCTAGTCAGTTTTTTCACCCCTGTCATTTAGATTGTTCTTGATGGTGGGGAAATCTTCATTTACATTGTATTGATGGTGGGGAAATTCTGGACTAGTCAGTTTTTTCCCCCCTGTCTTATATATTGCGTGTGATTGTGGGGAAATTCTGGGCCAGTCAGTTTTTTCCCCCCTGTCATTTAGATTGTATTGATGGTGGGGAAATTCTGGACCAGTCAGTTTTTCCCCCCTGTCTTATATATTGTGCGTGATGGTGGGGAAATTCTGGCCTAGTCAGTTTTTTCCCCCCTGTCATTTAGATTGTATTGATGGTGGGGAAATTCTTGACCAGTCAGTTTTTTCCCCCCCATATCCTATATATTGTTCGTGATGTTGGGGACTGACTGGTCAAGACTTTCCCCACCATGAAGAACAATCAAAACTAGAACCGCAAGCGGTATCTTGGTTTTCGCTTTTAACCTAATCAACTTAACACTTTATTTCAACTCAGCCACAATTTTTAATATGAAACAGAACGCAAAGGTTTTTTGAAGACCTACTCTCATTTGCACAGTTTTTTTGTTGTTGTTTTTTTTGGAATGTTAGAACATTCAAACTCCTCTAGCGCAAATATTTCCCCATACCCTATCATCACATCACATCACATTCTGTGGTGCTGTCAACAAGGAACAAAATGCTGAAAACCGCATTTCAATTAGACTTTAACGTTTTCAGTTATAGGCAAAAGAGTGATTTTAAGCAAAGCGCCCTCTAGCGGCAAAATGAGAAACAAAAATGATAAAAATTTTACAATTAGGTACCTAGAAATGCAGCAAATAGTTTAAACAGGTATATAAGTCGCACTAATCGAACATTCTTTTTCTTATATATCACAATTTTAAGCATAATTTAAACTGAATAACAATTATTCCAAAAAAGGATCAAACTTTGGATTGCCGTAAAATGAAAAGATCAAGTCCGATCTTCAAAAACTAAACATTACACGAAAGAACTATTTAGAACTCAACCTTTTGTTCATATACTCTAAATGAAATATTTTTAGATTTGGAGCACTTTGGGGCCGAATAAAAACACAATTATCGTAATATGACCTTGACCTTTTCAATGTTTTTTTTTTAACCTTTTTAATTGTTAGGCCCTTTCAAACATAACAATACATAACTTGTGAAAATTTCTTGAAGAATGAACAGAAAATAAAGTCAGGAGCGACAAAAAACATGTTTTTGAAATTTTAATTTTTCCTAAAATTTAGTGAAGTTTGACCTTTTTCTAGAGGACAAACCATGCATTTCTTAAATTCGCCACCCCATATATTTTGTGCATATATGTCTTGCACATCATTTGCAGCAAACAGAATTCTTCTATATGATTTCTAACAAAAATGGATAGGTTTTTCGTAGACCTACCCTCATTTGCATTTTTTTTTACGAGATTCGAACTTTCAACCTTCCGTTACTAGCTCAAAAAGTTTCAGCCACTCATACCTAGAAACTATCATATTTTATTAGGCTATCAACAAGAAACATAATTCAATTAACCGCATTTGGATCAGGCTTCAACTTTTTGTGTTATAAGCAAAAGAATGATTTCAAGAAAAGCGCCCCCTAGCGGCAAAATGAGATAGAAAATTGATTAAAATTTTGCTGTTTGGTACCTAGCAAAGCAATTAATAGTTCAATCATGTATACTAGTCGCACAAGTCAAACTTTTTATTCTTGTGTATCAGAATTTGAGGCATAAAACCTGATTTACAATTATTCCAAAAAAGGATCAAACTTTGGACTGCTGTATAATGACCAAATCAAGTCCGATCTTCAAAAACTAAATATCACTGGAAAGAGCTCTTTAAGAACTAAAACTTTTGTTCATATACTCTCAATGAAATATTTTTAGTTTTGGAGCTATTTGTGGCCGAATAAAAACACAATAATCGTAATATGACCTTGACCTTTTCAAATTTCTTTTGTTTTTTTTATTGTGAGGCCCTTTCAAACATAACAATACATATTGTGTGAAAATATCATGAAGAATGAACAGAAAATAAAGCCAGGAGCGACAAAAACATGTTTTTGAAATTTTAATTTTTCCTAAAATTTAGTGAAGTTTGACCTTTTCTAGAGGACAAACCACGCATTTCCTAAATTCGCCACCCCATATATTTTGTGCGTATATGTCTTGCAAATCGTATGCAGCAAACAGAATTCTTCTATCTGATCTCTAACAAAAGTGGGAAGGTTTTTCGTAGACCTACCCTCATTATTTCACTTTTTTCCAAGGTTCGAACATTCAACCTCTCCTAGAACAATTTTTTTCCCGTACTCGATGATGAGATTTCCATCATATTTGATTGGGCTGTCAACAAGGAACATTATGTAAAAAACCGCATCTAAATCAGGTTTCAAATTTTTGAGTTATTAGCAAAACAGTGATTACATGCATTGCGCCCCCTGTGGCTAAATCAGAAACAAAAGTGAAAAGTTTGACCATTTAGGCACATGTTCAGATGAAGATGACTCCATGCCCAAAATTTCATAGCTGTAGCTTTTTTCATCTGGCCGCTAGGCTGGACACAAAAATGGGTGGAATTGGAAAAATAATAAAAATAAAAAAATAAAAAAATAAACAGAAGAAGAACAATAGGTTTTCGCCCTGCAGAGGCGAAAACCTAATGAGAGGGGGGGAAAAAACTGACTGGCAGATTTCCCACCATAGACATAATGAGGGGGGAAAAAACTGACTGGTCCAGAATTTTCCTGACTTCATGCTCAATCTACATGACAGGGGGGAAAAAACTGACTGGTCAAGAATTTCCCCACCATCACGCACACTAAATAGGATAGGGGGGGAAAAAACTGACTGGTCAAGACTTTCCCCACCATGAAGAACAATTAAATTGAGAGGGGGGGAAAAAACTGACTAGGCCAGAATTTCCCCACCATCAATACAAGTAAATGACAGGGGGGAAAACTGACTAGGCCGATTTCCCCCGGTCCAATTTTCCGACTTCATGCAACTACATGACAGGGGGGAAAAAACTGACTGGTCAAGAATTTTCCTGACTTCATGCTCAATCTACATGACAGGGGGGAAAAAACTGACTGGTCAAGACTTTCCCCACCATCAAGAACAATCTAAATGACAGGGGGGAAAAAACTGACTAGGCCAGAATTTCCCCACCATCAAGCACAATATATTGGATAGGGGGGAAAAAAGGCCAACCTTAAAAAAGGAAAAAACTGACTGGGTGGGGAAAAACCTGACTAGTCAGTTTCTTCCCCGGGGAAAAACCTGACCAGTCAGTTTCTTCCCCGGGGAAAAACCTGACCAGTCAGTTTTTTCCCCGGGGAAAAAACTGACTGGGGAAAAACCTGACTGTTACACCAGTATGTTCGAAGAAAATCATTTAAAAAGCATGGACTGATAAATTTTGTTTACTGCCATCAAAAAATTTAAAAAAAATGTTTTAAAACATGTATGTTTAAAATGAGAAACTGTAAATACAGATTTTATATCATTCTTTAAAATAAAGATTGGTTTTAAACTTACAATATTTATTATCATAGGGTGAAGTGAAGTGGGTGGGGTAATGCACTGAGATAAGTTTGCATTATTATTATTAGATTCTTTCTTTTTTTTTTCAATAAAAATATCAGATCTAAATTAAAAAAAAAAATATTTAGAGGTTAGCATAAAAGTTCCCAGTGTTGTGTATTGAAAAAAAAGTTTCTGGAATGAAAAGAAAACGTCTAATGAAAAATCTGACTAAACAAAAGTTATGTTTTTCCAAATGGAATTTTATTAAGTTAATACAATTTTAATCTGAGTCTCTACATAACCAATTCAACTTTGAAAAGATATTTCATGTATTGTTAATTATCCTGTCAGAATGGATAATACATGTCTACATAACTATTTTAGATCTTATACCTTTTATTTGGATTACTTTGTGTTACAGAACAAGAGGGCCAAGATGGCCCTAGATCGCTCACCTAAGAAAAGTATCATTCATTGCCTGTACAAAACAGATTGCTTAAGAATAAAGATGATGAGGTGAAACAATGTTCAGGAATTTTCTGACCCCATCCACAAAAGATATCATCATGACAAACATTCTGTCAAAGTTTGAGGATGATTGGACCAAAAATGTTGCCTCTAGTGTGTAAACAAGATTTTTCTAAGATTTGACCTATTGACCTACTTTTTGATCCAATCTGACCCGTTTTCGAAAGGGTTCAAGATATCATCAAGACAAACATTCTGACCAAGTTTGAGGAAGATTGGATCAAAATTGTGGCCTCTAGTGTGTAAACAAGATTGTTCTAAGATTTGACCTACTGACCTACTTTTTGATCCAACCTGACCCATTTTCGAAAGGGTTCACGATATTATCAAGACAAACATTCTGACCAAGTTTGAGGAAGATTGGATCAAAATTGTGGCCTCTAGTGTGTAAACATCAAAATTGTTGACGGACGACGCACGACGGACGACGGACAATCAAGTATCCCAAAAGCTCACTCTGAGCTATGCTCAAGTGAGCTAAAAAAGCTTCATATTTTGAATTTCATTATATTTTGTAAAAAAGAAATGCTCTTTTTTTTATCAAATTGCACAGAACACTGGCCTTTGAGGGCAACTAAATATGCCTTTTTACATGTCCTGGGGGTGGGGAAGAGCACTATGGAGTCGTCAAAATGGGGGGCTTCTCTATGGTATACATATTAAGTAATTAATATCAAAATTTGAGACTTGGATGCCCATTGCTGAAGTTATTTTTAACAATATGCAACTGAAATGCGAGATTCATTGGCATTATTTTTTTTTACTTTTGGTAAAGATGATCGGAAAAAGCAACCTTACAATAATAAGATTAGTGATCAAATGTTCCGATAACAAATTCCATTTTTTAAATCCTGCAAAAATATTTTCCAAGCAACCTGTCAAATCTGCACATAAATGCAAAAGCACTTTTTTTCTCTTATGTTTACTTTCCTCATCTATTAGTTTTATCAATTCTTTTAGGTAACATTCAATAACTCATTTTGTTATCCTTTGATTCTAAAAAAGAGCTTAATTATTTACATGTTAAGACATGGATTTTCTGTTTGTTTATAAAAAAATCTTACATGTATGATGCTGAAAGATTTTAATACACATATATTTGAACTCTTTGTAAGATAGTCAATGGGATGCTTCCCCAACCCACTGCTATTTAAGAACAGGGATAATAAAATGAAAATCTTGATACCAAAAAACTGGAATAAGAACAAAAATTCCAACCAGGAAATCCCTCATAGGCCTTATTTAAAGTCTTAATTTGATAAATTTTCCATGGGGAGATCCCCCAAACCCCCCTTCAAGGAGGGGGTACCCCCTACAGCACCTTTCCCATTTTCATCGCTTTGCAAATTGGATGCCCCTTTGGGCCACTAGCACCCTGCCCTTTTCAAATCCTGGCTGGAGCACTGTAAAGTATTCTAAGTTTTGTGTTGATACCTTTAAAAGTCTTTGACAAATAAGCTACATTAAACTTTTTGCATGACAACAACAATCACGAGATCATAATAGACTTTTTCTTTGAAACAGACATGCTAATTCAAAAATTGGTCTCGGTAAAAGTTACAGTTCTGGTTTCTGCATTTTCCAATCTCACCATCTACTTATATTTCAAGTTTTGCAACAGCCTTGGGTAGTCGATGTTCATATTGTACTGCTTCTGACAGTCAATCCTGAAGCTCAAAAGAAAAGTAGTATATTTGTCTAACACATATAATATGATAAGGTTTCTTAAATTTCAATAAACGAAAATTCATTTGACAACAAGAAAATGTGTCTCTGCAACATTGATACCACGCTTGCATAATGTTGGTCACAACATAGTATTTGCCTGTGTATTTAAAAGTTTATATCTTGATGTACATTTTGTATCAAGATTCATGATGATGTGAATTCATCCAGATCGAAAAAAAAAAGAAGCTTAAACACAAAGTTAAACCTGAGGCAGGACAAATTTCACCATGTTCATTCAACTGTTTAATACATGTCACAGCCAAAAACATTTGAAAATTAAATAGTTCATATGAAGATGTTCATTTTAAAAATTTCATCAAGATGCGATATCATCTAAAAAAAATAAAAAAATAAAAAAGCAAAGGCAAACCTGAGGTGTGAAGGACGGACACACAGACTTAAAATCTATAGACCCCCCCCCCTTACACACACACACCTGCATATGGGTTATAGGCATAAAAAAATGGATAAAACCTAAGCATACACAGAAGCACACTATGGGACATTCCAGTTATTTACGTTGATGAAGTATGTATGCAGTGTCCGACAAATCCTATGCCCGGAGCCTGCGGGCTACCAAATTTGTTGCCCAGGCTACCACCTCTTTTATGTTAGTAGCCCGCCGGGCTACTGCCAATTCCTGTGTCTGGTTGCTCGGTGTCATCAAGCCGTGTACCCTCTCTTACACATCATATTATGTAATGAAAAAAAGGTGGAGTCATTCGCCTGTTAGCCATATCAATTGATCCAATCAATGGACGACACTATGCTTGCAGATTACTCAGATAGTTTCATATCTTTGATTTTGTAGATGTTTGCAGACACTTTCGACAGGAATAATTTTTCTGCTTATAAAACTGAGACCAATATTCTGCAACATCTTGTATGCCAACACTATCCCAACTTGATGTAGGAAAAGTAAAAAGAAAACCATGAATATCCTGTAAAAGTAAATTTTAAGTTCTATATTTTCCGTCATAAACAGGCGCCATATCTCGGCTTCAAGTGCACGACAATAAAACACATTTTTAACCAATTTTGAATGATTTTTTCTTATATATATACGAAGTAAGAAATGACTATTCTAAGAATTTCTCGGCAATATAATCATACATTTGTTTTTAATTACATATTTTACTCTGGTAATTGTAATTCTTTGGTCACTGTCACCGATTATGTCATGGGTTTTCGCGGTTTTATTTTCCAGTTTTTTAAGTGATCAAAAACATAGAATAAATGACTTAGCATCGAAATACACTTGTTAAATTAAAATCTGGGTGGAAAAAATAACTTTCTAACTGTATCAAACCTGAAAATTGGCAAATAAAAACTGCAGTCCAGTTTTGTTCTATTTTACGTGTTCAAGGAAGGTACCTACAAATAAGTGAAAAAAAAAAAAAAAAAAAGGATGAGAAAATAAAAGTAAACAGTATTTCAGTTATTTATATTTTTCATATATATATTTTTTTAATTTTATGTATTTTAAACTTTTTTCCTTTAGTAAAGTAGATCTTTAAGTGTACATAATTATGTTAACATCAAGAACATGTATGCAAAGTTAATTTCTGAATAAAATAAATATACATGAGCATTTTAAATATATTTATGTTCATTTTTTTGGAAATTTTACATGAAAATTTTGTTTTTCATTTCAGTGTGATTGTAAAATGTGAATATGCTATGCAAAACATACATTTTCTTTGCTGATATACTTTAATGTCATAAGGCTAAGCTTTTGGAAAATGTAACATTTATGCATGTAGGATTAATGGCCTGAAAGTTTTACATTCTACTTGATGATAAACATATAGGTACATGGATGCTTTTCTGGTTAAACTAAAGTTTTCTGATACTGATGTCTTTGATTGATTCTAACATTTTAATTGTTCCCTCTGCTTTTTGTAACTGTAAACTACACATTGATAAAATAAACTGTATAAAGACCGACTGAGTCTAAGCACTGCTGTACATTAGACTTTGTGAACAAATTTCTGGGCTACCAGTTGCCAAATCTGGTAGCCCAGTGGGCTACCAGAATTTTTGAGAATTTGTCGGACACTGATGTATGCAACAAGTACTTACATAAAGTATGGACACTCTGTACAGATCTTCACTTCCAGTAACCTGACCTCTTGTAGATGATTGTTCATTTGTTGATGGATGATAGAATCTGTTGCACAGCTTTCATCTGTCCAAAAATGGATCAAATAGACACATGCCACTAAAGTAACATGTCAAATCAAGTAATGTGCATGTACTTGCAAATATTGTTTGAATATTGTAATCAAGTCTATTTAATCAATCATACCCTTAGGGTAGTCAAAAGAATGTTACAAAATAATCTAGACTCAAATAGGTACACTTTATTAATATTTATGTACTACTTATGCCTCAAGATCATGTATTCTCTTCTGTAACATACTGATCAATTCCTAGCAGTAACACTAATGGTGTCTGCTTTCAAATGAATTCATTTGACAGTTTTTAATTATGGAAGAAGTAGCCAGCACTCAGAAAAGGAGAGATGGTGGACCAGTGACCTTAATTTAGTTTTATTCCAATACTTTGAACAGTTTTCTAATAATGAGCTAGTGCTAGGAGATGCTGATGACCTTGACTATGATAATGAGTCAAAGAGAAAAAGAAAACAGATACACAGATACTTAAATCTAGAAAAATTAACATTCAAGGAATTTATGATGACCTCCTTGGTTTTTACCTCAAACAGCAGTGTACTAGTCTGTGACAGAGGTGCAGCTGTAATATGGCTTGTAACAAGGGTAGCAGTGATGAGGTTTGCGACAGGGGCTTCTGTGATGTGATCTGCAACAGGGGCTGCTGTGTCATGGTGTACCGTTGATACATTGTCTGTAGCAGGGGCGGCTGCTCTTACGTCATCTGTGACAAGGGCAGCTGTGATATGGCAGCGGGACTCTTGTTGTTTGAGAGGTCATTCCTTTTAAGTTATCTTACAGGACAGTTTATCTGAAATCAAAATAAACATAAATACAAACTAGAACCGCAAGCGGTATCTCGGTTTTCGCTTTTAACCTAATCAACTTGAACACTTTATTTCAACTCAGCCACAATTTTCAATATGAAACAGAACGAAAAGGTTTTTGAAGACCTACTCTCATTTGCACATTTTTTTTTTTTTTTTTTTTTTTTGCAATGTTAGAACATTCAAACTCTTCTAGCGCAAATATTTTCCCATAACCTGTCCCTTGAAATCCATCACATTCTGTGCTGCAGTCAGCAAGGAACAAAATGCTGAAAACCGCATTTCAATCAGACTTTAACATTTTGAGTTAAAAGCAAAAGAGTGATTTTAATCAAAACGCCCTCTTGCGGCAAAATTAGAAACAAAATTGCAAAAACAGCAAATAGTTCAAACAAGTATATAAGTCGCACTAGTCAAACTTTTTATTCTTATGTATCAGAATTTGAAGCATAAAACCTGATTTACAATTATTCCAAAAAAGGATCAAACTTTGGACTGTTGTATAATGACCAAAACAAGTCCGATCTTCAAAAACTATGCAGCAAACAGAATTATTCTATCTGATCTCTAACAAAAGTGGGTAGGTTTTTCGTAGACCTACCCTCATTTTTCCACCTTTTTCCAAGGTTCGAACATTCAACCTCTCCTAGAACAATTTTTTTCCAGTACTCGATGATAAGATATCCATCATATTTGATTGGGCTGTCAACAAGGAACATTATGTAAACAAGAGGGCCATGATGGCCCTGAAACGCTCACCTGAGTACCATTGCTACAACTGATTACAAGGTTTTTAAACAGACAAGAATTCTGATATAACTCAATCTTAAACATTTTAGCCCTGACAATACTGCACACCAAATATATAAGCACTGGGCCTTATGGTTTCAGAGGAGAAGACTTAGTGCGGGGTCATTTATCTCCAAAGGGCCACCATTTTGAAAATCTTGTAATGAACCATAGATGATCTACATACCAAAAATCTAACTTAGGCCTTATGGATTCATAGAAGAAGATTTTTTTAAAGATTTTCCTATATAACTCTATGTAAAACAAGTGACCCCTGGTGCGGGGGCATTTATCACCATGAGGTCATGATTTGTACAATCTTGGTAATGAACCATAAGATGATGCTACATACCAAATATCTAATCTCTAGGCCTTATGGATTCATAGAAGAAGATTTTTAAAGATTTTCCTATATAACTCTATGTTAAACAAGTGACCCCTGGTGCGGGGCATTTATCACCTGGGCTATGATTTGAACAATCTTGGTAATGAACCATAAGATGATGCTACATACCAAATATCTAAGCTCTAGGCCTTATGGATTCATAGAAGAAGATTTTTAAATTTTGTGCAGGGGCATTTATCACCATAGAGCTATGATTTGAACAATCTTGGTAATGAACCAACCTTTAAAGATTTTCCTATATAACTCTATGTAAAACAAGTGACCCATGGTGCAGGGGCATTTATCACCGTAGGGCTATGATTTGTACAATCTTGGTAATGAACCATAAGATGATGCTTCATACCAAATATCTAATCTCTAGGCCTTATGGATTCATAGAAGAAGATTTTTAAAGATTTTACTATATAACTCTATGTTAAACAAGTGACCCCTGGTGCGGGGACATTTATCACCATAGGGTCATGATTTGTACAATCTTGGTAATGAACCATAAGATGATGCTACATACCAAATATCTAATCTCTAGGCCTTATGGATTCATAGAAGAAGATTTTTAAAGATTTTCCTATATAACTCTATGTTAAACAACTGACCCCTGGTGCGGGGGCATTTATCACCGTAGGGCTATGATTTGAACAATCTTGGTAATGAACCATTAGATGATGCTACATACCAAATATCTGAGCTTTAGGCCTAATGGATTCATAGAAGAAGATTTTTAAAGATTTTCCTATATAACTCTATGTAAAACAAGTGACCCCTGGTGCGGGGTCATTTATCACCGTAGGGCTATGATTTGTACAATCTTGGTAATGGCCCATAAGATGATGCTACATACCAAATATCTAAGCTCTAGGCCTTGCAGTTTTGCAGAAGAAGATTTTCAAAGTTTGCATTTTTAAAATCTATTTTTAGCTCCTGTGACCTACTTTTTTAACCAATCTGAATAATTTGTACAACTTTGATAGAGGGTATCATAAGGATGATTCCTGTGAAGTTTGGTCAAAATCCCTTCAGCGGTTCATGAGGAGATGTTGTTTAAAGCAAATTGTTGACGACGGACGGACGCACGCACGGACGACGGACAAAAGGCGATTACAAAAGCTCACCATGAGCACATTGTGCTCAGGTGAGCTAAAAACCGCATCTAAATCAGGTTTCAAATTTTTGAGTTATTAGCAAAACAGTGATTACATGCATTGCGCCCCTAGTGGCTAAATCAGAAATAAATGTGAAAAGTTTGACCAATTAGGCACATGTTCAGATAAAGATGACTCCATGACCAAAATTTCATAGCTGTAGCTTTTCTCATCTGGCCGCTAGGCTGGACACAAAAATGGGTGGAATTGGAAAAATGGAAAAAAAAAAAATAGCTAGAAACTCATGGAAATGGATAAAAAAAAACAAAAAAACTAGAGCTATCACTAAAGGTGATGAATACCCCCCACACAGCCTTTGTTTACAATCAAGTGCACAGCTATAGGAGGTAAGTCACAATGAATTGATGAATTCAAGTGACAAATTATTCAAGACTAAAAAAACAAGAGGGCCAAGATGGCCCTTGGTCGCTCACCTGAGAAAGATGATTGCTTAAGAAATAAAGATGCTTGAGTGTAAAAGTGAAATCTGGCTTTTTTTTATGGTGAAATGGGCATAACTCCTAAATCTACAAGTCAATATCAGTTATAATTGAACCCGATTGTGAGATTATGGGCATAAACATTGTCTTAAAGTTTAAAAATGATTGTTAAAAAAATGAAGTTGGTAGAGAATAAACAAAGTGAAATCTTGCATTTTTTGTATTAAAAGGGGCATAACTCCTGACCTAATGACATCTCAGCCAAATGAACTCAATCAGACTTATGGTCATTAACATGTCATAAAGCTTGAAGATGATTGCTAAAAAAGAAGATGCTAGAGTGTAAACAATTGAAATATGGCTTTTTTTTATATTAAAAGGGGCATAACTCCTGACCTAATTGACGGATCTCAGCCATAATCGAACTCAATCCAGACCTTATGGTCATAAGCATTGTCATAAAGCTTGAAGATGATTGCTCAAAAGATGAAGATGCTAGAGTGTAAACAACTTGAAATATGGCATTTTTTGAATATTAAAAGTGGCATAACTCCTGACTTAATGGTACGATATCAGCCATAATCGAACTTGGCCGGATTTTATGGTTATAAACATTGTTTTAAAGTTTGAAGATAATTGCTCATGAAATGAAGGTGCTAGAGTGCAAACAATGTGAAATCTGGCTTTTTTGAATTTTAAAAGGGGCATAACTCCTGACCTAATGTTCTGATATCAGCCATAATCGAACTTGGCCGAGATTTTATGGTTATAAACATTGTTTTAAAGTTTGAAGATAATTGCTCATAAAATGAAGATGCTAGAGTGCAAACGAACAAATTGTGGACGACGGACGACGGACGGACGGATGGACGGACGACGGACATTCATCGATCCTAAAAGCTCATCCTGAGCACACGTGCTCAGGTGAGCTAAAAAGAATATCTTTTTATGTTCAGTGGCTGTCTTTAACAAAAAATTCCAACATTCATCAATTCAGTAAGGGCACCGTAAACAAATTAGTCTGAACAACATGCACATGCAAAAATAAAAAAAAATAAAAAAAATAAATTAATAATTAATAATAATAAAAAAATAGATTTTTGATATTAAAGCTTCTTGACTTTGTTTGAAATCTATCCAGTAGTTATTGAGAAATAGCGTGGACAAAGAAAACTCCAAAAATCACAAAGGCCATAACTCAAAAGAAAATCAGTCAACCGTAACAATTTCATAATATGCACATCTGTGCTTGATATTGAAGCTTCCTGTGACGTTTGTTTGAAATCTATCCAGTAGTTATTGAGAAATAGCGTGGACAAAGAAAACTCCACAAAATCAACAAAGGGCCATAACTCAAAAGAAAGTCAATCAACCGTAACAATTTCATAATATGCACATTTATGCTCACCAGTGAAGCTTCCTGTGAAGTTTGATTGAAATCCATCCAGTAGTTATTGAGAAATAGCATGGACAAAAAAACTACAGACGGACGGACCGACATGGTGACTCCTATATACCCCCCCAAACTATGTTTGTTGGGGGTATAAAAACACAACAATCACTGTCAAATAATCACCATTAGTCAATCATTTTCAGAAAATATTACTTAAGAACTAAAGATTCGGTTGTATGTTTGTGAAATTCAAATTGTATGATTTGGACAAAAAATAATTTATAAGTGACATAAAATTTCATCAGGTTCATTTGATTAACTTCAAAATAAAAGATGGAGTCATAATGAGGAATCATATATATACCTGCTTCTGAAGGCTTTGAGCCAAGAGTTCAAGAGTGTACATGTTAAGATGGACTTGCATCAATTGTTAGACATCTTCCTTACGGAATTCTGAAATAAAAATCACAAATTTGTAGCTTTTGTATATCAAAAAAATGTCTGCAGTTTTGTTATTGTTTTTAAATGAAAAAAATGATTGTCAAACGGGGTGGGTGTAAGGTCAGCAGTTTTCCCGGATAAAGTTGCATCTTTTTTCCAACCATGGATGCCAATCAGAAAAAAAAAATCAGATCAGCATCTCAGGCGAAATAAAAGCTCTATAAATATCAAATAATAACAGCATTAATTCCATGAAATGGAATTTTGATGCATATTTAATGAACAGAGTATGTTCAGCTTAATTTGAAAATACCCTGAAAACTTGTTAGTAACTTTTTATGTCATCACCGTTGACCTACATTGGAATGAACGCTGCTCTGTTTTGATCAAGATAAATTTAAGATGCAAATGTGTACAGGGGAAAAATTAAATGAAAATTTTAATGATATTTGATATGCAAATATGGATCAATCTCGTTAGTACCCCGAAAACTTGTTAGACCATCATATATATTTATGTATTATAAATATAAATGTGTACTGGACTTATCAAGCTGAAAAATATCAAAAAAAATATATTTGAAGCAGAAAAATATTATCAATCTACTTAATAAATTACTTACTCACCGATCTCGTAAATGTTAGAGCGCTGTACAGTTTCCCTTGGAATTTGACTTCACAACATAGGCTAATTGCTGATCTCTATTTTCTTTATACAAATGACTGTAAACGTTTTAAATTAATAAAGCAAACACGTTGAGAAATCAACCATGATTTTGTTTATGTTTACATTTTACGGTTCATGGCGGGTTCACAGTTCAAATTGTAATGACGCGCCTCGATCACGTGTTCACTTTTGTCCAATGGACTTTCTTGTGTGGCGTGTACCGAGCGGAAAGTACTATATATAACTAAATATAATTTTTCTCAGGGCAGTTTGCCAATGATTAGAAAACTTCACACACTTGAAACAGGTTTGAAACAACTAATAACTAGTAAAATTAATGATTCTTAAATAATTAGCAGTAACTGGACAAATAATTAATCCAAAATAATTATCTTTTAAAACAATTAATAGAAACAAAAAGGGATCCTTAAACACCCTAACCCTAGGTTTGGAACACCTTCTGAACCTTGGTTCCGAACCCTGTCCAAACCTTGGTTCTAAACACCCTCTAAACTATAGGTTTAGAACCCTGTCCAAACCTCCTGGACAGTCTTGAAACACAATTTAAGTTTCAACCCTCAGATGGTTTGGAGACAGCGACCCAGAACTAGTATTAACGTCTTCTGAACACTGCAATAGTTTTCAGAAGCGTATTGACTTTGCCTTAAGTCCCCGTTCTCCTTACAACTTACTCCTTTGACATACGGCAGCCAAACTCAAATTTCTCTCGCTTCCGCGCTTATATAGGCCCACCAATCAGGTGAGTAGAGCGTCCAAATGATATTTGTAATCAGGTAAGTATAATCACAATGAGCGTCTGATAATCATGACTGTATTTTCAGTATATTTATAATTAATTTTAGCAAAGAAAAACAAAACGCAAGAAATATTAATGTGGGAATACTATGAGTGATGATTGGACAAAGTAAATAATATAAAACATACCTCGCAAATGGTCTGAAAGATCCTTACTAATATCAATTTAAGTTACCGTAAATAAACAACTTTTTAACATGGGAGATCACTGCAAATGACTATTACAGTTTCAAAAAGGGGAGAGAACTGATGCGATTTCAGATATCTACATTTGTCACACTTGCTTCACATCAGTTTTTTCTGTCTCAAGTTAGACGAGTTATGATCATGAATTTAAAACCATTCTGATGCTTGATTTAAAGTCAGATATATTTCAGCCAATTAAAACCCAACATGTTTCTAAAAACAAGAGGCCCATGATGGCCCTAAATCGCTCACCTGAGATAAATAGGTTGACCCAAGGAACATCTGTACCAATTTATTTTAAAATCTGGCCAGTAGTTTTGAAGAAGATGATTTTTAAAGTTTTCATTTTTATTTTTTTTGTTGCCATGGCAACCAGAGTTCTACATGGATCAAGTTTATTTAAGCAACTTTTGTGAAGGTTGACCCAAGGATCATCCCTGCCAAGTTTAATCAAATTCTGTCCAGTGGTTTCAGAGGAGATGTTGTTTAAAGGTTTCTCTATATACATATAAGGCAAATAAGCCCCGCCCCTGGCGGCCATGTTTTTTTACGGATCAGAATAATTTTAGCAACTTTGGTAGAGGTTGACCCAAGGAACATCTGTACCAATTTATTTTGAAATCTGGCCAGTAGTTTTGAAGGAGATGATTTTTAAAGTTTTCAAATTATTTTTCTTTTTGTTGCCATGGCAACCAGAGTTCTTCATGGATCAACTTTATTTTAGCAACTTTTGTAGAGCCTCACCCAAGGAACATTCCTGCCAAGTTTCATTAAATTCTATCCAGCGGTTTCAGAGGAGATGTCGTTTAAAGCAAATTGTTGACGACGGACGACGCACGACGGACGACGCACGACGCCGGACGAAGGGCGATCACAAAAGCTCACCTTGAGCACTTTGTGCTCAGGTGAGCTAAAAAAATGACCATTAAAGACATTAATCATGACCAGGGGTCCAGACTTTTTTTTTGTCACTTTTGCTAACTTACATGATTGTTTAGAACACCTGTTTAAAGGATAAATAAAATTGATCATAGCAGATCCACAGTTTAAAACCAAATGTTTCTTTAATTTCTTAGGGATATCACATTTATAAATTGAAGTTTCCCATTATTTATATATATCTGAAAAAGATAATTGTTTTCATAAACACATACCAGGGTCCTATAGTAATTCTAATTCATATTGTCCACTTTCACCAATTAATTGTTTTTTGGCAGCCATTTTTAAACAATGTGATGTCATAAGAGCCAATGAAAATGATCACATGACTTTGCAGACAGCTGTCTGGAAGACAGGAAGTTGACAGTTCAGCCTGTGTAAACACACATGTGCTGTACTGTACTGTACACAAGCATGCAAAAAAAAAAAAAAAAAAAAAAAAAAAAAAAAAAGACTTTAACTTGAAGAAACTCATTAGAGAAACTGTTGGTGAATTTATGATTAGACATTTATTTTATTAAGTATAAAGTATATAAACCTGATATGGTCTACATTTTTAATGATTTGTGAAGTTTAATAGCATTTTTTAGGACATGTTAAATGTTTAAAATAGAATGAGGTAAAGTATGATTCTAACAAGATCTGATACAAGCACAAATTACTCTTGCCTCCTTTTCTCTCTCATTTTTTTTCTTTCACTTTTTTTTGGAGTGGGGGGGGGGTGCATCCTGAACTTCCTGGGCTACATTAATTCTGCCAATTTGTGAAATCATCTAATCTGTTTTCTCTCCCTCTTTAAAAAAAACTAAACAAAATTCAATTTAAAGGATATGCTCATATTGTAATTTATTGATTTGTATTACTTGGAAAATCTGAAAATATATAATTTCATAAATGTCCGATCTTCAAAAATAACTTCACAAAATTCAATCCTGATTTGATAAGAACACTACTAGAAGGGAAGAATCAATTAGAAAAGTACTTTATTATTTGATCTTCATTCCGTTTAATATATTAACAAAAAAAAAAATCTGGAAATTTTTTAAAAAGGAATTTAACTGAAACTTAAAGATGCACTTTTCAAAAATTAAAATGCTGATGGTCAGAAAATAAACTGAAACTAAAAGACAAACTTTTTCACAAAAGATACACTTAAAACGCACTGATTGTTGATAGGTAAATTAACTGAAACTAAAAGATGCACTTTTGAATAAAAAGATACACTTAAAACGCACTTATTAAACAAGAGTGCCAAGATGGCCCTGTGTCTCTCACCTGAGTAATATGGCTGTGTTAGGCATAATGACAAAAAATCTGGCATTTAAAGTGTTTTTCTAACATTTGACTAAGTGACCTACATTTTGATCATACCTGAATTTGCACTCAACTGGGAATTCATGCAGTCATCATTCATATCAAGTTTAATGAAGACTGGGACAAAAATGTAGGCCTCTAGAGTGTTCACAAGTTTTTTAAAATTTGCCCTGGTGACCTTTTTTCCCTTTGTTCCTAAGTGACCCAATTTCAAACTCATCCAAGATATCATGTAGACGAACATCCTGACCAATTTTCATGAAGACGGCCAAAATTGTTGCCTCTAGAGTGTTAACAAGGTTTTTCTAAGATTTGACCTAGTGACCTAGTTTTTGACCCCACATGACCCAATTTCAAACCGGCAATTTTCACACCAACATTGGTTTGATAAATAACAGATGTTATCTGCTGAATAATTTACTATAAAGAAGATGTGCTGATCCGAAGAGTTGGGTAACCACTTTATATCACCATACCGTACACAGTCCTTAATAAGCTAAAAGAAATTTAAGTTAGAAATAAAGAAAACACAGAGGGAAGGTGAAATTATTAAATATATCAAAATAACTCTTTATCTTTCTTCATCCCCATGAATATAAAACAATATGATCAGAATCACTCAATAAATTAAAGATACTGTATCCATTTAAATGTGTTTGATGTAAATGGCATGACCTCTGATCTGTGCATCTCTGATCTAGTAGTGTAGTGGTAGTGTAGCATGTAATGTGAAACAGTGCTTGTAGAAAGTTATGTTCCTATTTGAACTATGAATAAATTTTGTGACTTTTTAAAATATATAATTATATTTTAATGATATTTTCATTAAATGCAATAAACAGAATAATATATAAACTATTAATACATTTTATGAAGGTGTAATCAAATGCATATTTTTCTTTAGTTTTTTATTCAGAACGCCTCTTCAAATATGTTGTAAAGTCTCCCTGGCTGGACCCCAAATCCCCCTGTGAAAATTTTAAACCTCCCTTGGAGACATACTGAAAATATGGCATGTATGATAGCGTAATATGATTATTGTATCCTGGCTTCAGTGCAATTTGAATCAAAATCGTTGTAGATCCCAATACACAAATGGAGTTAAGTTGAGCCAGGAAACTTCTAAGTAGGATAGAATATATCACGACAATCCTTCAGACAATAGAAGCATACGCTCACTTCAGTCTTCTATGGTCTGTAGAAATGTCTTAACCCTTTCCCTCATATAGACTCATTTTGATGCACTCAATAGGTACCACATAAAGCCTGATCTGCAGAAAACCACAGTTGAACCTTACCAAATTTAATTATAAAATCCTCATTTCCAGACCACTGAGGAGCAGCGAACAGCATAAAACCTGATCAGCCTGCGAGTTACTCACAGGCTGATCTGGTTTTATGCTGTTCGCATAGGTCTTTTCATGGTGTCCTCTATGAGGGAAAGGGTTAATATATTGTATGGTACTCTATTCCGACGCACCACTATTACGATGCCTTTTTTGTTTTGACCTCGATTTTTATTAAATGGATTCCGTGTGACATCATTCTTACAAGTTTTGTTTGTCAACATCCCTTTTAGCGTTAGAAAGCCAAAATGTGGCGAGTTATTGATGCAGGGCTATTATTTGGTGTACTTTATACAACACACCTGTAAAACCTCCTTTTCAATAAGTACTTTTTCTCATCTGGCATATTTTCAGTGAAACAATGAAATAAAAAAAATATATATTCAATTTTTAAAAGCATGTTACAATGATTAAATGAAAACCCAATCAGATGCGTCGTTTCATTGTATCCTGGTGGGTTGTATTACCGTGGTATTTAGCTTTCAGAAATAAGTTACAAATAGAAGAAGAAGCACACACATGAAAAATTTATCTTGCAGTAATCCTCAACATTTCATTGATAAAATAATTGATTGTCACTTCTCTACAACAATTTCTCCTTGATAAAAATATTGACAATGTAAACACTATGTAATATATTTCTGAAATTTCTTGGTAGGGTATTACCAATGCATTTATAAACTTCACCTCTAGTAATCTTTTTAGATCAAATATCATCATAATAATTTTTCTGTGACGTTCATTATGCTGTCCTGCAACATTTAGAATGATTTTTAATTATGTTGCATATATTTATTTTTTAATTATTGTTTCGAAATAAGTCCGGTAGAAAATATGTTATATTTCCATGGAATTTTGGTTGTTAAAAGTGCATTTTAGAAGAAATGCAAAATCTCACTTGGAAATAGCTCATACCTAAGGTTTTAAAGTTTCGACAGATAGCATGTAATGTGACGATTCGTCGTCACGGGTATAAGTTCAATCTCTGACAACTGCGTCAGGGAGTCGACTCTTTGGCTCAGTGGTTAGAGCATTGGGTTATCACGCCGGCGGACCGGGTTCGATTCCGGGCCGGGCCGTGTTTGTTACATTTGGTGTCAGAAGTGGGATAATGTCAACTGCCATACCGGAGTTGCCTTACCCGCGTGTTTCCCAGGCCAAGTCTCGGGTCGAGACTTCTCGGAGGGGGAAGTAATGTGACGATTCGTCGTCACGGGTATAAGTTCAATCTCTGACAACTGCGTCAGGGAGTCGACTCTTTGGCTCAGTGGTTAGAGCATTGGGTTATCACGCCAGCGGACCGGGTTCGATTCCGGGCCGGGCCGTGTTTGTTACAATAGTATGTGTTTACCTTTAGTATACAAATGATATTGAGGCAGAATTCATGAAACCAATATTCTTCTTATTTCTGAATACCCCGGTAATATACGACCACCGGTAATACCCTACCTGAGTATACTCTCAAGTCAGCCTCACTGAATTATCGTACTATTCCGACGCACCACTATTACGACGCCTTTTTTGTTTTGACCTCAGTTTTTATTAAATGGATTCTGTGTGACATCATTCTTACAAGTTTTGTTTGTCAGCACCCCTTTTAGCGTTAGAAAGCCAAAATGTGGCGAGTTATTGATGCAGGGCTATTATTTAGTGTACTTTATATAACACACCTGCAAAACCTCCTTTTCAATAAGTACTTTTTCTCATCTGGCATATTTTTAGTGAAACAATGAAAAAAAAAAAATTTAACCAACATTTCCTCGTATATTTTTTCTGACACGAAAATTCAATTTTTAAAAACATGCTACAATGATTAAATGAAAAACCAATCAGATGCGTCGTTTCATTGTACTCTCAAGTCAGCCTCACTGACTTATACAGACATGCTCACTAGTGATTATTCATTGAAAAAACGATGTCAGCCACTTGAAAACAATGTTAGACTGAATAAATGACTTAGTTTATCCATACAAAGGAAAATTATATTTCTTGTTTATGTTAAATCAAAAAAGACCAGGATTTTTTTTCTTAGATGCGTCAGAACTGCATACTCCAGGATATACAGACATGCACTCTAGTGATTTTTCGTTGAAAAAACGATGTCAGCTACTTGAAAACAATGTAAGACTATGAATAAATTACTTACTTACTTTACCATACAAAGGAAAATTATATTTTTTGTTTACGTTAAATCAAAAAAGACCACAATTTTTTCTTAGGTGCGTCAGAACTGTGTACTTGAGGATATATGGGGCCTATATCGACATGTTATTGTGCTCCAAATGGTACTTTTTCTATGACGGCTAAATTCTTTGGATCTAATCATTTTCCTATCGATCATTTTTCTTACTTCGCCTGGTAAGTAAGTAAGCTTTATATAAAGTCGGCAAGTGTACTCTGGTGACATTTGTGCGAAATGTGTATTCTGTAGGCGTTCTCCCGCCTAGCAGATACTGTTTTCCTGTAAACAAAAATGACTGATATGATTACCCGACATAGTTCTTCCTCATTCGTAGAGTCTGTTTGAAAGACAACCCTCGAGCCTTTTCTAGCATATCTTTTTCGCATGTAACTTACGCCGTTGCGTTGAATTATAATGGTCAGTGTTACATAAACTAACAAAATGTAAGTTTCGGACTTTTGACGGTTCGTCCTCTAAGATTTTTCGGTCCATGGATGTTTCGGACCCGGGCGGAAAAGCGCGGATGTAAAATGCTTCACAAATGCATTATTCTCCTTCCGAACAAATAGTGTTTAATTCTTATTAAATGTAAGACATTATACTTTCTTTATGTCTATAATCATTCCTAATTTTATGTGTCGTTTTACAAATATGTGTGACTAAAAAGTGTCTATTTTCTAGAAAGTTGTAAAATTTCCGTATTTTCCGAATTTGTAAAATGCTTCACAAATGCATTAGTTTTGTTCCGACCAAATATTTGTTTCATTCTTATTAAATGTAAGACATTATATATACTTTCTTTATGTCTATAATCATTCCTAATTTTATGTGCCGTTTTACAAATATGTATGGCTAAAAAGAGTCTATTCTCTAGAAATGTAAAATTTCCGTATTTTCCGGAGTTTGTAAAATGCTTCACAAATGCATTATTCTTGTTCCGAGCTATTTTTATTTTTTTCAATACTTAGTAAATGAAAGACATAATACTTTATTCTAATCAATATATATTTTATGCGTCGAGCATAAAGACACACGTTCAAGATGTGTGATCTCGCGATCCGAAAGGCCATACAAAGACTCCGTGCCATGGAGTGCCTCAGGAAGCATAATACTACATGTATTGTATATTCCTTTACATATCATTTGAATAAAACGAAACCCAAAAGCAGTGCAATTAATTATACTGAAGAATGATTTCCTAAGCTTGCTAGTAAAATTGTTAATCTTATCACAAGATCTGTCGCTTAAAAATTAACAAATTAACACCAACATTGTAAAGTTACGATGATGGTTTAAGAATCCACATTCTATTTGGATTGCATGAAGAACAAAAGCGTTAGCTGTGGATCGTATCTTTATTCAAATAGAGAATGACAAAATACCTTTGGGCGGAAGTACGAGTGCATGCTGGATGTTTACTATAAACCTAGACTAGCTATATGGCAATATTGTACAAGTCATTACATCTCCCTTCTTCTGAAATAATGCTGAGTTAAAAAACACTAATTGAATCTAATGAATGTTATCTTAATTGCACTGGACAATCTTTTTAGGATATCGTATTCGTATAACATTACACTCCAGGGTATAATTAAATCACACCATATACACGCTCGCACACCTGTCCGATTTTTACCGATTTTATTTACAAACATTGCATAAGTCCTACACATGTAGGAAGCATTAGCATTACAAACAATACATAACATATGAGACAAAATTATCACATGATGTAAAGGAAAACGGCTAAATATGCTCAAATTAAATATAAATGAGAGAGAGAGAGAGAGAGGGAAAGAGAGAGAGAGAGGCACATAGACAGATTTACATGCAATTGTTCAGTATTATCATTATATCTTAATTAAAGAAATAAAATAGAAAACTGATTAATAATTCATTTATGAGTATTGTATTGTAAATATATGTCTATTAAAACTACATAAATACCCGATCACTATTTCATTTCTGTTAAAATATAAATTCACGCATCATGAGCGTGCTGAAAATATGCGTTACCGGATGACTAATGAAATGGCTGGATTTTACTAAGCACATGGCTGTTACAAATCAAAACAACTGAAAATAATGGATTTTACCAAGTGTTCAAGTTTCAATAGGGAAGGAATATAAACATATGGTATGGTTTCTTCTATAAAATTGATTGACATGTATTAAATATTCATGACAACATTTTTATAGGGGTTTTTTGACTAGCCAGTAACACAACTGAACTTAGGATATATATGCCGACTGTGCAGGATACAACTGAGAAAGAGTAAGTTTGCTTAAGTTACTCTTTTATATAAATGTCTTAATGTGATTTACAAATAAAATCAAACATTACTATCAAAATGACATATATTCAAATAAATAATACAGAACTGATGTAGGTGAGTGGGAGATGTAAACACGGTTTACAGTCAACCCGTCCCCCAGTCAAATCGTCCCCCCGTCAAATCGTCCCTAAATTGGTCAAACCGTCCCCCAATTTTGGTCAAATCGTCCCCCAAGCCACCAAAAAAAGTCAAGTCGTCCCCCTATTCAATTGAAAAAGAAAAATTCAAAAGTTATATAGTTCTGAGTTATGTTCATATGTTTATTAAAATTAAATTTATTTATTAAGAAAAGCTTATTGAAGGTAAGTTAATATTGGAATAAATTACATAATATTAAAATCACGTATATCTCATAATCTTGCTTCTCGCTTGTTTGTATTTAGCACGTTTCAAATATTTTTTGTTTAATAAAAAATTAAAAAAAACAATTTGTGTTAGTTGTTGTTTATTTTATGCCTTTTGAGTTGATAATTGAAAAGAATATTAACCAATTAGCAAATCTTTAAGTAGATGTTCAGTCAAAAAAGGCGTGAAAATAGAAGCAGTTAAAGTGATAAAACTGTTTATCACAGCCTAATTAAAGGATTTGTATATATTTTCAATTACCGTCATGATGAAAGAGAAAAGCAAAATGTCGATTGGGAGTGTCTTTGTTTAAATTGTTGTAATGTGTAATTTAAGGATATAATTATCGGTACCGGTAATATTGCCGACAAAATAAAATAAAGCTGTTAATAGCTATAAAATTGTTTCTTTTTAATATAGTTTTATTTTATCAATCAAAGAAAACAGTACATATCGGTTTCCTTTATAAAAAGAAAATTGCTAAATGTGTTAAAAACTCCAAGAATACGGTATATAAATTGTTGTTTTTTGGTTATTTCCACAATTTGTTAAATCGTTCATGATACTGGACTGATATTGGATTCTTATTCTTAGATGTATTACCTTGGATTGTGTTGTGAATTGTGAATGTTAATTTGTGAAATAAGTTCGAAATGAGAGTACTTGTGTGTTGTGTGCCGGAAGGAGGTGAGGACGAGACAGCACGCCCTTCAGTGTGACTCGTGCCAGCGATGGCAGCATCGCACGTGTAATACAGGTAAGTTCTTTTCATTTATCTATTGGATTGGAAAATTGGACAGATTTTCTTATTTTGTATGCTTCATGTATATTAGATGCTTTAAACAGCTGTACTAATTTATACAGACTTGGTCTAGTGATAAAATATTTATGTATAAGTTTTTTCCTAATTTCAGTATACATTGGACATTATAAAATAAAATGATACTCATCTTCAACTTCATTTTTATCGCAAACGATACATATTCTTAGGTTTCTTTCTAATCTTTCTCTAGCATATCTTCCCGTTTCCACTCTTAAAAAGTGTGCTGAAATCCTGAGTTTTGTTAAAAATGATATATTTTGCCTTGTAAGAAAAATCAGATAATCTTGTGTAATTTTAGATTTTTGTATAATATCAGTTTACAATTATTTTGAATACTTCTAGTCCATTTTTGGATAAAATTATCTGTAACTCTCCGCTTAAAGTCGGATAAAAAGTACCTTGATTTTCAATAGTATTTGGTTGATCCCATGCGTACATCAAACCATATTCATATGACAATTCCTTAACATTACTAGCCCAATTTTTACTACCTTTAATGCAGCCTTCAATAACCTTTTGATATATGTTTTTGATAATGATATTTTCTGAGCTCTTGTCAATTCCGAAATTCTAAACTATGATATTTGATCGCCATACATTTTTTCTCTCTTAATTCTGTTGAACGTGTACATAAATACATTGTTGCATTATAGAAGAAACATATGAATATGACCTGCTATATAGATTTTAATAAAATTAATAAATAATAAGTCCAAATAATTCTCAAAATCTAACTGATATTTTTACATTTCACGGTACTATTATACATACCCTAGCGTCGTAAAATTCAATTAAGTAATGAAAGCAACAAATCTTTCTGTTATGATCAAATTAACTATTTATTGTACAAAAGCTTGTCGAACAAGAGCAAATTTAATACTTATGAATGTTAATTAAATTAATTAAAGTATATATATGAGAAATATAAATATAAACTTTTTTTTTTGTTCTTTCATTTCATTCTCACTATATACAGTCTCCATTAATTAGTTTATTACACTTTATGGGAAGTGATTATGTGAGAAGTGATTACGTCTGTTTATAAAGACTGTGTGTAAGGTTATGGAGATAGTGTCGCGTGCCATATGATCACACTCTCGATAATTTATAAGTATAATCTGTATAATCTAATAACCTCAAACGTATATTAAGTGAAAACAAAATAACACAAAAATGTAGTAGTTTAAAGTATATACGAGTATGAATATATACATTGTGTAAATATTTTAACCGTATGATAACTGATTTAATAAAATAATAAATTTGATCTCTATTAATTTTCAGGGATAAGCATTTATGTCTACAGAAATGCGGTGCGAAGTGGGGCGGACATAGATTTCGAGTGCACCACATGTTTGTCTATCGCCGCAGAAGAGACAATTGGCAGAGATGACGAGACGGTTGCCATAGAGAGCGATGGGTCAATGGATGAGACGGTTACTACGACGACTGCTATGGAGGACACAAGTGACGAGACGGCTGCTATGGAGGACAACAGTGACGAGATGGCTTCTATGGAGGACACAAGTGAGACTGCTTCTATGGAGGACACAAGTGAGACTGCTTCTATGGAGGACACAAGTGAGACTGCTGAATTGACATTGAGAATCGACAGAACATTCAACGAGCCTCACATCATCCATGAGACGTCACTACATGACCCACAACCTACCCAACAGACGATCCCGGACACTCTGCTTACGTTCGAGTTGGTTGCTGGTGCGTCGCAGAGAGGGAAGGACCTGCTATTTGACTCACATGGTTATTCCTATACAGTGAAGGAAATGAGGTCGACCTTTGTGAAGTGGACTTGCTCGGTGAGAAACAAGACGATGAAGTGCACAGCAGGAGTCAGCGAACGAGATGGCTGCTTCACCAGGAACAGCATAGAACATGTTCATGCACCCGACGACTCCCTGAGATTGAAGGCGAAGGTCGCAAAGCAGGTAAAGATATATATTAAAATGGAATAAAATATACCAATTAAACGCATTAATTCAAAATGTAGAAATTGTAATAATGCATTTTGAATAAATATATTGATACATTGAATCATAACATATTATAGTAAATCCTAGCCATTACTACAATAAAATCCTACAATAAAAATATTAATTGCACTGCAACATATCTCTGTATTGTATTATATACATGCGATCATCTTTTATCAATCAAACTTATTTCAGGTGAAGGATATTGCTGCCAAGGATGTTCACACGTCTGCCCGGACTCTCGTGTCCAGAGTGAAGACTGACATCATGACCGATTCCGACCCTGTGGATGTCTTCAACGAGGAATACGTCGCTCGCCGTGCCAACAGACTCAGACAAGACCTGCGACAGATGAGCCAAAAGACTTGGAATTTGTTGTAAGTAATGTGCATTATGTTAATATACCATATATTTTTTATGTGAACTAAATATATATTGTCATTTGTTGATTAAATGTAATGTGTGAATTATGTAAAATCTATTATATTCAGTTTTAACGTAGACATTACAATCTAATAATTTCTAATATTTCGATATTTTTTCAGCTGGATACTAATGCCATGCCGGAGAACTTCCTGAGAGATGACATTGAAGTAGGTGGAAGACGTCATGTGGTCCTAGCATCTGACAGTCAACTAGAGTGTTGGGCAGAGCATCAAGGTGGTACGGGATGGGACGTTTAAGGTAATCCTCGCAAAAATTACATTGTACCTCAATATTAATAGTTTTCAGTACAGCATAAAAATCTTATTAAATATTTATTTCCTGCTATAAATTATAAATGATGATGATGATGAATTTTATTAATAACAATAAACAAGATAACAATAAAACAGATTTGATCACATTAAATGCTTTTTAAACCTTTATATATATATTACATTATATATATCTTTTTTTCAGTGCATGAGGCTACCCTTTGTGATGCTGCTCACCATCCACGCCTTCGTCAGGAGGGGAGACTGCAGCAAGCAGGTGCGTTGGTGTTTGCGCTAATGGACCGGAAGGAAAGACATCGGACTATGTGCTGTCTTCCGTAGTGTTCAACGGATGCTGCCTGTCTGCAATCTGAAGGGTTTCGTCATCGGGCTACGAAAAGCACTGTGGAAGGCAACGCGACATGTGTTTGGCGACATCAATATCGAGGATGTGGTTTCCATTGGGGCAGGCAGTTGTGGAAACACGTTCAGTCAGTTGGGTTGGCGACTCGTATCATGAAGACGAGGTACCAGGGCTTTCTACGGAAACTCCTCAGTCTACCATTCATCCGTGGGAGCACGTCCGTGAGACATTCAATGCCATGAGGGAGTTCAACCAGAGTGATGCCATCGAAACCCCTGATGGCATTACATCCATCGGCACGGATGAACTCTTCCGTCTGGTCAAACCGAAGAGTGGAACGTGTACGGGCGTCGTTCGGACTAACAACGACGTAGAGGGTATGTAATTTAATTAAAAGAAAAAAAATGCCATAAATTTTAATTAAAATATAAAACAGAATCATAAATTCGCATTCGTCCATTACTGTTAATGCCAGTTTAGCATTAAGGTATTTTAAATATTTGTCATGCGGTATACATGTACAATTCATAAATTATTTGTTTCAGGATTGGCACAGACGTTGAACAACTGACCGGCCAGTCACCATCCTTCTACGTCTTGGTTCGGATCCTGCACCAGGAGCCCGGGACGTCAATGACCAGGTATTATCTTGGTGGGAGAAATGAGCCTGCGACGCATCCAGCGATCAAGACACAGGGAGACCCAGGCCAAGCTGTTATGCAGCATGGGACAGGTAATTATCAATGATGACATCATAATACAATTTTAATATATTCTAAATTATAATGAGTGCGTAGTAACAAAAAAAAAATTACTGGTAAATATTTAAATCACTCTTATTCAATATTTCGGCACAAATTTGCCTTCTTTAAGAAAAAAACATAAATACTAGTAGCTATATATATATATAACTTGCAGATATACCATTTAAGTCAATTTATTGATATTTTCATTTGTTCTTAATCCTTTCATTTTCTGTTAACAGTTACCGAGACGGTTTCGCTGTCTACAACTGGTCTGCTAAAGAAAGTATCAGTCATCTACCGCCATCGAACAGTTGTGGACAACGAACCAGTGAAGCGTCAATTGTCAGTTACAGAAGATGTTTGCACTTTATGTACTAGTTGATTCGTTGTGAAACTTAATGTGACTCTAAATATTAAATTTATATTTATTATTTTGTGTTTGTGTGTTGCTTTCTTTAATTTTCAAATTAAATATTAACCCATCAACGATGTGAATGAGAGAGAGAGAGAGAGAGAGAGCGCGCAATATAGAGAGTTAGGTTTTCATTACTCACCCATCAACATTATTTTTACACTTTGTCAAATCCTTTTTAAATGACCGACATTTAGAACTTCAAATGCACTTATTAAAATAATCAAATAAAATAAACACAGATATGTATTTATAAGGGGGACGGCTTAGGGGGACGACTTGACCATAATTTATGCCCACGGGGGGACGTTTTCCCCCTTTTGGGGGGCCGATTTGACGGGGGGGGACGATTTGACGGGGGGGGGGGTTTTGGGGACCTTTTTTCCAAAAAACACGATGTGTATGCTATAGGGGGGGCCCCTGTGTGTTTGTGTGTGTGTGTGTTTTAGAAAAAAAAAAAAGTATATAAATTATTAAGGAAAAAATATTTCATCTTTTATAAAAAATTTTTGGCGTCATTAAGCATTTTCACAATTAATAATTTTTTTTCCCCCCCAAGTTCTTTACAAAAAATTTTTTAGATGAATATATAAATTATGCTTTAAAAAAGGGGAAAAAAAACACAGATTTTTTAAAATTTTTCCTTTGCATTTATCAAGAAGGGGGGGGGGGGGGGGGGAATCCCCCAAAATTTACCCACACATGATTTTTTGGGTTCTGTTTAAGAAAAAAAACTAAGGAAAAAAAAAAAAAAAAAATTTTAAATTTTAAATATAAAAAAAAAAATTTTCTTAAAAACCCCGTTAAATGTGTTTTGCCCCCAAACCCTTTAAAATAATTTTTTTTTTTCCCAAAAATTTTTTAGATTTTCTTTTTTTTTTTGGGGTTTTTCCTTGTAATAATTTTAAAAAATTTTTTGAAAAAAACCTAGGTCTCTGTATCTTGCAGCTTTTAAATTTTTTTTAATTTTGTTTTTTTTTAAAAAAGGGAAAAAAAAAAATTAAAAAAAAGGGTTTTTTTCCCCCCTTTTAATTCTTGAAATTTTAAGCATTTGCCCCCTTTTTGAGGTACATTATCCCAACGCCCTTTTTTCCCCAATTTTGGGAGTTTTTTTTTTTAGGGTTTTAAAAAAAAAATTTTTTAGTTCTTACATCGTTTTGGGAATTCATTTTTTTATAAAAAAAAATACGTTTAATTTTTTTTTTTTAAAAGGTTTTTAAAATAAAGGTTTGTGCGGATTTTTTTTTTTTTTTTCCCCGGACTCCCCTTTTTGGGGATGTAATTTTTTTAATTTTTGGGGTTTTTTTTTTGCTCTTTTCCCCCACCCCCTTTTTTTTTATAATTTTGGACTGTACCTTTTTCCAAAAAAAAACCCCTTTCCCCCACGGGGGGCTTTTTTTTTTTTTTTAAAATCCATGGAATTTTTTTTTAAAATTTTTTTGGATTTGGGGGGAATTAATATTTTTTATATTTTGGGAAAAAAAGGGTTTATTCCCCCTTGTGGGGGGGTTTTGGTTTTCGAAATTTCTTGTCCGTATGCAATTACCCTATTTTTTTTTATCGATTTTAAGTGGAAATATGTTTTTTCCCCCCAAAACCCCTTTTTGGAAGGTTTTTTTTTTTTTTAAAACCCCTTAAAAATATTTTTTTTAAAAATTTTTTTAAAACTGTTTTTTTTCTAATATGTCAAAATTACCATATCCCCAAATTTTTCCCCTTTCCCTATAATAATATTGGTTTTTTTGGGTTTTTTGAAAATTTTTTATTTTTTTAGGGTTTTTTGGTTTTAAAAAGAGTAAAATTTTTCTTTTTTAAAAAGGGGGGAAACAGGGTTTTTTTTTGCTTGTTCAGAAAAATGTTGGTTTAGTTTTTATAAAAAGGGGCCCATTTTTATTGAGAAAAAAAACCAAAAAATTTTTTTAAAAATTATCGACTATTTTTTAGAGCATTGACCCCTTTTTAAATTTTGCGGATATTTCCCCGGGGCCCCTTAAAAAAATTTTTTTTAAAATTTTTTTTTTTTTTGGGTTTTGGGTTTTTAAATTTTTTTTTTCATCACAATAGGTTTTAAAATTTGGGGTTTTAAACCCAAAATTTTAAATCCTGCTCTTAAAATTTCAAAAAAAATTTACTGGGGTCTTCGGCATATAGTAATAAAAAAATTTTTTAAGGGGAAAACTTGTATATTTTCTAAAAATTTTTTTTCTAATTTTTTCCCTTTTTAATACCACTAGAAGAAAAAAAATCTAAAGGGGCATTTAGGAAAATAGAAAAATGGGGAAAAGGGGAAAAATTTTTTTCCCCCTTTTCGGACCCCTTTTAGACACTTGAAAAAAATTTTGGGGGGATCCTTCTTCTTAAAACCCCTTTAGAAATTAATATTTTTAAAAATAGATTTTTTTTTTACATTTAAATTTTTTCCCTTTTAAAATTTTTTTTTCTGAGTTTTTTTCCCCAAAGGGCCCCCACTCCCCCGACAAAATCAAAAAGGGTTGTTTAAAATCTACAAAACAAAAAAAACATTTTTTTTTTTTACTTGATTGTATATGTCAAATTTAAAAATTTTTTAGGATGAAAAAATTTTTAAAAGGGTTTGGGGAAATTTTTTTTTCAAAACCTCCCCGGTTCATGTATAAGATTTTTTTTTTTTCTGCAAAGGGGGTGAGTCTGTTTTTTAAAAAATTACATGTGAAAAGTTTGCCAAGCAGCTCAAAAAAAGATGGGGGCCCCCGGTAATTTCGGTTTTTTTATACTACCTTTGTTTTTTATTAGGTTTGATTGACCTTTTGTCCAGTTTTGGGGGAAAAATTATTCCATAGTCAAGACAATATTAAATAATTTCTTATATATTTGAAAACATATAATTTTTTACTATTTTTAATTTTTTTTTTTAAGAATTTCGTAAAAACCGGGTTGATTTATTTTTTTTAAAGGGTTTTTAAATTTGGGGGTCAAAAATTTCCGCTTCAGTTATTGGAACGTTTTTTTTCTTTTTTTCCTTCTTTTTCCCGCATTTATTTGGGTGTCTGTTAATTATTTCACCCCTTTCATTTGTTTTCTTTTTTTAAATTTTAAATTTTTTCATAGAAGTCTTTTAAATTTTTGGGGTTCTCTGGGGTTTTGTTCCTTCTTCCCCTTAAAAAAATTCCATTTATTTTTTAGCATCCGCATTTTTTAGGTACGCAGTTTTTTGTTTTGGGGGTTTGGGGATTATGTTTGTTTTGTGCATGTCTTAAAAAATTTTTGTATTTTTTTGCTTACCACTTTTAGCTTTTTCTTTTTTTTAAAAATTTTTGTTTTGGGAAATTTTTTTTATGCTTTTTTGTTTTAGGGTTTTCCGGGTTTTGTGAGTCTGGCATGTTCTTTTAAACCCCCGGGAAAAATTTTTTTTGATATTTTTTCTCTTTATTTTTGTTTAAAAAGGGGTTGGGTTTTTTGGGGTTCCCCAAAGATTTTTTTTTAAAAATTTTTTAAAAAGTTTTGCTTTATCGGGGGGTATATTATTTTTAAGGGGGTTTCTTGGGGGTTTTTATTTTTTTTTACAAATTTTCCGGGGTTTTTTAAATTTTCAAAAAATTTTTATTTTTTTAAAAGATTTTTGGGGAAAAATTTTTTTTATTTTTTCCCAACCCAGTCTTATCTTTTTGTTTGTGTATATGTGTTTTTCTATGTTTTGAGTGGGGTTTTAAATTTTTTTTTTAAAAGGGGGGGGTTTTAAGGGGACAATGAAAAATTTTGAATATAATCTGCAAAAATTTTGGGGAAATTTAAAAATCAAAAAAAATTTTTTAAAACAAAAGGGGGTTTTATATAAAATTTTTCTGTGTTTTTAATTTTTTTCGGTCAATACTGGGTTTTGTCTATCCCACCCTATTCCCCCCCTTCCCAAAAAAGAACAAAAAAAATTTTTCCCCACATAAATCTATTAAAAAGGGGAAATTTCCGAAAATTTTTTAAAAAACATTTTTCTTTTTAAAATTTTTGGGGGTTAAAAAGGGGTTTTTATAAAAAAAAAAGTTTTAAAAAAAATTTCCCCTTTAGGAAATTTTCCAAGTGTTGAAAAACCAAAAAAAAATAAAAAATAATGGTTTTTCCCTTAAAAAAAAACGGGTTTTGTTTCAACCAGCTTTAAAATCCCCAAAAAAAAGGTAAAGTTTAAACCTTTTAAAAAAACCCCCAAAAAATTTTTTTTTTTTGGGTTTTCCAAAAAAAGGGGTTTTGACTTTTGAAAATTTAGAGCCTCCCCGGTTTTGGTTTTTTATACTTTTCCCCCTTTTGGGGGTTTTTTTATATTTTATTTTTAAAATTTGGGGAAAACCCTAAACTTTTTGGGGGAAAATTTTAAAAAAAACCAACTACATTTGTTGTCTTTTTCTCCCCTTTACATATTTTAAAAATGTTTTGCTTTAAAACCCCAAAGTATTCCACGGATTTTTTATTTTTGGGGAGTTTTTTTCTTTTTAAAAATTTGGACATTTAAAATTCCCAAAAGGTTAAAAAAAAATAGATTTGCATACGGGAAAAAGCAACGGGTTTTTTTGTAAAAGATCAACTTTTTAAAACCCGTTTCAGCCAATTTTTAAAAAACAGAAAAAAAAAAAAAATGCAAAATGCTTTATATGTGGACCAAAACTTAAAGGAAAACAAAAAGGAATGTGATGTCCCACTTTTTCCCGGGCCCCCCAAACTGCTGTTTTTTCCCCCCCCGCTAATTGCTGGGGCAAAAACCCCGCAGGGAGTCTTTAGCCAAATATAGGCCCCTTTTTTTTCGGTAAAAACCCCCCGGGGTGGGTTTTTTTCATAAACTTAAAAAATTTTTTTCTACAAAAAAAAGTGAAAATTTTTGGGTTGTTTAAAACCCAAAAAAAAAAAAACATTTTTTGACTTGACTATTTGGGGTTTTTTTGGCCTTCGACAGTATTTCGGGTTTTTTTAGCGACGTCCAAATAATTTTTTGGTGGAGGAAGGACCCCCAATGCCGGAGACATCCCCGGGGGGGAAAACCCCCCACCAAAAAAGCCACTGGAAGGCTTCCTACAAAAAAAAAAAAAGAATGACCCTTGGGGATTCAAACCCCCGCGGCTGTGGGGGGATGTGAGTGTTTTTAAAGGGGGGGCGGCCTTTTTAAACCCCCCCGGCCCAAAAAAGGGCCCCCCCAAAAAAAATAATGGGGGTAGTGATATGTGGGTTGTTTTTAAAATTTTTTATCCCTTAATAATTTTTCTTTATTTAAATTTTTTACTTTGGGGTCAATTTTTTAAAAAACATTTTTTTTTAGGATCATAAGGCAAAATTTTTTTTAGAATTAAAGTTTTTGGGGGTTGAAATATAGAGATACGCATTTTTGTGTAATTAAAAAAAAAACCCTTTTTGGACATTTAAAATTTGACAAATTTTTAAAATCTTTTTGTTTGTTTTTTTTTTCTTTTGAGAGGGCCTTTTGTTAAATTTTTTTTCAACAGAAAATTTTTCCTTTTTTAATAAAAAAATAATTTTAAAAATTTTTTTTGATTTCCGACATATAAACCATGTGTTTAGGGAAGAAATTTTTAGAAGAAAATAAAAAAAATGTAAATAAAAAATTTTTAAAAAAAAAAGTCCCTTTTTATGATAATTTTTCAAATTAAATAAAAAAAGGGGAAAAAAAAAACAAAATAAATGAAAAAAAAAAGAAAGAAAGAAAAAAACCCAAAATAAAAATAGGGGAAAAAAAAATCAAAACCCCCGAAAAAAAAAAAAAAAAAAGGAAAAAATTTTTATTTTCTTTTTAATAAAAAAAAAAAAAAAATAGGGAAAAAATTTTGGATCATTTTGGGATTTGGTATGTTTCACAATTTTTACAAAAATGTGAATGGGCTATATAAAAACCCCCCTGCAACATAGGCCCCCCTTGGGGAAAAAAACCTGTGACGACCCGGGGGGAAACCTGCCTAATTTTTAAAAAAAAATGCCCACAAACGGCGGGTGGGTGAATTTTTGCTTTATGTATATATTTTAAAAATCAAAAAACCAAATTTAAAATTTTTAAAAAAACCGGGGCCCCCAACCCCCAAAAAATTTTGTTTCTATATGCTTTGTCCCCTTTTTTTTTATATGTAAAAACTTGGAAATAAACTATTGGAAAATTTAATTTTAAAAATGGGGGGGGGGGTCCAAAATTTTAAAAGGGGGGTTTTTAGATGCCTTTAAGCTTTATATTTGGAAAGGGGGCCCCAATATGATTTAAGTGTGGCCCCTTTAACGATTTGATTTTTTTGGGTCATACTGTGCGCAAAAAAAATTTTTCCCAAAAGGGGGTCCCACTTTTTTTACAAAAACATTTTTAAAAAACAGGTGAGCCCTTTTGGGGAAACCCCGGGTTATTTTTTTTAAAGAAAATGGTTCAAAAATTTTTTAAAATGTTTTTTAAAATTTTTTTTTGGGGGTTTTAAAAAAATTTTTTAACGTAACAAGCCTTTTGGGGTTAAAAAAATATATCCTTTTTTTCCTAAAACCCCCAAAAAATTTTAGTAATGCCACAAAAAGGAACTTTTGGTAAGCAAAACTTTTTTTTAAAAAGGGGGATGTTTGTAATTTACTTGGGGTTTTTTTGCTTTCCAATTCAATAGGGAGTGTGTGGGAGGAAAAAATTTTCTTGTAGAATAAAGAAAACAATTCACCCCTTCTCTCCCTCCTCTTCTTACCCTGATTCTTTGAGCGCTTTTCAAAGGGGGGTTCAGACCAAGTTGAACATTTCTCTCATGTTAACATACACGGGACATTTACCTTGGGGTTTTTAAACCAGCTTGCGGGGGTGGGATCTTTTTATAGAAAAAAGGGAACTTCTGTCAAATTTCTCTGTTTTTTTTCTGGGTTTTTTTTATTGAAATTCTCTATAAAAATTTTTTTAATTCTTGACCCCCTTTTCAAAAAATTTTTTTTTTTTTTGAGGGGGGAAGAAAATTCCCCTTTTTTTCCCAAAAAAAGACAAAAAAAAAATCACAATTTAAACTTTTAAAAAGGGTTTAAAATCATTTTTAAATTTGACCCCAAAAAAATTTTTTTCCCAAACAAACCCAATCAAACCCCATCTGGAAAAAAAAAAAAAAATTTTCAAAAAGTACTTTTTAGGGTTTTGATTTTTTTCCCTATTTTTCTATAAAAAAATTTTTTGATTTTTTTTTAAAGGTCAAAGAAAAAAACCAAAAAATCACAATATGACCTTACCCTTTTTCCCCCTTTTTTAAAATTTGAAACCCCCTTTTTGTCCCTGGGGAAAAAAAAAAACCCCAAAAAAATCTGTGAAAAAATTTTTTTAAAAATTTTTTTTCCAAAAAAGATGACAGAAACCTCAAAAAATAAAAAAAAAGCCCATTTTCGGGAAAAAATTTTTTTCCTTTTCCCCTTTTTGGGGGACTTTGGGAAACCCCCTTTGGAAAAAAAAAAAACCATTTTTTTCATTTTTTGGGAAAAAACCACCCCATTTATTTTGTTTTTCAAAAAAACTTTTGGGAAAAAAAAATTTTAAAAAACAGAATGAGCGTATTTTTAATCTTAAAAAAAAAAGGGGGGGTTTTTAGTTTGGGGGGCCCCCCCTAATTTTGGGGCCCCCTTTTTTTTAAAATTTTAAAAAATTTAAAATCTTCTAGCTCTAAAAGTTTCAAAGATATTTTGGGGGTTGCATCTCAATTTTAAAAGGGGGTTGACGAGAAAGATGCAAAAAACTGCAAAAATAAAATGTCAAATGACGGGTTTTTGGCAATTATATGTTTTGATTTAAAAAGCCACTAGCGGGGGAAAAAAATACTAAAAAAAAAAAAAAAAACTTGTGGTGCACAAAAACATACATTGGGTATGATGGAAATTTTATATTTGTAGCACTTTAATCAGTCGGGAACAGCGGCCCCCAAAAAAAATGCAAAGAATTTAAATTTATTTGCTACTGCAAAGGGGGCGGTTTTCGTGTGATCAAAAAGTTTTTAAAACCCGATCAGCAAGTTTTTAAAAAAAAAGAAAAACCAAAATGCCCAAAAAAAATTTTTTTTTTTAGGTTTTTTTTCCCCCATTGGTGGAAAATTTTTTTTGACCAAGATTAAATGATTTTTGAATGGAATTTAGATTTTTTCCCCTGGCCCGGCCCCCCCCCCCCCCCCCCCCCCCCCCCCCCCCCCCCCCTGGAAAAAAAACCTGTTATTTTCTGGGGGTTTTTGCAGGAGTTTTAGCCCCAAATTTTTTTTAAAACCCATATGGTAAAACCCCCGATGGGTTTTATGAAAAAATAAAAATTTTTTGTCTATGGAAGTGGGGAGTTGGCTTGTTTTACACATACATTTTATGATCTGTTTTTTGCTAGCAGGCCTGCATCAAAATTTTTTGAACATAGGTAAAAATTTTGTCAAATTTTCTCTGTTTTTATTTTGTGTTGTATTTAAAAATTTTTTATAAAAAAAACAATTCTTGACGATTTTCAAAAAATTTTTTTTTTTTTGACGAGGAAGCCCCCCTTTTTTTTTCCAAAAAAAAATAAAATATATAAAACATTTAAACTTTAAAAAGGGGGTTAAAAAAAAAAATTTAAAAGTATGACCAATCTTCAAAAAAACCACCAAACAACCAAATTTAACCCCCATCTTTAAAAAAATTTTAAAAATTTTTTAAAAAAAAAAATCTTTTGAGGCTTTTGATTTTTCCCATTTTTTTTTGATAAATATTTTTAAGGGGGTTTTAGTATTTAAGGTCAAAGAAAAAACCAATAATCACAATATGCCTTGACCTTTTTCATTTTTTTTAAATTTTTTTAAAAAATGAAGTCCCTTGAAACAACAAAAAAATACCCAAAAAGTTTAAAAAAATTTTTTTTAAAAATTGGGGGCAAAAAAAAATGCAGAAAAAAACAAAAAAAATAAAAAAAAAAGGGGCCCCTTTTTTTCGAAAAAAAAAAATTCCCCCATATTTTAGTGGGGGTTTGAAAACCCCCTTTTTGAAAGCCATTTTAAGCATTTTCTGAAAAACCAAAACCCCCCCTTTTTTTTGTGCGCAAAGATCTTGGAAACAATTTAAAAAAAAGAAAGGCGTATCAAAACTCTAAAAAAAAAGGGAAAATTTTTTTTTGGGGACACACCAAATTTTGGGGCCCGTTTTTTTAAAAAATTTCCCAAACATTCAACCTTTTTCTAGCCAATAGTTTAAAGGTAGGGGATATTGCCACTCACCCTTTTTTTAAAGGGGGTTGACAGAGAACAGAATAAAAAAAACCCGCTTTTCAAATAAATGTAAATGACGGGGGTTAAAACAGCAATTATTGTTTTGAGCTAAAACGCCACCTAGCGGAAAAAATTAGTATTTAAAAAGAAAAAAAAAAAATTTTTTTGGGGCACTTTTTTGTTCCTTTTGAGTTTGCATGGAAATTTTCATTGTGTAGAAAATTTAATCATGCCGCAAACAGCGGCCAAAAAAAGTGCAAAGAATTTTAAAAAAGGGAAAAATAGTTTTTCATACTGCAAATGCCCCCGGGTTTTTGTGTAAAACAACCGTTTCAAACCTGAAAGCAAAAAAAAAAACCCCCGAAAACAAAAAAAAAAATGAAAAAAAGGGGTTTATATATTTTGTGATTTTTTTTCAGGGGGAAAATTTAGCTGTGACCAAAACTTAAATTAAAGGCTTTCCCAAAAAGGAAAAAATTGATGTCCCACTGAGCCGGCCCCCCCTTGCTGTGATCAAAAATGTTAATTAGGGGGCATCCCCCGCAGGGAGTCTTTAACCAATACAGTTGCTTTGTGTGAAAAAAACCCCTGAGGGGTTTTATGAAAACCCCAAATTACCTGTTTTCAAGGGGAAAGGGGGATGTGGTAGTTTTAAAACCCCTTCATGACCTGTTACATCCCAATTTTAAAAAGCAAAGCTAAGAAAAGGCAGAGTTCTAATTATAGAACCCCCGGGGGGCCGTTGAAAGCACATTCTGTCAAAAAATTTTTTTTTTTTTTTTTTTGGGTCATGTATTTAAAAATTTTCTTTAAATTCATTTTTTTCTCGACAGATTTGGGGGAAAATTTTTTTTTTGTTGGGCGAGGTAAAAAAATTCTTTTTTTCCCCAAAAAAAGGGGAAAAAAAATACCCCCTTTTAAAAATTTTAAAAAGGGGGTTTAAATCAGTTTAAAAAAAAAGGGCCAAAAAACAAACTGCCCCCCAAAAAACCAAAACCAAAACCCCCTCTGAAAAAAAAATAAATTTCTTCAAAAAGTTTTTTTTTTTGGGGGGGTTTTGATTTTACCCATTTTCTTTCGATAAAATATTTTTAGATTTTTTTATATTTAAGGTCAAAGAAAAAACCAATAATCCCCAATTTGGGCCTTGACCTTTGCTTTTTTTGAAATTTTTTTAAAAAACGGGGAAAAACCCTTTTAAAACAAAAACCCCCAAAAAGTTTAAAAATTTTTTTTAAAAATTTGGGGGAAAAAAAAAAAGGCAGAAACATCAAAAAAAAAAAAAAAAAAAGCCTATTTCAAAAAAAAAAATTTTCCCCCAAATTTTTTTTTTCAAATTTGAGCTTATTGAAAGCCATTTTTTGAAAATTTTTTTAAATCGCCCCCATTATTTTGTGGGGCAAAGATTTTTGGGGGAAAAAAATTTTTTTAAAAAAAGAATTGAGGTTTCTAAATCTCTAACAAAAATGGGCATTTTTTCGTGGACACACCCCCCTTGGGCCCCCTTTTTTTTAAAGATTCAAACTTTCAACCCCTTTTGCTAAAAAAGGTTTTTTAAAATATGGGGTATTGCCCCCCCTAATTTTTTTAAAGGGCAGTTGGGGGAGAAAGAATGCAAAAAAAAACATACAAATAAAATTTTCAAATGGGGGGAGTTTTCGGCAAAATTTTTTGTTTTGATGTAAACGCCACCTAGCGGCAAAACTTAGAAAAAAAAAGAAAAAAAAAACTTTTTGGGCACAATTCAGAAAAAATTTGGGATGGGGGGGAAATTTTTTTTTTTTTGTAGGGGGTTCAAAAAAAGGGGGGGAACAGGGCCCCAAAAAAAGTGCCCAAAGGGTTTTAAAAAAAATGGAAAAAAAAAAAAAAAAGGGAAAAAAAAAAACAAGAAAAACGTAGGTTTTCGCGGCTGCGGGGTTTTTGTCCACGAAAAAATAAAAAAATTATCGTATTTTTTTAGTTTTTGTTTTTCCTTTTTAAAAAAACAATATTTTTTTTTCCTCTATAAATTTTTACAAAATTTTTGGGGATTTTTAATTTGAAGATATTCCACAAACATTCAGAGATAAGATTTTTAAGAACCAAAATTTTAAAAAGTTTCACTTTTTCCCCCGGGATTTAGTTTTATTTACTTTATAGTAGCGTTTCCCGCTGACCCCTGTTCCTTTGGCACCCCCCCGTTTTTACATTTTTTTTTTGGGCACAAAAACCCTGGTTAAATCTGTCTTGTGTTGGGGGGGTTATGTGGGATCCCCCCTGAGGGGGTTTTTCCACTATCTTGTTTTTATCCCCTCTTCTCTCTCTCTCTCTCTCTCTCTCTCTCCCCCCGTTACCCATTCATCACCCCCCCAAAACGGGAATTTGGCTTTTTCCCTTTTTCCCCGATGGGTTTTAAAAGTTCATGGGATAAGGGGGGTTCTTTAGTATCAGGCGAATTTTTGTTGGATTGTAGGTTCCGCTTGGTCATTTTATAGGAAAAAGGGTCTGTGTACTATTTTTGAGAAAAATGTTTGTGAAATTCTCTGGAAAAAAATTTTTTTTTTTGTTTTTTGTGCTCATCAGGAAAATTTTTTGTTTGCCTATAAACTGCCCCGTTTTCAGTCTGTACTGTTATGATTTTCATTGGGGGGAAAACCGTAAAAACTCGAGCAGGTACCCCAAATTTTTTTTTTATTTGGACCCTAAAAAATTTTGTCCTCATTTTAAAAGGGGGGGAATTTTTTTTGGGGGGGCCGGTGTTGTATTTCTTTTGCTTTTGGCGAGTTTTTTTAACCCTTTATTTTGCATTTTATTTTTTAAATTTTAAAGTCTCTGGCTTAAGTTGTTTTTTTGGGAAAGGGGAAGGGGGGTTTATTTTTGGCGTAAAGGGGCATGAGTAATTGTAAAAGGAGAGTACCCCCAGCCCCGCAGGGGGGTTTTTTGGTATTAAAAATATAGCAAAAAACGGGTCTTTCCCCTCGCCTTTGCCCCTTTTCGCAAAATGCAAAAGCAGTCTAAAAATGTTTTTTCTCCCGCCCCTTTTATTGGGGGTCCCCAAGGGGGGGCCCGAAGTTTCATGCTAAAAACCCCCTTTTTTGGGGGAAAAAATTTGGGAAAAATTGTTCAGAAGTAAACTGAGTTCCGTTGTCGCTGTTTTAACTTTTTTACATTGCCATACCGGGGGAAAAGTGTTCTTTGGGGTTTTTTTCCCCCGTGATATTTTTTTGGGGGCAAAAAATTTGTAAATTTTTTAAAAAAATCTGAAGTAAAAGCTACGGTTTTTAAAATGTCCCCCTTTTTCCCGAGTAAATTTTGTCTTTTGGGAATGACTTCCCCCTGGTTTTTTTTCTGGAATGTACCCCGGGGTTTTTAGGGGGGTTTCCCTTTTGTTTAAAAACTCTGTGAGTCAAAAAAGGGGTCACATTGTTGGACCTGTCCTCGATGTCCTTTGTTTTCCCCGGCCAAAAAAAATGTTTTTGGGGAAAAGCCTTGTGCTTTTTTTCAATACCAAGATAAAAAACATGTATTTTTTAAAAAAAGGGGGGTTCCTAAAAAATGGGGGGGGGGGCAATTTTTTTTTTCCCTTTTTTTTCAATGCCGTCTTCAATGGTTTTGTTCGCTCTGTTGTTCCAGTACTGGCGTACGGTAAAAAAAAAAGTTTTTGTTTGTTTTCCGGCCATTTGTCCGTTTTTGGGGGGTCTAAAAACGCTGGGCTGTGGTCATTTTTTTTTCGCATCCCCTTTTTCCCCTTTTTAAAAACCTTTGGGGGTCTCTTAGACTCTTTTTGGGGTTTTGGGGGGTCCAGTCCCCCCCAAAGTCCTTTGTAGTTTTCGTCTATGAAAAAACCCGATAAGGGGGTCTGCGGGGGGGGATGGGTTTTTCCCCCGGGCGTGTTTGACCCCTACTGTATGATTTTTGTTGCAAAAAAAAAAACGCTGGAATCTTTTTTTGGGGGTGTTCCCCAAAGGGGTTTTTTTTTTTTTTTTATTTCAAAATTGGGGGGTGGGGGAAAAATTTAAAAGTTTTGGGGGTGCCGTCCCCCCTTCACATAGTGATGGAAGCGTTTACACCCCCAAAAAAAGGCTAGCATTTCCTTTTCTAAAATTTTTTCTTTTAACCCCTTTTCCCCTTTTTTGTGAGAGACTTCGAAACATTTTTTCAGGCCTGCCTTCTTTCAAGATAAGGCCCCCAAAGGGGCCCCCTTTAGAGCTGTTTACTTGTAAAATCACTTGGGGTTTTTTTGGGTCAAAAAAATGCCAACACGGTGTTCAGTCAAAGCTGTCTTAAATTTGTCGGGGGAAAAAAAATTTTTTAAATGTTTGTCCCACTGGGGAAAAAAAAAATTTTCCCTTTTTTAGATCGAAAGCAATGGGTTTTTTTTATCTCTGCCAAAAAATTTGGGGGGGGGAAAATTTTTTTAAAAAAAAAAAACCATTCCCAAAAAAAGTTTCCAAAATTTTTTCCCCCGGGGGGGGGGGGGTTTCATTGTAGCATGCTGATATTTTGTCTGGGGGCGGCTTTTTGGGGCCCCTTTCCCAGCTCAGGGGCCCCCACCAAAAAGGGTACTTTTTTGTCAGGCCAATTTTTTTTTTGTCGGGGGGGGCTTTTTCCCCTTTTTTTTTCAAAAATTTTGTACATGTTGTAGGGTTTTTGGGGGTTTTTTTTGTCGGGTCTTCCCCCCCGGGGGGAAATTTGGGGGGGGAAAAAAAACATTTTACACCCCCATTAAAACCCTTTTTTAAAAACCCCGTCCTTTTTTTTTGGGGGAAAAAGTCCTACTGGCTTTTTGCCAAATGGAAGTCTTAAAAAACGGTCCCGCCCAAAAAAGGGTACCCAAAAGTGCACGTATGTGAATCCTCTGTCAGTTTTTTTTTTCCAAAAAACCCCCCTTTGCATCAAGCATGTGAAGTACCGGGTCCAGAAAAATTCGATGCTTTCTTTCGGGGGGTTTTCACGGGGGGAGGGGGTTTGAGAAATTTTCCTTTTTTAAATTTTTTGGGGGGGCCGGGGAAATCAAAATTTTTCCCGGGTTTTGGGTTTTTTTTCACAGAAAAGGGGAAATTTCCCCAAAATTCCCCTTTTGGGCCCCTTTTTAAAACCCCAAATTTGGTAGATTTTTGACTCCATCAAAGGGCCAGTCTTTTTTTAAATTTGTTTTTTAGGCTTGTGGTACCCGTCTGGGGAGGACTGGCCCGGGGGGACGGGTTTTTGTTCGAAGCTAAAAGGGGGCTTTTTCCGGGGAAGAGACCGATTCCTTTAAAAAGGTCGTTTTTACTCTGTAAATTTTCGTTGTTTGAAAATCGTCCTCGGTTAAACCGATAAGTAAATTTTTTTTTTTTTTTTTTAAAAAGGTTTTTTTTTTTTGGGGGTTTTTTTCCCCCAAAAAATGCCCTTTTTTTGTGACAAAAGGGGGGGTTTTAAAATTTTGGGGCAAAAAACGTAAAAATTTTGGGCCCCGTGCTGAAAACTCTGATTTTTACAGGGAAAGGGGCTACTTTTCCCTATTTCGGGTTTGTCACCTGTATATGATGGGGGGTTTTGTTTTTTTTTATGAAAAGGGGCTAAAATCTTTGAGCTGCTTTAAAAATGACTTGGAGTATTTTTAAAAGAAAAACCCAAATTTTAAAATTTTTAAATTTTAAAAACTTTTTTTGGGGGGGGCCTAAAATTTAAAAGGGACCCTGAGTTTTTAAACCCCAAAATTTTTAAACCCGCTTTGACTGTACCCAAAATTTTGAAAGTTTCCTTTTTTGGGGCAAATTTTTTCTCCCCGATTCTTTCCCCCATTACCTTTTTTGACAAGAAAACACTCGCAAAATGGTTCCTTTTTTTTTCTCAATTTTGGCATTTTTTTCCTTTAGGGGGGCTTTTTGAAAATTTTTTAAATGGTCACCACCAAGTTTTGCAATTCGTGTATTTTTTTCTTTAAACCCCTTAAAAGGCCAGCCTTGGGGTTTTTCCCCCTTTTGGGCCCCGGGGTTTTTTGCCTTTTCCGGGTTTTTCCCTTTGGGGTGTTTTTTCTTGCCGGGGGTCCCCCCATTGTCGTGGGCCCGTCGTATTAGATGAAAAACCCGGGTTTAAAATTGTTCTCTGGCGTATTAAAAATTTTTGAGCCGTTTGAATGGTTTTTTAAGCGTAAAAATTTTTCCCTTGGTTAATCAGTTTCCCCCCGTTTTGCGGGGCGGGTTTCCCAAAATTTTCGACCCCGTCCCCCGGGTCTTTTCCCTCGGGGGGTTTCCGTTTTTTACAGTCTTTCCCGGGGAATCTCAATTTGTCCCCCAAAAGGAAAGGGGGGTTTTTTTCGGCCCCCCTTTATTAATGTTATTAAATTTAAAAAGGGGGAAAATTTTTTGGTTAAAGTTTGGGTTTTACATTTTCCCCGGGGAAATTTTGGGGGTAATAGGGGGCCCCGTTTTTTGGCGTTCCCCCGCGCTTATTTCCCGGGCCTTTTTGGGTGAATGGCTCTGCTCTGTCTCCCACCCCCCGAAGGGGTACGACATTTACTTCTTTTTTTTTGTCTTTAAGAGGAAAACCCCCAAGGGGAAAAACCCGGTTTTTTTTTTCCTTTTTCCAAAAATTTTTCCCATGCTTGGGGGGAAAAATTTTTTTTGTCCCGGGGGTTTTGGGGTCGACGCAAAGCATTTCCCCCCTTTTTTTTTTTTTGTTAAAATTTTTTTGGGGTACCCCCCACATAAGTCCCTCTGAACGATGGAAAGTTGTAGTTGGGTCAAAAAACCGAAAAAATTTTCACTTCTGACACCTTTTAAAGTTACGATGATGGTTTTAAAAATCCAAAATTCTATTTGGATTGCATTTAAGAACAAAAGGGGTTAGCTGTGGGTCGTATCTTTATTCAAATAGAGAAAAGACCCAAAAAACCTTTGGTCGGAAGTACCCGTGCATGCGGGGTGTTTACTATTTAAAACCCGACTAGCTATATTGTACAAGTCATTACAAAAATGCTTGCATTTTTTTTAATTATATATAGATTTAACACCCCTTAACCATGTTTGGTTTGCTTTAACCATGAATTCTTGGTTTTATTAAAAACAAAATTTTTCCGCATTCGGTTTGGATTATTTCTGATAGCGCCACCTACATGAAAAACACCGTTCAAACCCCATATCGCAAATGCAGTGATACCACGATTGCAGATGAAAAATTCATTTCAGTATTTAAGAAAAAGTAAGTATTGCTTTGGGTTTAAAATTTAGAGGGCCCACACTATTCCCTTTAGAAGCTTAAAAACTAGGAGTGGTAGCCAAACAGTTTTAGGTCCGATCAGACGCGCGTTGCCGCGGGCCCGATCTGGGCCTACCTGGTCACAAAGGGGCCTTTAAAGGGTGGTTTTAACATGATGTGGCTCAGTTTCAAAAAGACCCCTGTGTATTTTTTTGAGACCGTATTGATGATCAGTCGAAACATCCGGA
>CM037780.1:59094858-59144858 GCA_021229015.1 Solen grandis
TTGATAAAGGCACCTGATGTATAGAGTTTCATGGAATAATTCCATTTATGAGCTTATTACTTTGATAATGCAAAATGTAAATGGGTTTTAAATATGTTAAGGGCTATTTTACTCCGACCAAGGACGCACGTTTAAGCAGTGCAACTATGCATTAAATTTGTTTAAAACACACACACAAACAAAAAAAAAAACATTTCGTTCAATACTCATAAAACACACATTTTCTTTTTCTCAAAGAGTTCCTTATGACAGAAGATCGAGTTGAATTCGATATCGTATAATTGCAGGAATACTAAGGCAGTCCATTCCACCGAGGCGCTTTGTTCTAGTCACTGACTAGCAGCTATTTCGAAATGATAATCTTCAAACTCCATACAGTGATCTCCCTTGCAAGCAAAAAAAATCACTGCCGTCACAAATCTCACGTGATGATAATAGATTGTTTATGCTATCGCTGTCTTATTTACTTACTAACATGACAGGGTTCCTAGTTCTAAAGAATAACTGATACTAAGTCGATGCTCATCCTAAGATAAGCCTGGTCTGTTTAACCTTTTTACGTCATTTATCAAAATTCTTACACCTACCATTGCTTTCTTTTCTTGATAAATGGTGTCCTGTCTATTGCAAATACGAACAATATTTTATTCAGATAATCAGCGTATTGTATAAACTCGCAGATGTCAATTGTTTAATAATCTAGCATTTACGAACAAAATTTAAATCTGAATGGCTTATCTAGTGAAGCAAAACCTAAAAAAGACATTTTGTTTGTCGTTTTTCTCCGTACGTTGTGTCAGAGCTATAAGACTTAACACCGCTGTTCCTTCCGTTGTGCCGGGCCACTGGAATGTAAGTGGGGATACTATAGGATTCTATACACAGCCATAGAAGAAAGTATGCATCATACATTTCTATTTATATATCTTGAATAAGCATATATTCTTACCTTTCGTTCTATCTTGATTATTATTATTAATAATAATAATAATGATATAATCCTTTCTGACATTACGTGAAAATTTGTGAAGTCACTGTGACATTTCTTTCATTGACACAATTTGAACGATACGAAATAGGGGTTGATTTCAAAAATGACAATTGCTTCGATAAAAATACATTTAGTATCCCGATAGCTTGATTTCGTTGATAATTACTAAATCTTGGCATTTTTGTTGGACTTAATTTTATTCTATTGTGATTTATTTCCGGTCAATCTGAAAAGTCAGATACAACCTCAGGATATCGACCTGTGTAGCACAAGGCGCACGGGCAAAACATTAAATTTGGTCTTTAAATGAAGGGCATTGTTTAAACTTAGGTCAACAGGTACTCCAACGATTACATGGCTTTGTATATTGTTAATAAGTTATATCTCTGTTAGCTTAATATTAAAAGAGATATTAAGAATTGAAAAGTGGGTACTTTCTTTTTTGGCTGAGATGATAAGTCAAGACTAATCGACATCAATTTTAAAAAGTGCATTCATCTGTTGAAATTCTAGTAATGCATCTGTCTAGAAAAGTCAATACTTTCAGATGTGTCATCAAAATGTTAAAGCACAGTTGGTAAAGGCTATATGACGACAAAAACTCCACCCGTTTTCCTGCATCTGATGCAGTAAGTAACATAATGATAATGATCCGAAGTGAGGGCCATGACCCTGATTCCATTCATAAGTTGCATTCCTAATGAGGTCATGATCTTACTTCATTAGCACATTAAATCTATTGTTTCGCGGTGTGATACTACGGCTCCGCCGTCAGTCTAAAGATGACCGAAATACCATTAGGTGCTCATTTGGCGAGTGACAGAAGTTTAAATCATATAAATAAAGGAAAAAAAATCAGGAAGAAATTAATAGATTTTGAACAAATCTATAGGAAAAGAGTTTAGACAACACATAGTTACGCGTCTTTCTTTAGTTACATTCTGAACTCGAATAAAGATCTCTTTTTGCTCGTAGGTTCCGTGTTTCAAGAACATAATACGGATATAAATAACGAAGGTTCTGTTAGAATAGTAAGATTAATGTATGTTCGTGTTTTGTAGTGCTTCACCCTCAAAACTGTTGTTAAATACACAACAAAACACAGAGATTATTTAGACAAAAATGTGAGGAAAAAATCTTTAAAAAAAATAATAAAAAATAAAACAACCGGAAACCATGCACTGTGCGGATCCATACATGCTTTCACATGTTCATGGCATGCTCCTCAGGCGGTTTTTTTTCTATCTATCATGCAATACATGCATGAAAATTACCTAGGTTTTGGCACATACATGTATGCATGTAGCCAGTGTAGACTACATGATAACGTTTTACCATACTTATCCTAAATTGATTATCACATCCATACTATGCTGAATGCTGAAATACAGTGTTTTATTTAGTAAAGTCCATATCACTCATATCATCCACACTATGAGTGATATAGGCGGAAATACTTTCTACATATAAAGGGGGACGGTTTGATAAGATGCAGCCTCACGGTATTTACCATACTATAGAAAACCAATAAGTCTAACATGTTTTTTTTATATCTTTTTATTCGTTACTTTTCATTGTGGCGGACAAATTGTGTACATATATCCGCGAGTGAATACGAACGAATGTACAATATAGTTCCATTCTTTTGTCAACAGTTTGCATAAAATAAAAATAAAAAGTTTTATTTTAGTAGATATGGAATGCATGTTACACTCGCTTGAATTGTATCACTTCTCGATGCAATATATATCACATATCCACTAAAAACAAACGAGTATCCTACATATCTTGCCTAAGAAACACTACGGACAAATGATAAGCCTGATATCGACTTACTCACTGACCTATAAAGTAATATACCATCTTCATTAAGGGAAATGGGCGGCATTACAAGTATGTTAGCAGTCAATAAATACTGATGAATAGACTTATAGACCGACCTGAATTATTTTCTCTCCTTTCCGATTTCGTACCTCAAACTATAGATTACCTAATCATGACTGGAGGAAATACAGTCTTCGGCGAGAGTCCTTCAGAAAACAAAGATTTATACTTAATCTCTTTTTCATTCTTGGAGATATACATTGTCTGTAGAAAGTAGAAATCGCCAGTTTTCTCTTGGCTAGTGATCAATATAAATCTACCATGGTTCTACTTTAACTTTTTAGCAATCGCATATATATTATTACAAATTTTATATCAAATATTATAAACCAACACTTATTACAGAGAAAAGGTAAAGGGCATATATAATATGAGTGTGTGTGGGCGGGGGAGGTGGGAGAATTTTCTGTTTAAGCCAAACGATATCGGGTAATATATTTGATTGTTTATCAAATGGCTGTGTCTGTAGGGAAAACGTAATTTATTGGCCATGTTTCGATAATTTATTGGCCATGTTTCGATAAAATTTGTTAAAATGATGAACTGTGTTTCAGGTGTACTTCTGTATAGGGAAATATTGATTTACCACATTAGTTGACAGCCGTACTACTAGATTTGTAAACAAAGTCTTTTCAACATTACTATTTTACTTAATTATGTCTTGCAACACTGCTGTTACATTTAATGATATGGCATTAAGAACGATCAAAATCTTTAAACATTCATTTATTTAATTGCTAGAATGAACTCATCATAATATTTTAAATCAGACGTGTTAAACATCAGTTTAATGTATTTAAATTGAAATCTTTTGAACTGAAAATCAGTTTTGACAAATTATTATGTTTGTTAAAAGTATCAAGACAACCTTTGGCAAATGCAAGCCATCAGCTCTTTTCAGAAATGCCGATTACAAACAAAATGCTTTAAAAAAAATAATTTTGTCTCGTTCCAAACAAGTTTCGTTCAATTAATCTGTACTGAATAATTTCTTTTTCTTGTTTCTTGACACAATACGAAACTTTATATTTCGATGATAAAATTATAATTGTGGAAATTAAGAGTGCAATTATGGCATATCACATTTTATGGCCCAAAAGAAGGTCATTAATCTGTGAAAAAAAAGAAGCAAATATTTAAGATTTTGAATACTCTTCATTGAAGCTTGACTTTTGTATCCGTACAACTATGGTCCGTACTGTCTCCGCCACGGGTCAAAATTCCGTTTAATAAGTCATGTGTACAAAGCTTTGCTAATCAAATTACCTATGATCGTTTAAAAACAAAGCATATTGAGTAAACGTGGGTTCCGACGATGCTTCTGGCTTTTCTGGCAACCTCTGACTTGATTCCTTTGAAAACTCCACAGGAATATCTTGAAATATGACCTTTTGTGGACATCAAAACAATGCTGTTAGCATGTTTAGCGCTTCGTCCATTGAGTAACGTGATCCATTGAATTCGAGGCTGTGGTTGCGGAGAAACACACCTGGCAACAACCTGGTTTATAAAACAATGGGTGGAGGCGTAAAATAGAATCCATGGAACCAAAAGAATACCACAATCCGCCTGCTTAATAGTGAAACTTATCGTGAAAGTTTTAGTGAGTTCAAGACATTTAATGCTGAAACGCTGAAATGCTGAGACAAAAACACGTTATGTGTAAAACGGGTTCTGTATATAACCATCGAATCGAAACAAATTCAAACTTTTGATAGTGAAACTTGCACCAAAAAGCTGCATTGAACCTCAACCAGTGTTTGTGGATGGTCCAGTCAGTGATTACATTAACTCAAATCGATCCCAAACTAGTTTTTGTTTCTCCTTCCTTTGCGTACTCAGCATAAATACTCAGTAGTTCCAGGACTGGCTGACCCGGTATCAGTAAATTAATGTGACTAGGTGTGGTATCATGCCACATGTCTACGGCAGTATGCATCAGTATGGCAACCCTATATAAGTTTCAAGAAGACATTGTCTTCAGCCAACTGAAATACTCGTTTTGACGTAAACCCCTCCACAAACAGGTCTCGGTTGAAGCAGGTCTGATAGAAAACATTTCTTTCTTTTGTAGTTAGCGATTTCCGCGAACATGAACCTGTTTGATCTATATACATGTAGTTGTTTTGGTGAAATAGCACAAGGCACACTTGTTGTAAAGTTTGAAGTTGTCGCCTTTTTATACTAGACCTTTTGAATAAGAGATAAGGGATTTTGAAAAAGAAACGCTGTTTGATTCAATTCAATACTGTTTCTCTCCATTTGATACTGTTATGCATTTTATATAAATATCTTGCTAAGGTTCTTCACTAGCCACCGATATATAAGTAAAATGTATAATGATGATACGTTAATATCTGTTATCACAACTTCCTGACTTCTAGTGGAACTGGAAAACACACACACACACACACACACACACACACACACACAGGAAGCCGTAGGTATACTTGATGCGCGGTCAGAAGCAGTGCCAGAAAGGAGAACAAACACATCACTGCAGCTTTGGGTTCGACTGGATTCAAATAAGTAAACATTATTTTTTCGACTTAACATGGCTAATCGTGACCACAGAATCAACAGAAACCATAAACTTATCATGATCTAAATCCCTACCAAGTTTGAGGAATGTAGGCCCAAGCATTCTCAAGTTATCAATCAAAAAATAAATCTTTACATTCAAGGTCACTGCGGTCTTGATCTCTGATCTAGTTATCGCAAAATTAATAAGCATCCATCAGTCATAAATTAATCCAATACCCTGCGAAGTTTGAGGAATGTGGGATCAAACATTCTTAGTTTGTATCTACCGGAAACGATTGTCAGTGTGATCTTGACCTTTAATCTAGTGATCCCATAATCAATAGGGATAATTTCCTATAAAGTGTGAAGAATATAGGTTAAGCGGATCGGAAAGGAAATGGTCTACCGACCGTCATTTGCTCTTCTTTTTCGAAGCAAGTTATGTCCAAATAAGTTTGACTGGGTTTCTACCAGCGTCAAAGTCATCCCACTTAAACTAACAGTTTTATTTTGGAATTGAGTCTGAAAGCACTTTCTTTTCCGTCATGTCATCGTTATCTTTGCAATTTCCTACATTCGTAAGTAACTTCGTAAGTAACTTTTACATTGTAATCTAGAATTGTCTTTAATGGACAATTCAACCTCCATTATATTTCCGTAGTTTCTTAGTTTAAGACACTTGCAGACGTTGAAATTGTTTTGTTCCATTATTCTGCGGATAACATAACATGAACACTCTAGTATCTGTTATTTTTAAGATAAAGCGACAGCTGTTAATGAGGTGGGGGGGGGGGGGAGCAATTAAACATATTTCCTCCAAGTGAATATAAAGAGTGTATATTACCTGGCGTTTCTTTGACAGGAAAATGCAATAATACTGCCTTAAATAATTCAAGGTTATTAGTGTATGTGTCAATGTGACTTGTCTTCCAGTGGGATAGGGTGTGTCATCATATTCAATTCCTTGTTCATTATACATCCGTAAAGCTTCCCCAAGTATTCATTTACACGCTTTGCCAGACAGTTCGTTAGAAGACATATTAAGGGACCTGATGATGTATTTCATTGGATACTCTCATTATGATAGAAGAATCCAAGGTTTTTCTTTGCTGTCTAGGTCGTTTGAAGGACCACATGGGCGTCAAATATTAAAAAGTAGAAACAAAAACGTTATTTAACAATTTACACGTTTATTTAACCGGCGGCAAACCCACAGTCTTTTGTTACGGGAAATAAAAGAAAAAACAAACAAAACAGACATTGTTGGTTTGCAAATAACCACAGTTGATTTGATTTTATCACCCCGAGCTCAGTAGCCAATCCATCCATTTCTGACCACCAGAATCACTAGTATTGAAGTAAGTTCATGACCTCCTTGGGTATGCAATTTATAAATGGGATCAGGGTCATGGCGCTTACTCAGGATCATCTTAAAACAAATCAAAGCGTTAAAGGCACTGAGAGAATGCCGGCGAGGAAAGTTACAGCAAGTTAACTTATTAGTTACCAAAGGTGCCGAAATTGACGTCATATGACCTTTGGGTTCAACCCCGCTGAAACAATGGGTTAAGAATTATAGATATTTCCTGCCGACAGTCTCTCGATGCACTGGGCGCTTTGGCTAATACTTCATGAACATGTGTGTTTGTGTGTGTGTCGTTGTATTTTCTTATTATACGAATTGGAGTTGCCAGTCTTAGAGACTGATTGCATTAAGTGGTGAGTCTTTTTGTTCCACGCGCAAATTAAAGTATGAATGAAATGAATGTATGCATTAGTTTGTGATCTGGTTCTTTAAACCATACATGAGGCCGTAGTTAAAATATCCGTGATCTTTATGTTATAGGACCAGGCAACGTGTTTAATACCAAATAATTAACACATATATTTTCACATTCTTCGAACAAGATTAAAAAATGTACGATGAACTTGCTTAAACTAAGGAAATTGTGGTTGCACATCTTATGGAGGAATGAATGAAATAATTCCATTTTAAGATTAAGCGGGATAAATCCATTTTAAGTTTTATAGACTTGTACTCTAACTGCCAAAATAACTAAATGGTGGTTCAATTTAAATGTACTAAACTTTGAAACACGATGTTCTATTTGCGCCAGTAAAAGAAACGCACGATGTAAATTTGTGACATAAAAGCATACGATGTATTTGACAGATAATGGAACTTGAAGGCAATAATAATGAACAGACTATGTCCATTCCGTCCCCGATTCTGTTCGATCCGGCGGTTGGTTTTGTGGTGAAGCCTAATTCAATAATACTAGGTTCGTAGAAGTGATAACTCGTTTACGCGAATAACGTGTCATGTAATGCTCTGACGTCGAAGCAAGGGATAGAACAAGAGTGGAATAAAATGTAATTATCATGTCCTAGAAACGTCTTAAGTGTATGTTACTAGTACTTTTCAATATATCAAACTTCATTTTAAGAAAGCTGACAAAGATTCTATATTGTGTTGGGGACTTGTCAGGTTTTTATGTTACGAAATCTTTCCTCCTGACCTGTTTAGGTTTAAGAGAAAATAACGAATGTTGTTCGATTATCAAAGAACATAAAGTGTTTCGGAGACTTTTACTATAATTGACTCCAAAATATTTTAGTATTAGACAGTATTCATGTATATTCATATGAAGGCTCGACTGTATATAAAAATAGCTTTTTTTTCAAATTACATAATACTATACAACATTCCATGAAAAGTAACACAACACATCCTCGCCGACATAATTTTAGTTTTATTTAAACATTTAATTGTAATGCATACCACTGCTTTTTCATGCTGTGAGCTTTGTAAATTTCAACGCAATAAAGAATTTGAAATCTGAATATATTGTTATATATATAAGAAGCTCATATGCTGTTAATTTCAACATATTTATAAACAATGTTTCAGGCTAAATAAAAGACAACATTTGCGGAAAGAGATCTTTGATATATCAAAGCACGGTGTAGTTTTCAATAAACCCAGGAAACAGTACAAATATAATATCTCTTTGCGGGCGTCCTGTGTCATTCATTCGGCCTGTCACTTCTTATATCATACCAGTATGATATTTAGATTTCATTGCCGGGATACATACTTTATGTATTCCGTTATCACTGCATAATATATAATGCATTGGTGGCGCCTTGGTACATAACTGCGGATCCAAATGATGCCGAGAGGTCAAGGATTTTCATTGACCTATCCAAGCGAAAAGTACTGGTCCAGCCAAGGAACCATCAAGAAGGAATAGTATAAGTTGTAATGAAATGTTTCTAATTCGACGTAAAATATGAATCTTTATGTTGCGTCGTTTATAATGTTACTATTGCCCGTACACCGGATATCCAAATTCATTGACTCTGAGGGGCAAGCTATACGTGCATCTGTTTGCTCATACCAGCGTTATACAATGATAAATATGAGTGGTTTGTTTGTTTTTTGGGTTTAATGTCCCTCTGACAGTATTTCAGTCATTTGGAGGCGATATCTACTTGACACAGACACAGTGCTGCCACACTGCAGTATCACGCCGTAGACATGTGGCATGATACCACACCCAGTCACATTATCCTGACACCGGGCCAACCAGTCCTGCAACTACCCTTATATATGCTGAGCGCCAAGCAAGGGAGCTATAACAGTACCATTTTTTACGACTTTGGTATGTCGCGGCCGGTGTTTGAATGAGGTATGACATAATTTTACATGAATAAAATGCGCACATTCTTCTTTATATGATTCCTTAGCATACAACGAACGATAACTCTGCAACGATGCGTAATAGGGAACAATTATCAATGAAGCAAAATACTATTAAATTGTGTGACGTAAGCCAGTGGCGGACAACCGGAATACATGAAGTGCAACAGTTCACGAACTTCAGGCATGTAACATGTCCTTAGTCAATCAAATAGGTATATGGCAATAAAATTCATTGAAATATGTTCGACCCTCACTGTAAATGATATCATAGCTACAAGATTTAGAAAATCTATGAAACAATTCCATATTACAAGCCGTAACTGTTCCAATTCATGCTTGACGCAATATAAAGGTTTACAGTCCTTTTATTAAGCATATAAATGCACTTCACAGCCATTTTCAATAAAATGACCCAAAACAGAATAAACACTGTCTCATTTTTTAAAAATATTTTACTTAACCATTCAATGGTGTTAAAAAGTGTCACCAAAACTTAAGTTCATATGCTTATTTTCTGAAATTAATTGAATAACATTTCATTTTTGCCGAAAAAACGATATTTCCGGGATGTCTGATATCCAGCAGAAGTATTAGAAATTGACGGCAAAGACAGACGGACAGGTAATTGCTTTCTGGTATAATTTATCTTAAAAATGAAAAAAAAAAAAAAAAAAAAGATTACGTGATAAGTATTTTCAGCAACCTTAGAGGAATCATATTTTCATTAAAACGAATTAAAATGATTTCTCACGATTTCATTTTACAAACATTTAAAATGAACTATAAAATAACAGCACTTATTTTGTATAAACTAAATGATTAAATCAAATCATTTCATCTTTAAACAAAAGATCAAATATACCGATTAATATAACAATTAGAAAATTCAAGTGAAATAGCATTATTTTTAAGTATTTTTTTTTTTACAAACTGCAATATTTTGCAAAGGATATTTACGTGACCTAGTACAGCTTCACATATACAAACAGACTGTATTCGAACCATATTTCATTTGAAAGCTTGATTGATTCGCACATCGAATATGAAAATAAATACCCAATGTTTTATTATTGACTTATTTAAAATTATGCAAATATGTTTAAAAAATATTTACGATACCGATATTTACGTTACGTGAGGTATTGAAAAGATATATATTGGACAAATATTTGCGTATCGAGTTGTCTCCCTTTCAGCTCAATACACCATTTGTAGTTAAACGCGCTTGGCAGTCATATTTATGAAGTTTTGTTGCGGAGGAAGTTGAAAATATCTTAGACATTAGAGCGGCATTAAAGGAAAGGTGAATGAAGACTGAGGTAAATATTGATTTTGATATTTTTACGTTCTATCGTTGTAAAAGAATTAGTAAAGTATAAAAGTTATTGCTGATTTACAAAATAATTAGGATAATATTAATTTTTAATGTTTATAGTGTAAGATATTTACATTACCGATGGTAACGTAAATATTGCAATGAATATGCATGTAATTATTATACAGATGTTCAGTTAAACATTAGATTCTTACTTATTGAAACTGATATCCTAAATATTAGATAAACAGTCAAGTGAAGTATTCTGTCCCGTTTTTGCACATATTTGAATATCCAGATTAACCAAATATAAGCACATTCTTAAATAAAACACATTTTATTTGCGTTGTTGACATAATATACTCAAAAACATGTTTGTTCTTTTTATAAAGATAAAAGTTGTTCACAGAAACAAATAATGTATATGTTGGTAACGTAAATATCGCATTCATATATTTTCAGTTCCACAATGGGGAAGTCACGTGCTGACATACAACGTGAATACAAAGAAAGGAAAAAGTTGAAAGAAAGTGATAGTTACAAAAGGAAAGAAAGTTTGAGAGTTTTGAAATACTATGTACCAAGCAATGAGCTCAGTGGTCCTCAACGGAAGAAAAGAAATGTAATTGCAGCAGAGAGAAATAGAAAGCACCGCTAGAAGATTAAACAGCTACGAGAAGAACAGCAACAACAAGAGCTACCAGAAGTTGAGTCAACTAGTGGATACGAAAGTGAAAAAAAGAGAAAGTCTGGTGGTTTGATTATCGTTCAACCAACATCAGATCATGCAAAGGAAGAAGAGAAAGATACGCGTCGAAAGGAAAAGACAAGAAGAAATAAGACAGTCACAGGCTAAAGTTAAACGGCTCACCATGAAATGTAGGGCAAGGAAAGATTGATTTTAAGACTAAAATCAAAAGTTTACAAAGATATCCTTTCTGCAAATGTACAAGATGCGACAACAAGAAAAAAGACCGATGCTTTACTGAAATCATTTAAGGTAACACCTACCAAAGCAAAAATGTTAAGAAGAACATTATTTCTTGGGAATGCCCTGTTGGATGTTGCTAATTAGAACCGCAAGAATAAAACCCATAAAAGGCATGGAGTTAGTGTTGTTGCTGGTACGTAGCACATAAGTACATGTATTTGAACTATATGAGCAAGGTCACTGGTCTAGACAGGAAGTTTTTTCAGAGACGAGCAACGGGGACAAGAAACGACCCAAGAATAACAGCAGTTAAAACGCTTCAAGACAAGATAAGAGAATTTCTAGAGCGTGAAGATAACTCCAGGACTCAGCCAGGAAAAAGAGATTCAAAGAAGTGTCATGATGGTCAGAAAAAGCAGGTCAAGATCTTAACTGATTTTATGGCAAATCTCCACCGAAAGTTTCTCTCAGAAAATAGTAATTGTAAAAAAACTTTTGCATCATTCAATATACTTCGACCAGAAAATGTTTTGAATGCAAAATATTTGGGGCGACAAGCTTGTTTGTGTATTCATCACCAGAATATGAGTCTAAAAATACAAGCAGTCAGGAACCTTGGAATACGAGTAAGTTAAAATCCAGAAGAAGCCTTGGATACAGACACTAAAGATCTATTAAAAGAAATCAAGGATGACCAAGAAGTGAAGTACAAAGTTTAGAAGAAAGTAGAGGATGAGAAGAAAGTAAAGCGCATAAGGGTAATTGAGGTAACAACATCAAAGTCTGCATATTTACCTTTACTTTCTGCTGAAATGTCGGCATTCCGTGGACACGTAGAACGTCTGAGAGAACAATACAAGCAGATTCGTACTTGAAAGACCAGTTACCCCTTCATGAGATCATTGTCCAGATGGACTTCTCAGAAAACTATATTTGCCGTTCTGTCGACGAGATTCATAGTGCCTTCTGGCATTAAAACTGCGGTGACATTGTTTCCGATTGTGGTCTATAGCCGAGATCAAGATGGAAAGCTTTGCCATAAGAGCTATGTAGTAGTGTCAGATGAACTTGCTAACTCAACAAGCACAGTCTGGGCCATAATTGATCTTATAATGCCAGAGCTGCAAAAGTTTGACCCCGATGTCAGTAAACTGCATATTTGGACCGACATCCCTACAAGTCAGTACAGGAATAAACACATATTTAACCTTGTTGTACACTTTCCGGAGTTTTACCATGTACAGATGAGATGGAACTACTTTGAGGTCGGGCACGGCAAAGGGCCGTGCGACGACCTTTGTGGAACAACAAAGCGAATGGCTGATGAAGCAAGTAATTCTATTCTTGGGCCAAGTCTTCTACAATGCATAGTGTAACATTCCTATGGTTGGATAGTTCAACTTGCAGAGAGAAGCTGAGTTTGACAACAAAGCTTTTATTGCAGCCCACAAGGGTACTATGAAAATACATGCTGTGACGTCCACTGATGCTGATTTTCTACGTGCGAGAGATACGTCGTGCTACTGTAATAAGTGCTTAGAATCCTAGAAACAGTGGCCATTTAAAGCTGAAAGTGAAAATAGAGAGGCTAGTTCAGGAACTGAACAGGAAAACAGAGGTACGGAATGAAGAGCCAGAACACAGTACTCCTATCGAAGAAGACGTTGCAGAGAGCAGTTGTTCCCATGAAACTCAAAACAAAGAAGAAAACAGGCCCATCATGTGCCAGAAGGATGATTTCATCGCCTGTGTATATGAAAAGAAGTGGTTCATAGGACAAGTAATTGAAGTGGATGAGGATGATGTTAACGTTACATTTATGACAAGCTCTAAATCATTATACAAATGACCAAGTCGACCTGATACCCTTTGAGTTGAAAAGTGCAACATCATTCGTGATATAAGGTCCCCAGTTCCATGTGGAAAGTCACAGAGGTTCTTTAAGCTATCTGACGAAGATAATGCAAAAACAGGTAATGCATTCGGAAAGTTTCAGTTCTGAAACAAATGTGATATTTATGTTACTATTAAATACATTATCAGGTTTGTATCGAGAGCATACAATTTTACAGATTCTGTGACACAATGGCATGCACAAATCTAGTCATTTGTGACCAAAATGTAATTTTGGATACGTTTAGAGGGTTGTTTACACTGTTTTTAAACATAATATAATAATAATAATGAAATATGATAAATATGATAGTGGAAAATAACATTTTCACTTATGTTCTTTCACGACAATTAAACAGAAATACATGTGTTTACTAATGGCACATTATCCATTCCTTGTCAGAAAAACATATAACTAACGAAAAACATTATTTATAACGTTAAATATAAACTTTTATTTTTTCATGTTTGCTCAATATGGATTGGGTCGTTTTATTGAGATTGGCTGTTCAACGTCCTCCGCGGGTCTCCTCGAAAACGATACAAGGGATTCTGAAGATAGGCGGAGTCAGACGATTTGCATATGATGGATTATTGCAATGTAAATTAAAAATATAAGATACTTTTGCAGTGAAAATTAGAATATACATGTATAAGTATGTTTGCGTTAAACCAGATAATAAAAAGAAATTGTGTTCATTTTTGTAGCTTCGCTACTCGTGAGAATGTAAATTTCGAAGGTAACTCGGTAAAATAAGATTGCAACTTCCGAGAGAAAATATCGTCTATGTGTCCACGTATTTATTATTTTGAACGAATAATTAAAGCAATAAAGGAAAAACATTAAAAAGAAGAAAATTTGCCTCAGAAATTCTCATTAAAATAAAGGCTTTGAGAAATGAAGCGTTAAATACAGCTTGTGTAACAAATCAGATCAGTACACCAGATATCGACAGTTATGGTAAATAAAGGGACACAAAAAGTGTTTTTAAGTTATCAGGACATTAAAGCGCATGCCGAGACTGTTATGAAATTATATCTTACTTGCTTTAAATGCATTTCTATGTAACCTTTATCACTTATCGCAGCCAATACAAGAGTTCCCTGGCTAAGTCAAGTGAATGAGGCAATTAGCAAGATTAAGGGGTATAATAATAACTATCATTTTAAAGAATCTGCTCTAAAGGAGAACTGTTGTCAGTCGGTCCCCGCACTTTAGATTATAGTGTGCGACCGACGTGGTTTGCAAATCGACAAGAATCATTATCTTCACAGGGTTTGTTGATCTGAACATGCAGATAGAGATAGTTGGTAACCTTAAGGCTGTTCTTCATCTTTAGAACATCGATCAAGACTCTCAGCAGAAACATTCGATAAACTTTAAAAAAGTATATGCTGACTTTATTTTAATGAAAATATTTTTTTACATGAAGAATAAATTCTACTATGCAATCAACATAAAATCGTTGAAAAATGATAACATTCGGATAATTCTGAATGTGAACTTATTTTTTTTAAACATTTCAGTTACTTAATTTATTGTTATTAGATATGTATCTCCCACATGGTGTCAACTCATAAAAAGTGTTAAATCGCTGTAAGAACTTATTCTAATAAAATTTGGTATATGACGCATGGAACCATATGCGTTAAATTGTTTTTCTTCAGTATATAATTCTAAATGTCGGGCCCTAGTTTTAATTTAAAAAAAAAAAGTTAATTAATTATGATTTGTGTGTTTATTCTAATTACATTGGTTAAATGCATGAATTATACAGAGTGTGTTCTAAGTTTAATGTGCTAGCTCTGGAAAAAAACAACACTTATCCCATTAATATCTGCCAAGAAACAATGTTGATTTGCGTGTCCAATAATGGCGAATGAAAGGTTGGACAATGCCAATAAAGCATTTCGTTATTATTTCGCATGCTGATTAATGATTCCGATCCTTAACGATTTTGTTAAGTATTCCATTCGTGTATGAGACTAGATATACACCATGTAACAACCTTTAGCCATCAACATTTGCTTGCATATACTAAATTTTGCTAACATTTCTAACGTAGATAAACAATTAAAGTCACTCTTGAACGATATTTTTGTAAAACAAGCTTATGTCTAGGGGAAAAACGTAATTTTAACGATGTTACACTTGTTGAAACGTTATTGTTGTTTCGAGATTAATGCTGCGATATCATTATCATACATAACGATATCCGACGACGGTATACAGAAGCAAGCAGCATTGCACTGTTTATATCGATTGAGTACACCAAATGTCCTTCTCAATTAGGTTAAACCAGATCCATCTTAACATTTTAAGTTCCAGATTATATTCAACAAGTGTTACAACGTTTCTTTTAACGATCTTTGTTTAAGTCCCGGTCTAATCTGGATCCGGATTTTTCGTATGAGGTAGCTTTTCAGCTTTCTTGTAGTATGCCGATGCCAATGGTTCTTCCATGGAATTTCCCTTCGCCTATAATTACTGTAGCAACAACACCACAGAGTTCCAGTCATTTGGAGACTATGTATTCTTAGGACAGATGGGGGTCTGCTTCACGGCAATATCAAGCCGTAGACGTATGGCATGATACCACACAACCAGTCACATTATCCTCACACCGGGCCAACCAGTCCTGGAACTTTTCTGTATATATGTTGAGCGCCAAACAGGGAGTTACAAGAACAATCTTAACGACATTAGTATGTCACCACCGGAGACAACTTAGTTGGTATTGAGTTCCAGATATACACAGCACGAATTTTGTTTTTAAGGGTAACATTAAGTAGTTTTCTCTGATGTCCCTCGTCATCATGTAACATATTTGTACGAGCGAACTCCATTCTGCATTCAGTCTGGGGCCAGATTAGTTAATGGTCAATTTTGAAACACGGAAAACCCATTTATAGTATTAAACATTACAACACTTCAAGTGGTTTACACAAATACAGACATCCACTGTCACTTTTTATCTATGGTGTAAACATTGAAGAAGCTCTGTGACACAGAAATGAAATTTACCAATCCAATACAGTGTATTTGTTAAAGTAAGCCAAAGGTATGTATATCGTCGCATTCCGCTGTATATATTCCGTAATCACTACCTTATATACATGGGGTCTTAACTTTTATGAATATTCATCAGCTACTTACTGACAAATGAAACCAACCACACGTGTTATTTTGAACACTTTTCATTGTATGCAATGCGCAGTGTGAATAGCCAAATGATCCGCGCTATTTCCGCCACGTTTCAAATGAAATCCTTCATTAATAATTAATGCGATAACAAAACCTGTACAACTACTGCGAACAATTAATTAAACAGCGAGCATTTTATTAACCTCTCAGATGGATAAACCATATATCATTATATCATTAATACCTTTCTCACGATTTGAGTGGATCCAAGTTAATGTGATTAATACAAATAGAGAAACGGTATCGCGAAAGAAATATCGACACTCTTAAAAAATAAAGCGTTTCGCATTTTCATTCATTATATATTTTTTGTCAAAAACATAAGCAGTTTAGAAATATACTAGAATCAACTGAAATGTACTGTTTCATCACATAAAAAACCAGCACAACATTACATATCAAGCCTCTAAGTATTCAATATACTTAAAGTCATCGCGATGGTCATATCACCATGTGCTTCTACCGTTTCAATATTAATTACTCACACACAAACAGCTTATCTAGTATCTTAATATGCTTTGATAAATAGAATAAACAGAAGTTATCACTCGCGATCATGTTTTTATTTTTTTAAATAATCACTGAAATGATATACAAGATACAAGATACAAATAGCTTTATTTAACGTCGGTCTAGTGTAACAAAATAACATCAGCATGTAGCTATTTGCCGACAAAGTAAAACAAAGCATCAGTTTAAAATAACAAACAACAGACATAACAGGGTACCTGTAAATGAACGCATGCTTAAGAATAAATATTTATTAATACTACTAAAGATTAGCACAGACATAGACAAATTTGTTAAAACTAAAAAAAAAAATTGAAAATACAAAATAGGGTTAAATGATTAAAGCAAAGCATGGTACATGTATTTTGCAAAGCAAAGATCACAGCCAAACACAAAGCATCAATCTCATGGATATATGTAAGCAATATTATGCATGACTAAAGAAATAAGATAAATGTTAGGGCAGATATTTTATATCGACAGAGGCGCGTGCCATCTCATCGCTTAATATTTACCATAGACGATTACATTTGTACCACTAGTGTTAGATCCACTGTAATTATGTAATATACTAATATAATATACAGAAGGTGAAAGCGATAAGCAAGTCTAACAGAAAACTAGAAAAGAATTAACGAACAAAAAAAAAATTAAAGCCTTGTTCTTGCTAAAAATGTAGAACAAAACACAAACCAATTTCAGAGCAAACTAGAAAGATTCGCATAGCTTAGCCAAAACAAACGTACATACGTTGTGTTTTGAGACAATAAAAACAATTAGGTTCGCTTCGAAAAGATTCGTGTGTTAATTCTCTACAGAATTAAACAGTTCCTAAAAAAGATCAACGAACATTATACAATGTTAAATAACTTCGTTTTATGGAAACGGTGATTTTTTTTGGAAGGGAATCGCCGCCAATATTCTGTCTTACAACTTCTAATTTCTATGTTCTAACTTCGTTCTTACAACTTCTAATTTCTTTATTCTAACTTCTATATTTACAATTACAATTTCCAAATGCTTTGTTCGAATATCTGAATTCAAACTTATAGATAAATTCCATCCTCTAACTCTTAGGTTTCAATTTTCAAATTCCAACGTCTTATCTCAATCATCTGAGTCATTACTTCTAATTCCCAACTCTCAACATCTTTATTCCAACTGATATATTCTAGTTTCTATTTTTAGAAATTGCAGTTTATTTTGCGACAATCGAATGAAAATGCTATAAATAGAACATAAAAATCGGGTACATGTACTTTTTTCTCTAGTTAGGTCGTATTTTTGATGTTTTATTGAGCTACTCCGTTATTTGTGTAAGTCATAATTTGAAGATAGCATCAGCACTATAAAACTTGTATATGCCCCGCCAACTTTGTTGAGGGCCATATAGTGTTTCGGTCTAGTATATCCGCCCGTCCGTGTTTACAAACTTGGTTTAAAGGGCGAGGGAACAATGGGTTAGGATCCTTTGATCTCTGGTTTTATGTGGCATTTCTATGAGAACATTAGACTTAATTGACAATTGATACTAGGAGAGTCACTTAAAACCAATTAGTTAGAACGTACGTCCGTCCGTCAGTCTTGACACTGAGGTTTACCTTTACGTTTAAGCTGATTTCTCAGGAATGGAACCGTTAATCCGAGTATTTATGATACTTTGCACACCTATTCATCATAACATGGACAACTCATCCCAGCAAAAAATAAAAGCCTTGTACTTTCGAATTATATGCGGGCGGGGCATCAATATCGTTCCTACACAATCTTTTTTTTTTAATGAATATCACAATCCAATTCATTTTTTTATTAGTTCTCAAATTCTCAACAATATAAAACTTGGCAAAGAAAACAAAGGGCATTATTAGAAATAAACTACAGGTGTAGACCCGTGTAAATTAAAGCTGCATTTAATGAAATGATGATGTATATGTGTACAGAATGCAAATGCTCTATATGCATTTTGGAATAACTAGGAGAGTTGCCAGATTGAAGCCTACATGTGCCTTATTAGTATACCCATATTCACACAGTATTTAGAAGAAATAAAAGTGACTTTTTTGGCTGAATTTTACTGCCCTCTAAGGGCAGTTTCTCCTCGGCATAAAATGTCCATTTTTCTTCCAACTGGCACTGAATTTTCCCCTCAAAAACGATTTTTCCCTCTCATTATTTACTTTTCAATGCAAAAGGATGGTTTCTAAATTATTTACTTTTCAATGCAAAAGGATGGTTTCTAAATTGTCTTTTTGCCTTCATTTTATAATAATAGCCATGAATAACTTTTCCTTATAGGTTGAAAATCATAACAATTCTTAAATTCCCCCTTCTGATGCGCTCTCTCTCTCCCCCCCCCCCCCCCCCCCCCCCCCTGTAAAGGGGTATGGGTAGTGGGGGATGCCTAATGTAATCTAGAGCTATCACTAAAGGTGATGAATACCCCCCACACAGCCTTTGTTTACAATCAAGTGCCCAGCTATAGGAGATAAGTCACATTTACTGAATTGATGAATTCAAGTGACAAATTATAAGACATATAAAAAAAAAGAATATCTTATTATGTTCAGTGGTTGTCTTTAACAAAAAAATTCCAACATTCATCAATTCAGTAAGGGCACCGATAACAAATTAGTCTGAACAGCATGCACATGCAAACAAAAACAAAAAATAATAAAGAAAAAAAATAATAATATGTAACCATTTCGCAATATGCACATCTAGTCTTGCTAGTGAAGCTTCCTATGAAATTTGATTGAAATCCATCCAGTAGTTATTGAGAAATAGCGTGGACAAAACGGACGGACGGACGGACCGACCGACCGACATGGTGACTCCTATATACCCCCCAAACTACGTTTGTGGGGGTATAATAATGAATTCGATCATGATGTACATGGGATTTGGAACATCGGCATATGAGCTTTTGTAGTCCGAAGTTTGGCGAAAGAAGATTTATCGATAGAAATTGCCGACAATTGAAAATGTATTCATACAAACATGATTATGCTGCAACTAGTTAGTGGCATGCATTCGTACAGTGTTATCCAAAAGGACTTCTGTTGCTATTTATAAGTTTGGAAAACCCCGTGTGCCGTAAAGTAGTCTCGACTCGAGGGAAGTCAACTTTGCGCTGTTTGCGCTAGAAGGGTACCAGTAATACTGGTTCCATCTTCAATACAATTTACGTTGAGCCGAGAATCAATGATTTCTGGTGCCCTTCTAACCTTCAAATTCTATGTCCTAAGTTCTAACTTTTAAATTCTATACGCTAGCTTCTAACTTCTAATTTATGAGTCTCTGTTTCTAAATGTTATCTTTCCGAATGAACATTATGTAACTTTTAATTGCTTGGTCATTATAAGTAAGCGAATAAAAAAAAGATAAAATTTAAATTAACGAAAGTTTACAAGAAGTTGGAAGTAAGAGGTATGAAATAATAACCTCAAGATGTTGGAAAATGTACTATGAGGTATAGAAATTAGAAGTTAGAACATAGAAATTAGAAGTTGTAAGATAGAATATTGGCGGCGATTCCCTTCCATACCTTTTGGTATAGCTGTCTTACTTCACTTTTTACCTACTTAGGGTTGATGGTATAAAAGAACGCCGAATGAGTCTTTTAACGATTTTCATTCGTAGATATTCCTATACTCACGGGAAAAATTACGCACCATTGTTTGCTGAGATGGTAGCTACTTCGTATTCATAAAATGCAATAGAGTTTCTGACTGAACCACAGTTTCATTGATAGATAAAACTTCGCTCTTTGATGCACAGTGATACTTTTTTCGGAGGTAAAATGCTCATACGATCGCATACGCAGTCATATAGTAGCGGTTGGTTCGACTTCAGTCGTGTCGTTTACATTTCAATCACGCTGCCATACGTCTCATACTCATTCACTAACGATGAAAAAAAATATTTGAGCTTGTTATTTTTTTTTCAAGGTATGCGAGCGTATTAATTAAACGTTACGAATACAGAACATAAGAACAAAACATAATTTTATTGGCATAAAATATCATATACATATTTATAGCCAAAACATTACATCAAAAGAAATGGATGCATGCGTAATTAATAGATAGTTGTATAACTTGAACATTTTCAGAGACCTTAAATACGTTTAAAAAACTATTTAAAAATTTATGACAAAAATACCAATAACTACAGTACATCTGAAGTTGCATTAATGATATCTCAAATATTTATCTGTAAATAGGGTATATGATGAAATATATTTTGAATTGTTAAGGTATATAGATCAATAAATAACACAAACAGTTAAAACAATAATTAATTTTTGATGCAGTGTATATAAATCGTGATGTATTATTAAGTAATTTAGGTGATTTCGAGGACATTAATGATATAAATTTGTTTATCGTTGGCCATTGACAAAAACACTGTATAAAATATTTTCTTCTTAATTCACTATATTTTGGACAAACTAAAAGAAAGTGGTATTCATTTTCTATCATTTTTGATTGCATTGTTGGTATATTCTTTCTTCCCTTGGTATGTTTAAATTTCTACCCACCTCAATAACCAAATCATGGGAAGAAAGTCTAAATTTTTGAATTTTTAAATTTTTTTTAAATTTACAATAAGGCATTAACCTATTTGAATTATTTATGGTATAATGCCAATTTTGTTTGTATGTATCTAAAATTCTTTGCTTGATTTCTTCAAAGTTAATGGTTATGCTTTCCCGATCTACCCATATGTTAGTCATTCCTAATTCGTCGAGAATAGTTTTCACTTTTGAAACCCAATTTAATCCCCCATAATTTTTATTGTTAATTTGAAAATCATGTTTATTTATATTATAAATCTTTTTTATTAATGTGTTGTTATCTGAATTCAATACTTTTATCCAAAATTTAATCATTATTATCTTTCTTCGTATTTTCATGGGGTATAAAGACCTTCAATACGCTGCTCATCTTACGCTGGGCATACGCTGAATACGCCCGAGTGACCTTAACCCTTTCCCTCATATAGACTCATTTTAACCCTTTCCCTCATATAGACTCATTTTAACCCTTTCCCTCATATAGACTTATATTAACCTTTTACCTCATATAAACTTATATTAACCCTTTCCCTCATATAGACTCATATAACCCTTTCCCTCATAAAGACTCATTTTAACCCTTTCCCTCATATAGACTCATTTAACCCTTTCCCTCATATAGACTTATATTAACCCTTTCCCTCATAAAGACTTATATTAACCCTTTCTCTCATAAAGACTCATTTAACCCTTTCCCTCATATAGACTCATTTAACCCTTTCCCTCATATAGACTCATTTAACCCTTTCCCTCATATAGACTCATTTAACCCTTTCCCTCATATAGACTCATTTCACCCTTTCCCTCATATAGACTCATTTTAACCCTTTCCCTCATATAGACTTATTAACCCTTTCCCTCATATAGACTTATTTAACCCTTTCCCTCATATAGACTCATTTTAACACTTTCCCTCATATAGACTCATTTTACCCTTTCCCTCATATAGACTCATTTAACCCTTTCCCTCATATAGACTCATTTAACCCTTTCCCTCATATAGACTCATTTTAACCCTTTCCCTCATATAGACTTATATAAACCCTTTCCCTCATATAGACTCATTTAACCATTTCCCTCATATAGACTCATTTAACCTTTTCCCTCATATAGACTTATTTAACCCTTTCCCTCATATAGACTCATTTTAACCCTTTCCCTCATATAGACTCATTTAACCCTTTCCCTCATATAGACTCATTTAACCCTTTCCCTCATATAGACTCATTTAACCCTTTCCCTCATATAGACTCATTTAACCCTTTCCCTCATATAGACTCATTTAACCATTTCCCTCATATAGACTCATTTAACCTTTTCCCTCATATAGACTTATTTAACCCTTTCCCTCATATAGACTCATTTTAACCCTTTCCCTCATATAGACTCATTTAACCCTTTCCCTCATATAGACTCATTTAACCCTTTTCCTCATATAGACTCATTTTAACCCTTTCCCTCATATAGACTTATATAAACCCTTTCCCTCATATAGACTTATATTAACCCTTTCCCTCATATAGACTCATTTTAACCCTTTCCCTCATATAGACTTATTTAACCCTTTCCCTCATAAAGACATATTTAACCATTTCCCTCATATAGACTTATTTAACCTTTTCCCTCATATAGACTCATTTTAACCATTTCCCTCATATAGACTCATTTTAACCCTTTCCCTCATATAGACTCATTTAACCCTTTCCCTCATATAGACAGTATTTAACCCTTTCCCTCATATAGACTCATTTAACCCTTTCCCTCATATAGACTCATTTTAACCCTTTCCCTCATATAGACTCATTTTAAACCCTTTCCCTCAATAGACTCATTTAACCCTTTCCCTCATATAGACTCATTTAACCCTTTCCCTCATATAGACTCATTTTAACCCTTTCCCTCATATAGACTCATTTTAACCCTTTCCCTCACATAGACTCATTTTAACCCTTTCCCTCATATAGACTCATTTAACCCTTTCCCTCATATAGACTCATTTTGACCCTTTCCCTCATATAGACTCATTTTGACGCCCTCAATAGGTACCACATAAAGCCTGATCTGCAGAAAACCAAAGTAAAACCTTACCAAATTTAATTATAAAATCCTCATTTCCAGACCACTGAGGAGCAGCGAACAGCATAAAACCTTTGCTGTTCGCATAGGTCTTTTCATGGTGTCCTCTATGAGGGAAAGGGTTAACGTACGTTACTAAATAGGTCAGGTACGCTTCTCATACAGGTGGCATGAGAGTGATTGTAAAAGCTAGCATATTCATAAAGTATCAGTAACATTTGTCTGACGAATAAATTACATATTAAAGGAATGTCAAACGACTGACTGACGTTTTAAACGTATGCCTGGCGAGAGAATTGCGAAGGGAAATGGCAGGGTAGTGAAAAATACTGCTAATTATTGGGTTCGATATTAACCCTACACGGAAATATGGGTTTCAGATATGTTGATAGGGCGAGTCCCCTTTTGAGCATTACTGACCCCATGTATATCTGTGTAGAGTCTGTACTTAACATTATAGTTGAATGTTTTTTCATCGACCACATCTCCTTGTCGTATATTTGTTGACACAAGGACGAAGTCAATTGAGCAATGTCAAGGTCGCCCAAATGAATTATTTCGGTTTCCATAAATGTGCATTATATTCTGCGGCAATGATTAACACATGTCATTAAATCAAAATAAATTAGAAATTATAATGAGAATACCTTTTAGAAGCAATGACCCTATACGGCTTTGAACTGACCCTACCAATGAAAACAAAAGGAATTAGTGGATGGGGAAAACATATAGATATATGTATAGAGGGAGAATCTCATTTCCACACATTCATTGGTTGTAGTTCGACTATCGAAGAGAGAGGCTGAAAATTATTTTTCTGCAATACCAGTAGGGTCTCATAGATTTGGCAGTTTACTAAATTCAAGGAGACGCGATATCTGTTGACGCTGCTTATATGTACCCATATATACGCTCACATACGTTATGCATATGCTTCTAGTACGCTGATATACGCTTCACTGACGTTCATACGTTGACAAATGATTGCATACGTTTCTAATGCGCTGCCTATACACCAGTTATAGGATACACATATCGCTATTCATACGCACGGGGAGTCGAAGTTGCATGGGGCGAATCATTTCGTACTTATGGTAGCATAAAAACGGAAGGGAGGACACTGTTTTGAGACCAACTTTGGAAAAAAGCGTTTATAACGAAATTCAACTTTGAAAACTGACCAGGTTGTGTTATAAATGCATAAATTAAGAAAATCCTAAACGAAAGGTAGTTTTTCTCTTATAACGATTAAATCGTGAATTTATTGCTCAAGTCGAGCTTGACAACAGCCGCGGATTCTTGATTGGTTATAAAGTTTTTATTGGTCATTCAAAAAGTAAACGAAACCGACATTTCCCAAGAAAACTTCATTGAGTTACGGAGGCCCAGATACAGGGAAGTCATACCTACTTACACAAAATTCAATTGAAATATATTGACCAATGAGCGTTTACATTTTATTCACTATAAAAGAAACTGGAAGCAACCAGTCCCGGCTGTTGTGAAGCTCAACTGAGACATTTAAACATTTGTTTGTCACGTATAAGAGTGAAAACAACACAGGAAGCGGTTCGATCCTTTCTTTTCTATTCACTTCATATGCATATGAACCATTTTACTGGTCTTTTTTTTGCTGGAAATGACATATATAAAAGTAAGCCGAAAGAAGTGTTCACCCCCTTCCTTTTTTTTTAATGTTGCAATTAAGTACGAAATTATTCGCCCAATGCAACTTAGCGCCCCTGTGTTCATACGCTACTCAAACGTTCATCAAAGATAATCGTTGGAAATTTTGGTTCATACGCTCAGAAGTTGTGTGTTTCAGCAATTGTCCGAAATCTTTCATACGCAACTCATACGTTCCTCTAATACACTAGAGTGTGACAGGGGCAACATTATGACATATTTTAAAATAGTATAAATAATACAAACAAACGTGTATTTATCATCATTCTACCATAGTCAATACAATACACTTATTAAGGTATAGTAATACAGAAATATGTTCATGTATTATATGCATACATGTATGTGTATGTATGCATTTAACCATGCAATCATTTACATTTGGCCAATGAACTGCTTGTTTTGGTTCAATCCATTTTCAAAAAATCTATATACATGTATATACATGTCTTTATAATATGTCGTTGCAAGAAGTTGGTTCTCTTGAAAAGACACATCGGATGTGTATAAAGCTTATACAGGGTCTTAGTATTAGATCACGGACCGATGTTGTGATAAGTATGATCAACGCCCTCCCTATTGCATGTGAGATAGAGAAACGTAAGTTAATCTTTCTCGGACAGTTATGTCGCATGAAAAGGGACTGTGCAGTTAAACGATTATTCTTATTTCGTCTAGCATATAGTAAATTAAACAATAACATGATAGGCTTCTTTCCAGATATATTGGAAGTGTTAAGGAAATATGGTCTGAGCAATTACTTATATGTTTTCATTAAAACTGGCAAATTTCCGTCCAAGTATACATGGAAACATATAATATATACCCGTATATGGCAAATAGTCAAAGAGAGTTGGCTTACAAGATATTCCAAAGCAGAGTTTGATAGAGTGAGGTCCGTGCACTGTCAATATAATGTTCATAATTTATGGAAATATGCATACAAATACCCAAATCAGCTTAAAAATTGCAAAACAATTGCAAAATTAGTGGTGAATTTGGCATGGAAAGGGGGGAAATGTCGTAAATGTGGACATGATTTCGGAGAATTATCTATCACTGATCACATTATTCTTGATTGCCATATTCTGGGGAAACATCGTATAAATATCTTGAATAAAATTACTCAGAGTTTTGGAAACGATGTCGTTTTTGCCCTATTTAACATGAGCAGAACTTCAATAGTTAATACTGTACTTGGTGTTCAATGTCCATCATTAATTGTTTTAATGGGTGAAAAGTATGAATCATTTATTAAATTTATTTTTAGCCACATTCATTTCATGTGGCTGTATTATAATAATTTTGAGGCTTAAAGTATACAATGCATGAGTACATGTTAGTATCATGCACATTTACTTATATACAGTCTATAGAGAGTCACATTACTTGCTGGTGTTTTTGTATTTAGCATGTTTGTGTTTGTACATTCGTATGTGTTGTAACATGTGTAAACGTTACTAATGAATAGTCCTGGATGTATTGTTTGCATTCAGGGAATTCATAAAGTTGTGCATCACTGGTACACATGTACCGAGAGTATATTGTATTGTATCCGGTGTGTTACATAATTATATGCATTGTATTGTAATGTTCTATGTGTAAGTGCTTTAATTTATATTGAATTTGATGTAATCTTTTTTTTTTGTGATTGTGTATCTTTGTGAAATCTTCAATGTATGGAGGAAATAAAGATATATACACTAATTATGAACCCAGCGACACTCTGGGGCCGTATTCATAAAGCTCCTTATTTTTAAAAAAAGAAATTCCTTAACTGGAATAAATCTCCTAATGTGTTTTATATATAAGACTAAAGGAAATCCTTAATAACTAAGGGAAATCTATGTCTTTTAAGGAACATCTTAGAAACTAAGGGATTTTTTCCTTTTTCCTCAGGAGCTTTATGAATACGGCCCCTGAACATTGAACCATGCATCACATGAAACTGCCAATCAAACAGGAGTGTATCCATAATGTGAGATCAAAGGCAAAGCTTGAATCGTACGTTATCGCTTATATAACACGTCGCTTGCGATAAATACTATAGAATTTAAATAGAAACAATAGCTTATATTACAAAGGTAACTGTAATGTATTAGATACTTTTTTAGCATTGTACATACTTTTTTTAGCATTGTATGACGCAAGAAAAATTCTGCGTAATGTTAATACTGAGACATATTCTAGAGAAATCAAGGGTCAAAGACATTGCCCCTTGAATCAATCCATAGCCATTACTCCATTTCCTGCGACACAAAGGCGAATTGATGACGCTTCTAGATATAACTGTCACTTTTTTCTATTTCTATAGAGCCGTGGTTAAAGTGTTTCAGGGATTGGCATACACGCTTGTTCAATAAACGCTGGTGATTTGGGAAGATACAGAAACAAAAACTGAAACGAGATATTAAATAGAAACATAAGATATCTGTAACCTTTTCTGCTATTTTACTCTTTTTTTTTGTTTTCTTTGAAAGCATATTATATCATTCTATATCTTTTTCAGGAAAAGCTGATACCCCTGTATTCCAGATAAACGGACCGCATTTGTCACGTCTAATTCATTGTGCAGAGTTGTTAAAAGTTGTGAAAGTTTGTTTCACAGTCGATGTAAAAATTAAAAGAAAAATATGCTTCAGTACGTGCTATATCTAAACATTGGCCATTTTAGCTCGACTATTCATAGAAAAGTCAGAGCTTTTACGGCCACCCATTTGTCGGAGTTGGCGTTAACAATTTCTTGTCCGAGCCAGACTTTCTTACCACATTTGATATAAATTTGAAAGTTTGAATATGGATAGAGGTCAATAGAAGGTAGTGCAGTGACCAAGAACCATGACTCTACCTGATCCCATTTTTGTCTGGAGCATTATTTCAAAACTATACAAGGTATTGAAATTAAAATGTACAAAGAACAGTAACTGTACCTGGTCCCATTTTTTAAAATTATTTCCCTTTATCTAATTTTTTATTTGATAACGAATTTTTATCCTGTAAATAACTCCAATACTATAAAAGGTACTGACTTTTAACTTTAAATAAACATTGATGGTGACTAGGAGAAGAGCAGTGACTAAGAACCATAACTATATCTAGTCCCATTTTAGGATTATTTCCCTTTATCTTGTTATATAATGAATTTTGTCCGGGGCATAACTCTAAAACTATACAAGGTAACTTGAAAACTTATATATGAAAAATGCAGTGACCAAGAACTATAACTCTACCTGATCCAATGTTTTAATTATTTCCCTTTCTTTAATTTTATAATGTTTTTCCCAGGCGTTGGAACAGTTGATCATGCTGTCCTCTGACATCTCTTGTGTAATAATGCAATATTAAGTGTTGTACAGTAATGCATGTATGTATGTAGGATTCTTTTTCAGTTTTGCATACCAATGTGCATATTCGCAAAATGTTTTGTGAAATACATTGTAAACCCAATTACTGTCTGGTGTTTTAATAAATCCAGTAGAGGTCAACGTGTCCAAACTCGTCATGAACACAATCCAAGGTCTCCAAGGAAACCTTACAGAGGCGGAAATAAATGCGAAAAAATCATAGTTTTATACATGTATCTGTTCCAACAGTATTGACACTTGGTAATAGACAGGATGTTTCAGTCTTCAGTTATTTATCTCGTAAATGACATCGAAATTCATTTCTAAATTATTTAGATAGAATGATACAAATTAACATAAATGCACGAAATGTGGTTAAGCTTGATACAAAATCTATGAGTGGATTACCTTAAAGTATGTCTACCTTATTTTGTATCTTTTTGTTTGTTTAGAAATTTTGTGACCTTCTTTCACATGATTATATTTTCGTCTTGTCCATCCATTATTCTAATCTGTTCTTGCTTCAAATTTGCATTTTTGCTGATTATTGAAGTTTGTCTTGGTAACATATAATCCTTATTTGGTTCCAAGCTAGCAACCCTCAGGTGGTCAATGCCACTAATCAAAGCACCGCGCCTACGCTTCTTTCTCAGTACTATATGCTGACTTCAATATTGGGCATCGCTCACCAGACGCGAAAACACTAAAGAGGTCAGGAATGCTAAGCCAAGAACCTGGTCATAGGCTAATTACAGAAACTTCTCGCCATCGTTTTCTGTTGCAATCCGATGCTGAAAAACTTTTGTCGATAAGTTTATGATACGGCGCCGTGCGAGGATTTCGAAGAGTTCGCAAAGCTGACACATTTGCCTTCCAGTACCATGAATTATTGACTTGCCTTATTTTTTCAAGACTGGCTTTAAGACAATGGCGCGTATCCTATCTCTCTCATCTTGAGATACATAATTTTATGGGAAAAAATAATAATAGATTATAGACAAATGAGTCTTTCTCTTTTATATCATCTTCTTTTTTATCTTTTTAATGTACATTAGTTTATTATTTATGAAAATATGTTACTAGGAAAGAACTGTTTGCTTTCCCCATTTTACAGAACATAAACAATAAACATTGCGGATGTTTCCGACTTACGTTTGTAACAGGCCAAACAATCTTTTGATCCAGTCCAAGTTTGTGTCGGTCTAGATAATTGCTTGTTTTTTATGCGTTTTTGTTCCGTTTTCGCGAGTCATTGTTTTAATTAGTATGTTGGAACAATTTGAGCAATTACGCTGTTACAAATTCCAAAAGAGTTTCCTCAAGGGACATGTATCTAACTTTTGAGGAATGAGAGTCTTGGATTTCTCGTGGAATTTGCTCGATATAGGTTAGTTACGCGGACTTAATTCAAAAAGGGTATTTTTTCAAGGAACAGAAGTTTAATATTTTATTTTCTTATTTTGATTTAATGACTTTTTCGTTTTTCATTAAACTCCACAAAGATGCGTAGCTTATGCCTGAATTAGTAAACATCATTTAAGAAGTCATGTTGAATTATGAAAATATTTTACACTGACAAAGGTTTAGCTAAAATTTACAGCAATAAACGAAGATCATGTTTATGTAAAGATATTTTTTTATTTCGAGTATATATATATATTTATCCACAAATTCTTTTATTCTCCCCGTCAAGGGTATGCGATGGTCGGGGAGAACCATCTCCCTACATATCTTACAATATAGTTCAATATCTATACACATGTATACGTGGTCTAAGGGGACTGATATGAAAATATAGTATCCCCTATAATGCATGGTGAGCATAATTGTTTACTTTGAGGAGAGAAAAGAGATACCCTTCTCCCTTCTTATATCGTATTTCCTCCCTTTTTTCCAATAACATCACCTGCATGTAGTGGTTACTCAACTAATCATGAACATTTTTTTTCTTTACATAAACAAAGAGAGAAATGAACAGACATACACGCATACCCATACATAAAGAGTTTTGCCTACGAAAATCTTAAACTTCTTAAACATATAAACCACAATGGATGATTTGTAAGGATATATTCATCTACTATAATACTGGTGTTCTAAAATTCAATTTTAACTAATAACCTTTTAAAAAAAAGATTAACAAATAGTCTTCAAAGAGGCTGCATACATCTCTTATCAAAAGTATCCCATGAATTATTATTAAACACAACTCTTTTTTTCCGTTGTATACTAATTCTTTGGAAATTTAACAAATACATGTATATCAGGTATATATTTTGTCTTCTTTTTAGTAGATAATCTTTCTGGTCAGAAGAATGATTCAATTAATATAATGTCTGATTCTCGTGTTTTTAATCCTAAAATAATTTCTGTTCTTGAAAGAAAAGAGGTATAAATTTGGATATGTGATGAAGTCAACCATTCAGTTACTTTTGACCAGAAGTTACGTATAATTTCACAATTATAAAAAGGTGACGTAATGTTTCACTTACTGAGTGACAAAAAACATTTTATCATCATCTTTTAATCCTATCAATGTCAAGAATTTATTTGTTGCCAGTATTCTGTTGTATATCCGATATTGAAACCATTTTAAATTTGTGTCTTTTGAAATTTTATGTAGAGTGGTATATACATTTTTTCAATTGAAACCATCATTTAAATTTAAGCCCTCTTTTGTCTTATTTTTAAGAGCAATTGATAAAACTACTTTTCAAAAGTGTTTTATAAATGTTGGCAACCTTTCTTATAAATTGTAAGGACTTGTAGGTGTTTGACAATAAGTCCTCTGAAGATTATGCTCCTGTGATTCTATATTTGTACTACATTGTATCTTTAAGTCTGTTTTAAAGTTCTTAATAAGCTATTATATTGAATAAAATTAGTACTTAACCCTAAATCTCTGATTTCTTCATAATGAAAAAAAATTCCTGTGTCATTGACAAGGTCCGTTATTTTTTTATTTCTCAACAAAAGGTTTGTATAACACAGAATGACCTCCTACCTTCACTAATGGGCTACACCAAATTGGTTAAGATAGATAATCCTCCCATGATTCAATAGTTGTATTTTTAACGTAAGATATCCATGCTCTGAAAACATATTTCCAAATATCATTTTTTGTTGTATTTATCCGCAAAAAGTCTGTTCCATACATCATGAAACGTTGTATACTTGGAAAAATTGTTCCAGAACATTTTTCCATTTGCTATCCTCTATCAAATATCTTCTTATCCATGTTATTTTCATGGAATCTTAAAAAAGTATTTAATCTTATCATTTAAGCCCGCATCTTTATACTGTTTAGTAATAATATCTCTTTACTGTTTAGTAATAATATCTCTTTGTCGGGAGAATTGTTCAAAAAGAGTTTAAAAAATATAGACCCTATTCTTTGATAATCTCTTGAGATAGATTAGGTAATGATAACAGTAGATGGTTGATTTTAGAAATGGCAAGACTTTTTAAAACTGTGATTTTTTCCAAATGCGTTAACATTCGCTTTGATCATATAATTAGAAGAGATTTTATTTCTCTGAGTTTTACCGGAAGTTTAGATCATTAATATCAGGTAGGTTTACTGTGAAATTAATTCCTAAAACTTTAAAGGTTCCCTTTTCCCCAGCATATTTTTTTTTTTTATTTTAAAAAAAAAAAATCATCACTGCCCGTTTTGCTTCCAAACCAAATAGCCTTAAATTTTTCAATGTTAACGTGATGGCAGGAAGCTTCAGATAGGCCTGTTAAGTTTCTAATGTAGACAGTGATTTTTTGTTGCGTCTAGAGTGAGAGAAGTGTCATCAGCGTACTGGGATATTATATGTTCTGTATTTCCTTTTTTACACCTTTAATATGTCCAATACCTCTAATCATAATAGCCAGAAATTCTACACATAGGATGAAGATATATGGGGAAAGGGGAATCCCCCTTGTCTACAGCCCCTGGAGATATTAAACCATTTTGATATTTTCCCATTGACTAACACACACGACTTTATATTTTTATAAAAGAATATTTACATATTGCATAACTGAATTACAAAATTGTAAAAAGATCAGCGTTTTCGTGAGAGAGGATCATGATAAAGAATCAAATGCCTTTTCATAGTCAATATTTAATAGCAGGCCTGGTAAATGGTTTTCTTCAGTATATTGCATTAAATCGTATAATTTTCTAGTGTTTTTCCGAATGTATTTACCCTGAATGAATCCTTTTTGATGTGTGTTAATATTTTATAGGTTACATTTAACAAACATATGTGTCTCCAATTTTTAGTAATTGTTTATCTTTATCACCTTTAGGTATAAAAGTAATAAGCCCTTCCTTTTGGGTGCTTGATAATTCACTGAAACCAAAGCTGTTATTGACTTATTAAACAAAATCGCCTAAATCTAGCCAGAAGATTTTTTAAAAATTCTGCTGTAAACCCAGCTGTTCCTGGACTTTCATTATTTTTCATGTTTTAAGGGCTATTTGTGCCTCTTCTTTGGTTATTTTACCCTCTTATTTATTTGTTTTGGTTTCATTCAATTTTTTCACATTTGTATTTAATTTAAAAAACAACTTTGGTTTCATTAACAATTTCAGTTTGGGACTCAGTTTTTTTACCATTTTCTTTTATTATGTTCGGCATATATTTACTAACATACAAATGTAATTACGGTTTTCTAGGTTACAAACGTTTTTAGTTAACTTTTCACCTTTATCTAACCACTAGATCTATTCATAAGACCATCTAATTTATTTTCCCTGATTTCTTTAAGCTCATTTCATTTCTCTATATTTCGTTTTTATGAGATTCTTCATTATCTTCTAATGCGTTGAGTTCTTCAATCAAAAGAGTCTCTTTTGGTCCCTTTGATTCTTTTTATAACAGGAGTAGGAGAAGATTTTTCCTCTAATTTTCGTTAAAAGAACCTTGAAAAAAATCTGATTATTGTTTTTAATTTTAAGTTTGCATTTTTATCTTTATTCAAGTTTTGATTTGGTTCTGAATATTGTAATTTTTATTCATTTACTACACCTTTTTTCTATTGTGATAACTGGGGATCTTTTCAATAACAAATTGTTAAATTTCCAGAATGGTTTGTCTCTTTCTTTTTCTTGTCCATTTAATGATTCTAAAAATTGAATGATTACTTTTATACCCATATTCTATTCTTGAATCTTTTATACTGCTAAATAAATTTTGAATTTTGAGAAATCAGAAAAAATATCTAGTCTAGCATGTTTGTTGCCATTTTTTGCTCTCCGTGTTTATCTATAAGATTTTATGTTTAATTCTCTCCAAATGTCAATGAGATTATACTCTGCACATGTATCTAAAACTTTCTCTAGCTCTAGGATTATTTAAATGAATACATTTTTTGTATCCTTTTCTTAATTAATTACCAAGTTAAAGTCACCAATAATATAATCGCTATAGGAAGACACTAGATTTTGTTTAATGTCTTCTAAGAAACTATATGTATCCTAATTTGGATCATATATATTAATTAAAGATATTTTTTACCTTGTATTTCAATCTCAAGAAAAAATTTGTTGCCATTTGTATATTTCCTTACATTTAAAACCTTGTATTCAAAATCATTATTGAAATATATTGTTGTCCCTCTCGAATGACTGTTAAAACTATTAATATGCATTCATATCCCTATTGTGTTTTAATATATTTTTCTTCTTTTTCAGTAAAATGTGTATCTTGAAGACATAATATCCATATTGTTTTTGTTTAAAAAAATGATAATCTTACCTTTTTCCCTCCCTCCTAATCCTTGACAATTTAAAAAGTGCAGTTTCTTGATCATAACAAACAACAATAACAACAGAATCCTGGCTCCTGAAAGTAGCATAAAAGTTTTTTCCAGCACAATATATAGTAGTAATTTGAAACATCATTAATATAGAAAGAACACATACACAATCTCACAACATTCATATAACTCATAAAAAAGGCTTGAACCATATCGAAGACATGAAGATAATGATAATATTCATTTACTGCAATCGTGTAAAGTTTTCCCCCTTACCTTTCTAAAACAAATAAATAAAATAAAATGAATAAAAACATACATAAAAATAAATAAATGAATAAATTAATAAATAAATAAATAAATAAATAATAAAGGGGTTGTTCCCGAGGGATGTAAGCAGTAATGTACATGAGTCATTCCCTTTTTTATTTCCTCTCTCTTTCCTTGAACTTCTCCTGTTTTATAGGTTTAGGCTTTCCTTCAGTCTACTGATTGACCTACTTGTGGTTATAAGAAATTCAGATGAAACCGTGCAAAATATAGGCCTTGTTGTTTTTTATATAACAAAAGCAGAAATGACAGTTTGAAGAAATCAAGGTGAATGTTGTGTATTATCTTTTCTTACGTTTAGATAAAAAACATTCTGATAAAATATAGGTTATTGTACAAGAAGTAAAATGTAAGAAACGTAAACAAAATGTTCAATCATGCGATCCAACAATTTGTCTCAGGGGTTGTCCGACGGGGATATGTTGAAAAATTACCAAGTCAACTGGGGGGGGGGGCAATCCAGCCAATCCATAATGGGAACTGTCGTACGTGAAGAGGTAGCAGTCTAGAGGAGTAGGGGGGGGGGGGGCAATCCAGCCAATCCATAATGGGAACTGTCGTACGTGAAGAGGAGTTCGAGGGAGGGGGGGGGGGGCAATCCAGCCAATCCATAATGGGAACTGTCGTACGTGAGGGGGGTGAGGGGGGCAATCCAGCCAGTCCATAATGGGAACTGTCGTACGTGAGTGGGGGGGGGGCAATCCAGCAGGTTCAAAATGGGAACTGTCGTACGTGAGGGAGGTGAGGGGGGCATCAGCTTAATGGGAGTGTAGGGGGGGGGGGCAATCCAGCCAATCCATAATGGGAACTGTCGTACGTGAGGGGGGGGGGGGGGGCAATCCAGCCAGGTTCAAAATGGGAACTGTCGTACGTGAGGGGTGTGGAGGGGAGCAATCCAGCCAATCCGTAATGAGAATTGTCGTACGTGAGGGGGGGGGGGGGGGACATTCCAGCCAATCCATAATGAGAATTGTCGTACGTGAGAGGGAGAGGTCCAGAGAGGGTCCAACGGTTTTTCAGGGGGGGGGTTCCTTTCTTTTCTTTTCGCCCTGATATCAAAACAATATATTTTACGCATATTTTAAACATAATAGCCATATCCCAGAGTCATGACCCCCTCTTTTATACATATTTTAACATAATAGCCAATATATTCAGAATTCTCAATAGGAATGTTTTTGAAATATACATAAATATGAAAATTGACACAGAGAAGAAGTCCACATGAGTCAAACCTTGAAAGCAAAATCTAACATACTATTTATTACAAATCTTTCAAAACATACTGAAAAGAAAGATAGAAAAGTGGTGTATTTCTTAATCAATGGTGAGATTTTAACACACTTACAGTCCATATATCTAAAAGCAAACCAGAAAAGAAGGGATGCAAGGCATACACACACACATTCAAATCAGAATACATGTACACATGTACTAATAACATAAAGGAAATGTACCTCATAGTTTACCTGGGCTAAGCGACAGCTTTCCAGTGACTTGTATCAAGCATTTATAATGTAATCAGTCTCTCAAGAGCCAATGCATACAGCAGTTGATGCTTCAAAACTATAAAATTGAATAAATAATAATGGAATTTAACACAGGGAATAAGGCATATACAAATGTAAGCCAAACAAATAAAAGATAGTCTATTTTTTAACAAAAGGATAAGAATAAGACAGGAATGAAACTATGAAAATTAAACAATTGATCTTTGAAATCATATAGAAATCATGTATCTCAACATAAACGAAAGGGAATGTAACTTAAATCATGATGGAATTTGCTACAGTTAAAAAGCCAAACATACACACAAAAAAGTTAAGATATATAAAGCAGGCAGGAAGCAGACAATAACAGGATGCTGGGGGAAGTGCTGTCCAGAGCATGTTTATGCTTTATAATATACCCAGGGTTCAGAGACAGGTTTTTTTAACTTGCAAATACAGGTTAACGCCACTTTCTATAATTCGGTTTCTTTACACTTCACTTTTAAGCATTAACTTATGTCTTACAGTTTTTAATACTGGTTGTAAGTCTGTTTGTATATACTTCCCTTGGTTGAGTACAAGCATCACGAATAGCCCAGCGCACAAATCTCACAATTATGTGTTTCGGGCCTCAGCCTTTGGATGGGAGTTGATGTGAATGCAAATATCATCACATCTACGTTTTCAGTTGCAATGTTTAGATCCTGATTGAAAAGGTGTTTGATAGTTTTATATATGTTTTCATGGGGGACTTCTGGGGAAACCATATAGAAGTAGGTCGTATTTCCTAGCATGTCTCTCATTATCTATGTTTCTTTCTTGTAACTTCTCTATCTCATTCTTTAAAGTGGTCTCTCTCTCACTGAAACCCTGACACTTTCTGTCATACTTTCCCTCTTACTTATTCAGCACTTTCTCTATCTCTGTTTTATGGACTTGTACCTGTTCTCCCTGAAAGTTCAAACTAGCTTCCATCTCAGTTAATGTTGTTTTTATGTCACTGATCTCTTTTCTGTTCTCTTCAATGTCTGCCTTTGTTTCTTGTGAGAATTTGTTTAATTTGATGTAAACATTGTCAATTTTTGTATAGAGTGATTTTGTATACTATCTCGTTGTTTTTTAATGGATGAATTGTCTCTCTGCATGTTATCTAATTTGTTCAGCACTTGAATGATGTCTGCGCTAGTGGCAGGGGTGTTATCTTCTTCTTCACTTCGAACAGTTTGAAATGGATCTCTAACTTTTGGTTGGGTCACTTCTGTCGTTACACTTTTTGACCTTGTCTTGGGTGCATTTTCCTTGAGCTATTTGACTGTTTGGCAGAGTTGGTTTGAGTTCTCTTGTTACCAGACTTTTTCACTGCTCTTCTCCCTCGATGCTTTTTTCATAATTTTGTATGGGTGGGTGGGGTAACTTTTTATCGTCTTTCAAACAATGAGCTGGCTTCCATTTTTTTTTTGGTATTCCTAATAATTAATTATGTATTAATTTGATAGACTGAACTATAATTGACATCTTTGCATTCATTTATTTTACCGTGTAATGTGTTTTAACCTAAGGAAGTCTTCTCAGCTTATCCGTTGATCGGACAAAAAATTACACGTCCGCCATTTAAAGCGTCAACCGGAACTCCTCTTATGTAAAGTTATTTATTCGAGACCAGTTTAGGTTTCATCCATTAATGATTTCATGATAATCCGTTTCGGAGTAATACGGCAGTTCTTGCTAATGAGCGAGACTAGATATGTTACCGTGAAAATTAAAATGAGACTGACACTGTTTGAATGCAGTGTATATCAAAACACGTTCAGTTTTATTATACTTGACGTACATCTACATCTTTAACCCTTTCCCTCATATAGACTCATTTTGACGCACTCAATAGGTACCACATAAAGCCTAATCTGCAGAAAACCACAGTTCAACCTTACCAAATTTAATTTACAAAATCCTCATTTCAAGACCACTGAGGAGCAGCGAACAGCATAAAACCTGATCAGCCTGCGAGTTACTCGCAGGCTGATCTGGTTTTATGCTGTTCGCATAGGTCTTTTTATGGTTTCCTCTACGAGGGAAAGGGTTAAAGGCGTTCATTATATTTTGAAGTCCACAGTTTGCAAGTCATCATAGAGGCTAGCCAAATGAAAGGTATGGTCAGGAATTTCTGACAATTACAGTTTAAGCATATTTGTTCAACTGCAAATTACATATGAAATCCATTTACTTTTATGACCAGGAGACAAACGTATGGAATTACATTAAATTGTTGTATTAGGTTTTTTTGAAACTCAATGATTGAAAAAAGTTCTGAAAATATATATAAAAAATGTACCATTATTTCTTATGAAAAACAATAACTAAAGTTTGACGTTTAGCATATAAGGCTAGTGCCAGGACAGGTGTACAATGTGTCAGGGCAATCTGACTGGAAGTGGTATCATGTCACATGCCTATTGCGGGAAACTGCAGTACTATACCCGACTCAAGTAGACATCGTCTCCAAACGAATGAAACACAGTTAGCAGGACGTTAACCAAACCAGAAATACTTTGTGAAAAATGGTTGGTTTGAGAGACTGATACATATTTCGAAACTTAATTGTAGAAGTAAACATCCTTCGCTTTTTCATCTGTATCATGTCTTTCAGAAATATGTTTGGAATAAACACTTAAATATCACATGTCCAGTACTCACATTTTAAAAATATTGATATTTTATGAAATTGTTTTCTGTCCAGACAAGAAACTGTATTTGAATCAACGGAGACATTGATGCTTGCTCTCTGTTGTAACCGAGAATATATTTTAATCAGTTTAAATGTCTCGCTGTTTAATCTTTGTCAGTTATGCCTGTCTAAATTTAAACACACATGTCTTACACGCGTCAGCAATATCTTGAAACTACAGCTATATCTTGGAGACCTAATAGATGCAGTCGGTACGACACTGGCGATAAGCATCTTTTTGCATGGTTAAATGAATGGCTGTTATAAGACGTAAGAAAATTGGTTTTGATTTTTTAAGTTTACCGTCGCTGCGACAAAGTGACGCCCAGCTAATTGCAGGTGGAGGAAGACCCCGAATGCACTAAGGCATCCGGGTAGATGCAGGAAAATCCGAAGATCTTGCCGTGGATCGAACCCACGCGGTGAGGGGCAACTTTACCCTCTCGGCCACGAAGGCCCCTTCTGCTTGAAGTAAATAAATGTTTTAATATAAAACAAAATTGAACACTTTGGCAAAATAAGTAAGACATCAAAAGTTAGAAAATCAAAGCCATTTTTGTAGCAGCTATGTACTTAAGTATAAAATTAAAACTTTCTGATTGCGGAGACGGTGGAAAACTGATAGAATCAAGTTTTGTGTGAATTTTATCTGTCCCCATTAAATACGTAAAAAAAGGTTATTTTGCATTATATAAACATGTATTTTTGTTTGTATGCTATGTTTTTATCATAGAAGCTGATCACGCGATTCCCAAACAGATACTGAAAAAAAAAAATTATTATGTGGAAACATGAATAATTAACTTCCAATGACACACAAAGATCGACCTGATAAATAAATCAGAAAATGACAAAAACTATTATCACGATAAACATCTGAACCTTAATGAGTTATAAATTACGATAAAAAATGTGACACAAGAAATAATAAATACAATTAAATCAGGATTTATACCGCTACTGTTCTAGTGTATATCAGATTAGTCGGTATCCAGGCTTTACTGTTAAACTGCAATCTTAGAAGCACAAGAATGCTTGAAAAGAGCATGCCTTTCGTCCTTCAGACTTCTAAATCAGAATTGAAGGTACCTCTCTTGTTGGTCGATTTGAAAACGCGTTTTATTTAATTGTTGTTGTTGATGTCTTTTTTAACAGTATTTCCTATAAATAATTCCCAGTTTGGACTAGTACTTTGCGCCCGTGGGGTTCTTTAGAAAATACTAGCCCACCTCGGGATTCGAATCCACAACCTTCGGCTCTGTTATCAAAGAACACTTCAACAAGACCATGCCATTCTAGAAGCATTTTAGCAATTTGTGTCTCTTTAAAGCATCTCGTTCACAGTGTGTCGGGGCCTCCGTGGCCGAGAGGGTTAAGTCGCTGACTTTAACACTCACTCAGCCCCTCGCCGCGTGGGTTCGAATCCCGGCAGGGTCATTCTGATTTTCATGTGAGGAAGCCTTCCAGCTGGCTTGCGGTAGGTCGGTGGTTCTACCCGGATGCCTCCGTGCATTCGGGATCCTCCCCTACCTGTAATTAGCTGGACGTCGCTATATGACTGAAGCGACGGTAAACGCAAATAGTCAAGTCATGATTACAGTGTGTCATTGAATAAGTACATAATTTTAACTATACTTGTGTATATAAGTATCCATCCACAGACGTATGGTCATCCAATGCGATCATTCGTGATTGTCAAAAAAAAAATTTTTTTTTAAATGGGTGATTTCCCTCAATCACAGGCAATAGCATTACGAACGGTTTTGAACATATATTTAGAAATTCAATCATAAAAACAATATTTAGAATTTCTATTTTCTCGTGTCGTCACATGACATCACCTTCACTCTTTACGCAGGCGCTCACTTCACGGAACTAGTGAAGACGCCATGTTGCTGAACGTATCACTGGGATACCGTATTCTATATTTCACCGATTTCCACAAAGTGGCGTTTGCAAACAAAAGCATTTCCAGTGCAGTGTGACCTGCACTTACCAAGAATTAAGAATGATGAAATACATCGACATTGTCATGTGTTCAATCATTTCTATGACCTCTTGTCATTTCAAAGACATGTAAAAATCATAGCGTGTCCAAGTTTTGTTAGACTGTCGGGAGATAATCCATACTTAAAATAGCATTGAAACCTGCGGGGGTAAATATACAATTTTATTTAAAAATGAAAATAATTTAAATCTTGAGAAAAAACTCTAGGTAAAAAGCCACATTCTTTTCCAAAGTTCATCCAAGAAATCCATATTTCGCCGGAGAAAAATGGAGCTAATCACTATTTTCTTAGTTTTCAGGGGAGATAACTCAAGAAAACAAAATTATCAAGAGGGAGGTAATCAAAAGAACTTTAGTCACTATATATTTGTCAATAGGTCACATGGTTTTACATAGTTTGACGTCTTAAAGCTTATTCTGTCAAGTTCAACTTGTCCGCACGCACACCCCACCCACCGTTTTTCTTCTCTTTTTTATGATGATCGAGGAGGAAGAAACAGACGACAGCCCGACCGCCTATTTTATTGACGTCAAGCTTACAGATTCTTGTCCTATTTGTGTGTTGTGTCTAAAAGTACAAGTATTTCGAATTATTTTGTGATACATTGCATTCGTCGAACCTTTAAAATAATGTCTGATTCAATAATGACTTCCATATTGTTTAGGGTAATAAGCCCAACCAGACGTTTCTATAATTAGTTACGACCAGTCTCAGATATCTTCCTTGTTACATTCACATTCTAAGGTATCAGAAATCTATATAAGTTGTCTGGATGTCATTCATTTTTCCCGATAGCTCTTTTCTAATCTCGATGACTTCAAAAAGAGCTGTGTTTCTTTCCAGATACACGGATAATTCATTTGTAATGACTTGTTCAAACCAATCCTGAAAGCTTTCGAAGGACCGATCAGAATGATAAGAAAAAGGAAGAAGAAAAACAGACATATTGTCGCGGAAAAGACACCAAAGAGAAATGCCAAAGACTGAACAACATCATCGTTGTCTTCACCGACATCTTGATAAACATTTTGTAAAGAAGTGACTTCAAGTCATGCTTCAATTAGATGTAGCCAAGACTGCTTGAAACTCTTTTATACCATATAGGTAGCTTTAATCTGCGTAATCATTTTAATTCCTTATAATTTCTCTAATTTTTACTAAGAACTACAGTACTGTTGTTTCAAATTTTCAATGGTATCTTTAAGTAATGTAAACGCTTTTGGTCACTTAAATACGATTGATTACGGTCGAAATCGAAGAGAAAATGCATTGATAAGTGTTGTATAAGTTAACACATCAAATGAACCGTGATAAAATAATATATACGCGCGAGCGAGTCAATAGCAAATCAGTCGGAGATTTATTTGCCTAAAATAAGACAGCTTTGTATTTTTACAGTGTATATTTTTCTCGGTTGTAGCTACAGAGTTGATGTCAGCCGGGGATAGTTTTTTCGCTAGTTTGTTTTGTTCTTCTTTTTCCTTTATGTTATCAATTTATATTTCGATTTTCTTTAAAAATGAAGTAATACCATACATGGAAAGGATGAAAGTAATTAATATGGCTGTTTTTTTTTACTTGGCAAAATACAGTAATAAACTACCATCATTTGTAATTTAGGGCTCTATTTAAGATAACATTTTGTTCTATAAAAGTTTCTATATATAATTGTTACGACTGTGTTTACGCTTGAAAAAGCAGGTTTAACGGGTCATAAATAAAGTTTAGCATCGTTTTGAAACTTTGATTCTAATTTATCAATTTTACTGAAGAATACATAAATGCGACATAGATACATTAAAAATCTGTTCTTTCAGAGTTATCAGTCCTTTAATTGTTCCAAAGTGGTTTAAAACGTCTCATGTATAAAACTTAGATATGCCACATTATTTTTTTCCCTTGAACTACTTTAAACTTGTATTTTCTTTATCGATGAGATTAAACTAAGTCATAAAACAATAAAAAAAAAAACAAGTACCAGTCTTTTGCTGAAATATGCCACATTACCATGTTTTCAAAAAAAAAAATCTAAAAATCATTTGAAAAACACAAAACAATTTTCCGAGGTAAGGCGTTTATAAAAGTAATGAGTAAAGTTAGCAGCAATCACTTACTACTCATGTTGCATTCAACTATCTGCAGGTTTCAACTCTACCAAGTCTGAAAGAGAAGCTTACCGATATGGAGTTAAATCTCATGTCACGTAGACTGTTAGTCAATAACATCAGTGCCAAACAAATATAGCAGCATCACAGAGTAACACTGCAAAAATAGAAATATAGGGAGAATGACCCATAGCGATTATAACATTTTTTTTATTTTCGGAGAAAAAAAAAATATTTTAAACTACCCATTAGTAAGGATATAAATTGAAGTCATTAGTCTCGTCTCAAACGTAATACTCACTTCTCCTCTAGCGTTCAATATCGACACATATATCACAGCAAGGTGTATAATTTTCCCATAATAAAAGCTATAAATTTTTGTCTGGAGAATGATTTTTAAAACCCGAAAGCGGCCTACTTTTGCACAGTGTGCAGTTTGTTTCCGCTTTTTATGTAAATCTTTCTAAAAACAGGATTTTTTTCGCTGACAGTTCATGGTGTAGTATTCTAGAACGAGATGATTGTATTAGTTGATTCCAGTGTATTTATTTTGATAGTATCCCTTTTCTTAAAACAAAGATTAATAGCCAGAGGAAAATATATAAACATGATTCTTTATGTGCCGAAAAAATATACATGTACTGTGACATATATTATATGAGTATATTATGCATGGATGTACCACTCTTTCCTTTAAGCCTTTCCCTCAATAGGTATCTCATAAAGCCTGATTTGCAGAAAACCACAGTTAAACCTTACCAAATTTAATTGTAAAATCCTCATTAACAGACCACTGAGGAGCAGCGAACAGCTTAAAACCTGATCAGCCTGCGAGTTACTCGCAGGCTGATCTGGTTTTATGCTGTTCGCATAGGTCTTTTCATGGTATCCTCTATGAGGGAAAGGGTTAAAACAACGTCTTGAAGTTAAGTGTTTTATTACTGATGTAACACTCCAAGTATAGTCTAAAACCTTTGTCTGGTCAGAAATCTAGGAATTAACGGCAAGTCTGGACCATACTCTGGTGCCATTAAGAGATGTTAGTGAGCCATCTGTCGCTTCACAGAGGCTAGTAGCTCCTGCATATTTAACATCTTGGACAACATCGTAATTCAATCAAAGACAAATGTATCCGAAAATTTCATATTTCACTAAAGTTCGAAGGTAAGAAAATTTCGTATAGATATTTTCACAACTGTAAAATGATTATTGTGATTTTTTTCTACATACTATAGTGATGATTTTTTATGACATATTGAAATGGGTCTTGTAAATGTATGTTTATTGTGCAAAAAAAGACATTAAAAGACATACATATGGCAACCTTCCTACAACTAGGAACAAATTCATTCGTGATTTTACCAATAATTAGCAGAGTTTATTTATTTATTTATTTATTTATTTATTTATTTATTTGTCAATAAATTGATTCATTTTATTTATACGTGTATCTATAAGGGAAAATGATGACGACAATAACAGACAGATATTTTGTGTCACGGTATAACAGACTCATATTGTCCCTGATCTGAGACTTCTGAATTTGAATTTTATGAAATTCAGGTATTATTGTACAGACTAATCAGAAAATCGCAGAAAACAGCGTGGTCAAATACAACAAAAACTTACCATCTAGTATTCGTATTTTGATGCGATGCAGATTAAAATTGAATAAAAGAGTGGAGTGTTAATGAAATGATGTCATAATTTCATTTAGACATATAGTTTGACAGAAGTTTTTTTCGTGTCTTCATTTTGCATGTATAGATATCTTCTTACAGTAAAATGAAGCGATTTTTGACAGAGTATACAAAAATGTTACTATACATGCGTAAAAACTTTCCCCTGTCGCAGAGTACGAAATGTATAAAGAGGGATAGAGACCATGCTAGACGCATTACATTATAGAATTTCATCCCAGAGGTATTCCAAATAATCGGCATTAAAAATAACGGTCGACTGCAAACATCGCCTTCGTTTGCATAATGTGCTCGTGATTCCAGAAAACATCATACGCATTGCAAAAAAAAAGATCAAAATCTTGATTTTATCTTTCTTATCGCTCCAAAGACTAGTTAAATAATAGCTCGTCCACCGTAAATGTAATGGCGGAGCTTCTTTCTTCCCTTTTTGCTTTATAGCCTTCGGATCTGCCCGATGTCACTGAGCCGGAAGTAGTTTTTTATCCGATGGATGAATACAGTATTAAAACGAGTGCTTCACGTCAGATAAAACGCTTCTTTTGATGCTGCTACTATTTTATAAATAATTGATCAATGTCCCCATACTGACACGTCTGATGCACATGACTTCTGATTTAAACTAGTCTGTTGTGTTCGTAACTAACATTCCAACTCAGACTTATGTATGGTTATCAGGCTTATCTTTGTTTGATCAAAGAGCGGCGTTCACAACGTATTTAAAAACACCGCTCAAACCATATGATTTCGAGATTAAACTCAAATTTGAGGAGATAATTATTTGTGTAGCCTGAGCTCGTGCTATAGTATTTTCCGAGACAAGGGATTTTGGAATATCGACGAAAATTAGTGCTAAGTGAAAATAATTATTTTACAGTGTTCGAGATTCGTTTAGTATGCAAATTCGCATTTGTGATTCACTGTTTTAATTAAAGTGCGTATCTTAGATTATCTATTTACCACAGTTACGCGCGCACATCTTTCTATTATGAAGTCCCCTATCCTGTTATATGTATACTTCAAACAGACACAGGTGGAGTCAGTTCATTTTTTATCTATAAAAATCACTAATTTCACATCTGAGGTTAATTGATACATTCAAAAGCAATACGTTCTATATCCAATATCTAATCTCTGTAGAAAAGGGTTGATTGATTCAGTAACACTTGGAAATAATTATACGAGAATACTTAAAATGCTATAATCTGTCTGGTTATGTTCGGCCTCCCGTTAAAAAAAAAACATGAAGTATTTTGAACGATGCCAGTCTCAGAAGAACCCTCGTTCTTGACTTACTATAATTATTTTCCCGTTAAAACTGACGTAACTTTCGTATGAGAGGCGTTCTTTCGAAAGCCTGCATGGGCATAATGGCCAGAAGAAACGCGGTATCAGCCAGAACCGAACAGAAGGTCATTTACACTGGGATTTTATAATGATGTAAAACAACTTACGTGTTTGAGTTATGGCCAAATAACGTTTGAAACGTAGGGATGTGAACACATCAATCAGTTTTCTTAACATTTGATGTTAACTTTCTAATTTGTATATTTATCAGAAACTGTCCAAGAGTTCAAAGCGTTTTTTTTCGTGGGGGGGGGTTGTTTTGTTTGTTTGTGTGTGTGTGTGTGTGTGTGTGTGTGTGTGTGTGTGTGTGTTTTGTTGTTGTTGTTTTTTGTTTAGCAACAACGTGATGGATAGATATAGGTAAAAGTATATTCTTTTATTTCAAACATCCCATATTACATATTCACTTATCAAAGCATATCTAACTTTATAGACTGTCCATGCTATATTTAAGGGAAAACTGTCCCGATATGCAGGAATTAAGACACTAAAATTGAGTGAAAATAACTTTAACATGATTTTAATAGAGCAAATATAAAACAATTGGTTTGGAAAAGACGGCGTTGCAATGATGCCTGTGTAACAACACAGGCTCGAATTTTCACCCAACAATACTTAGCGCTAGGTAATACTTAAATACTTAGGGGCGAACTTTATCATTCTTGTTTTTCTAATAAAAGTACTCAAATATCTAATATGAACTATTCATGTATGTGAATAAATTGACAATCATGGTTATCTTAGCATTTAACCATATTTGCTCAGAAATGAAATGTTTGTTTTTTTTTATCAGAGAATCGGAAAGGATGAAATTCGCCCCTAAGTATTTAAGTAATTTCTTAGCGCTAAGTATTGTTGGTGGAATTCGAGTCAGGGCCTATTTTACTGAACTTTGTACGGAAATTTTATCTTAGTCGTAAGAATATGAACTCAACTCTGTTTGTAAAGAAAAAGAACACAAAAAATTGGTTACCTCCTTCAATATCATTTTTAGTCATTGCTTTCCTTCTTCTTATACTGTCTATATGTTTTCTGTTGTTCTCGTTAAAAAAGTTACTCGTATTAACTTTTTCTTCCATACTTTCATATACAGTTGAACCTGTATTAGCGGCCACCTGTACTAAGCGGTCAGCCTGCATAGAGCGGTCAAATTTGTATAGTACCAAACTGTAGCATTTTGTTATGTATTTAAACTTTGACATGGAGAAGAACACAATATGATTTTAGTTTTCGTTCTTCTCCGTTTTTTATTGTTTCCTGCTATTATACGAGTTTATCAATTTAAATAAACATACTCATTTATTTAAAAAATGCCTAACCTTGATAGAATGTCAATTATTATGTTTTGTGTTTTTCAAATTCTATTCTTAACTAATTATAGATGTGAATTTATACGAATCGTTTTCGCAACAAGTTTAACCCACCTTGTGTGCGATATGGTATTACAGTCAAAGAATATAATGGCTGCTATTGAAAGCAAACTAACACATGGAGTATGCACATGGTACGATTTTAACAACCACTAAGGATTGTGCAATTCAAATTATACAATTGTTTGATTAACTATTTTGGAGAAAAAGGTTTCCGCATTACTAGCGGTGCAACAGTCACATTGTTATTCAAGAGGAAAGAGAGCCTGTTAATTTGCAGACTCTTAGAAGAATAATTTAACAGGGTTGTCTTGCTGGCTTGCACAGCCGTTATTGTCAGTTTTGCATAATGGTCAAAGAGAGTAGGGTGCGGAATTCTCGCCATTATCCAGTTGCTCATTTTGGTTTTAATGAATATTCAACAACCGAAATCAATTATAAGACCGGGGACTGTAATAGAAATTCTGCTTAATCCTGCTTAATTGTGATCAGGTTTTGACAAATCTTTTAATAATGTGAACCTTAATGCTCAGTTGAGCGAGATGCCATTTAGAGAGTGTTATGTGTAGTTTGAATCCACTATCAAGCTGACTGATTTAATTCATTTCACTCCACCTCAATCAAGGAGGCGTGAGAAGTTGGATAGAACATCTGACCAATAATGGGAATTACATCGTCGGACACTAACGCATATAACTGTTATGATTATGATGCTCTGTACCGTGCCGCAGTAAATGTACCATAGTGTTCAAGTTCTCTTCAAAATTTGAATATGCAGACCTGTTTTTAAAGAGGATGAGGGAAGTGGCCTTTATTCAACATTTTGAAAGAAAATGCACCAGTTTTTATTATAATATTCTCGAAAGAAAATCCTGGGATGAATAATGAATTTTGAGATTTTAGTGGGGAAAACTCATATAATTGGCCCCTGTTGAGCCCGCGGCCTAAGCTGTATATGTGACCCTGACCATGGAGCTAGGGACCCAACTCTTTAGTGTTACACATCATCTCATTGAGGCAAAACTACTGCCAAATCATTTGAGAATTCTCTGATCCAAGCAAAATTTACAGCTAAAAAAAAAGCAAATCCAGCGTGATGACCTTCACTTCTAAGAGTGACCTTGACCATGAAACTATGTACCCAACTCTTGTGCTTACATAACCATAATTGTTAACTTATTGTAAACTAGGTTACAGCCTGGACAAGCAAATGACCTTTGACCTCTAAGTATGACCTTGACTTTTGAGCTAGGGTCACAACCCTTGCGCATGACACTCTGTCCAATTGAGGTAAACATAATTGCAAATTTATTTGGAAATACTACAATCAACGCCTAAGTTACAGCCCAAACCAGCAAATGACCTTTGACCTCTATGTGCGACCCTGACCTTGTAGCTGAGTGACACTCTCACGTCTCATTGAGGTTAACATATGTGCCAAGTAATTTATAAATCCTGCTATCCGTTTCTAAGTTACAGTCCAGACAAGCAAATGCAACTCCATGACCTTTGACCTCTATGTATGACCTTGATGAGTTACGAATCTGGTTATTGTGCAAGACATATCGTCTAACTAAGCTTGACAATTGTGTCCAATCTTTTGAGAATCTCTCAATGCATGGGACGTAACAGCACGGACAAGCAAAAAATGAACTCATTTTTGGCCTTTGACCTAAAATATGACCTTGACCTTTGAACTTCGATTCTGGTTTTTGTGCGCGACACACCGTCTCACTTAGCTTGACATTTGTGTCAAGTTATTTGAGAATCCCTCTATACATGGCAAAGTAGCAGCCCGGACAGGCTAAAATGGACAGTTTTTAACCTTTGACTTCAAAGTAGGACTTTACCTTTGAGCTAATCACACAGTTCTTGCACGCGACACAGCGTCTCATCATGGTAAGCTTTTGTGTCAAGGTATCTGATTGGTGGCGGCGTAGATGATCACAGTTGTGTGAAGATACTTTGGGACCCGGAGAAAACTTAAGTGTCAAAACGGACGATCAGTGTACTCTCTCATGTTCGTGACCAAGAGTTAAACCCGGGATGCATTCTTGAGAAGAGGGTGCGCGTTTGACTGGTGTGGTGTCATGCGTCTACAAATGATTGATATACTGTCGGTGGGACGACGTTTAAACCAACCAAAAATACACTTATCTTTAATTTCACGCAACAATTGGCTTACCAATCTTGTAATGTATGTTACATTAATTGAAATTATTTTACAACTTGTTATATTAGCAACGTAAAGGGGGCAAAAGAGAGCCGCTAGCATTGCAATTACGCAGTTCATTAGACAAAATAGAACTCTTAATATCTACCAATCATAAACTGATGTGTTATAAGAATGTGCGCTGCTTTCCACCAGGCGTGTGATAATCAACAGCCTGTGTTTACTTTTTATGTCTTACCGCTAGACTTCCGGAGCGTATAAAAAATATACCCCTGCTTCACAAAGTATAAGAATCATTCACATTGCCAATTCGAGCCGCTTCCCGTTTTACGATAAGTTTAGTCAAGGTTGTGATGT